>CM053615.1:62473752-62495322 GCA_028646535.1 Procyon lotor
CAATGGAATATTATGCCTCCATCAGAAAGGATGAATACCCAACTTTTGTATCAACATGGATGGGACTGGAAGAGATTATGCGGAGTGAAATAAGTAAAGCAGAGAGAACCAATTACCTTATGGTCTCACTTACGTGCTGAGCATAAAGAAAAACATGGAGGGCATTGTGAGAAGGAAGGGAAAGGTGAATGGGGGGAAATCAGAGGGGGAGATGAACCATAAGAGACTGTGGACTCTGAGCAACAAACAGAGGGTTTTGGAGGGGAGGCGGGTGGGGGTTGGGCGAGCCTGCTGGTGGGTATTGAGAAGGGCACGTATTGCATGGAACACTGGGTATGGTGCATGAACAATAAACCCTGTAACACTTAAAAAATAAAATAAACATATTTGGGGGGAAAAAAAAGAGGGTTCCAGACAGATAAAACAGGTACAGAACACTAGAGGCTTCACGATACCTGATTAGTTTGAGAAACCGAGAAAAGGCAACCCTTGCCAAAGGGTTCTAGCTGTCGTGGAAATTATAAAAAATAAACAATGTGCATCTGGAAAGAAGGCTCATCTTATATTTTGTCACCTAACTTAGCCTGTGTCCTTATTTGAATATGTCGGCCAGCACACTTGCATCACCTGGAGGCTTCTGAGTAAAACAAACTCTCAGGCCCTACCCTAGGCCCACTGAATCAGAATCTTATTGATTAGAGGTCCAGGAATTTGGTTCAGTAAGCTCATTGGGTGATTTTACGCACAGAAGATATTGTGAATCACTGTTCTGTATCATTTCAGGAGTCAAAACTACCCTTCTTTTTTAAAGATTTTATTAACCTACTTATTTGAGTGGGGGAGGGGCAGGAGAAGGAGAGAGAGAATCCCAAGCAGACTCCCCGCAGAGCATGGAGCCTGATGGGGGGCTCAATCCCAGGACCCTGAGATCATGACCTGAGCTGAAACCAAGAGTCAGATGCTTGACTGAGGCCCCCCAGGTGCCCCCTCAAAACTACCCTTCTGTTATATCTGATTCAAATCTTGTTTGAGGTTATATTCACAAAGACACAGAAAATCAAGCATCCAATCCTGACTATTTGGTATTCAGAAGCCTGCCTCACATCCAGAACTCGAAATCCCCCTGCAAAGTCCCTAAAATTTGTGAACAAAACATGAGCTCACCAGATTCTAAAATATAGCTCTCAAGAGAGCATGCTGTTTATAGGATTTGGGAATATCAATTATATGACAAAGACACTTTCCTCTCTGCAGCCAGCCAACAATAGCCCTGTTTCCCCATAAATGTCACCAGTGGGGCAGGTCAGATATGATTTGGTTGGTGCTGCCATGTGAAATACCTTTTATGTGTCAGTTTTTAAACAAATGGAATAATTTAGCATCATCCTGATATTTTACATTAGCATGCTGAAACCCAGGCCACAATAAGAAAAACTGCCCTTCATTGCTAAGAGTCACGTTAGCACCTCTTTAGGGCAGTAAAGGAAAAGATAAATGATAATGGGCAGAAAAAAAAAAAAAACAATTTCCATCGTGCTTTCAGCCATGACTAAAGCCCAGTATATGAGGCAGAAGCTTTTATTGAGAGATCATAACAGATAATGCATCATAAGCCCAACAATCATCAAAAAGGACAAATAGCCTGTAAGGAAGAAAGCCTTCCCTTGGCAAGAGACTTTGTTAGTATACCTGGAAAATCCTCAAGGTAAAGGGCAAATCAAGTAATAACTTGGTGCCTGGAATCCATAATATACAGCCAACCTCATCTCAAATGTTATTGTTTGTTTAAGGACTGAATAAATGCTTCCATTTTGCTCTTTCTTGTTCATATGACAATTAAATACTTAAAGGGGAAAAAAAGCAGGTTCTATGACTTCTTATAAGACTCCTAAAAAGGGGAAATTGTGAAGTATAGAGCTTTGGATAAGAATGTTGCTCTTAAGATTGGGTGAATTGGGTCTTTTATAGTTCCCATCTCTGAACTCAGTTCCAGACTTTCTTAGGATAACAAACCCAGTTAGATGCTCTGAACAACTAAAATGTCTCTCACTTGGCTGGCCATACTTTCCTGAGAAGGCACTTTGGTTTTAAATAGCAAACGTGTTTCTCCACTGTGCATCCCTTCAAGATTTATTTATTCTTACGGCTTTAGTTTAAAGTAATTGGATATTTGTGTTATCTTTCCCAAACTAGATTAGAAGTTTCAAGATGGCACACACCATGACATAGACATCTCAGTTTTCCTTAAAGCATCTAGCATCATGTTTGAAATGTAGAAGGCCCTAATTAGTCTTATTTTCTTTATGCTAAATCATGTTCTTGGATCACTACACATGAAAACCCATTTGGATTCCAAGGAGAGGTTTCAAAGCCTCAGGTTAAGTTGGAGCTTTGACTCATGTTTACTTGATGTGTTTGTGATGAATGAACTTTATCCATGGTAGGGTTTCATAAAAGTGCATTGGGATGCTTGGTAATGGTTCTAACAAGAACAAAAAACCTATACCTCTTTCCTCAAAACCTACTTCTTTCCCCAGCCATGTATGGCACAGTAAAATGCCATCTAATTGCTTTCAGAGTAAACTTTTTTGAGCTATAAAATAACTATGTCTGTGGATGCTTTACATGTGAATTATTTGGCCTGGTAGAGTAGAGCGAGCAACTGGTGTGCTTATGAGGGTCATCTGGAACCTCATCCCAGCTTTCTCTGAACTACCTGTATGGGCTTAGTCAGTTCCTTCCTCTCATTGGTCTTTGTTATATTGATCTTTATGATAAGGTGGTACAAGTGATCTCTCAAGTCCTTTCAGCTCTAACATGTAAAGAAAGATCTCTGTCAATTTTGAAATCACCTATTTTTGGTTTTACCATTTTTACACCTAATTTTGCTGTCTCCTGTAAGGCATGGGAAGCTTAAGTGTTATAAATGTAGTGTGATGGATGTTTAAATTTTCCATTAATAAGACTATTCATCAAATACAGGTTGTATTAATATAGCAACTAAAATAGAACAAATGCTAATTTTAATGCCTTATAATAAAGAATGTTGATGGGCTAATGGAGAGGAAGGTACAGGAATATGAAAACTCTAATGTGAGAGAGAACGGCCATGTTGTGATGAGTGTAGCATAGATAAAAGGGAAGAGCTGGGGAGTTCAGAAGGGGAGTTGCTTGATTGATGGAAGAGGTGGCGTTTTCATCCATACTTGAAGGATACATGTTGTTTTTCATGTTGGAAACCTCCCAGAGTTATGACTGATACGTAGAGTGTGATGACTGTGAGAGGGGCATAAAACTGGAAATGAAGGTTAAGTCTGAATTATGAAAGGGAACCAGGGCCGGGTGTAGGAGTCTGGAGTGTTTTAAAATTAGTAGCTATGAACCCTGGCTGTACGCTGGAAATCACCTGGGAAACATTTAGAAAAAATATCTGTATTGTGGGTTCTTCCTCAGAAACTTACTTCATGGTCTTTTCATTGTCTGCATCAGAGCCCAGGTGTGTATATGTATGTGTGTGTGTGTTTGTGTGTGTGTGTGTGTGTGTGTGTGTATTATATTTATTTATTTGAGAGTGAGAGAGAGTGCACGTGCACTTGAGGAGAGTGAGGGGGGAGGGACAGAGGGAAGAGAGAGTCCCCAACAAGACTCTGTGCTGAGCATGGAGCCAGATGTGGGGCTTAATCCCAGGACCCTGAGATCATGACCTGAGATCAAGAGTCAACCAGCTGAGCCACCTAGGTGCCCTTCCATATTTTTATTTTTTAACTCTACAAATAAATGTCACATGCAGCTATGGGTGAGAATCAATCCTTTAGGTTATGGTGCGGCCATGAAAGTAGGGAGGCAGGTGAAGGATAGAACTTGTAATAGTTCTATACAAGGTAATAGTCTTGTAATGAGTTGGAAAGAGATGTACCATCTTGGCAATTGATATATGAATCACTTTGGAGAGAGAGATCTTCCTTTTTAGAAGATGTCCTTTATAGTGGAAGTCAGCCCTGCTTCCTGGCCAGGTATCATAAGGAAGAAAGGGTCTCCTCTGCATACTTAAGGTGAGAGAAAGACCAGAGCAAAGACTGGCACTGTGGAGGAGGTGTCAGCGTTGAGAGATGGGAGTGACCAAATGGGCTGAAGGTGAGGAGGAGATCCTTGGGAGAGGACAACTGTGTAATGGGCCTCTTTCAAGTGCAGTGTTGTTGCTAAACTACATCGCTCTCCCTCAGGAAGTCATAAATCTTCAGGAAAATACCTAAGAAACAAAATGTGCTGGCTGTGGTAGGACTTTTTATGGAAGGTCATGGAAGACTAGATAGTTGTGTTGAGTACTGTGGTGTTAAAGAGGTACCTTGAACAATTAGCACAGCATACTCTAGGTTGGAGAACTGTAGAAAGGTGACTGTATGTCTTAGAAAAAGTTCTCGAACATGACAGAGCCACAGAATCAATGAGGTCACTGATTACAAATGCATATGCCTGGGCTCAAAGTCAAACCTTATACTAACCTCGGTTTTTGATGGTGTGACGCAGTACTCTACTTTTAACCAGTTCTGCAGGTGCAACCTGTGGCAGAAGCCTTGAGTTTGGGCAAGATTTACATGGAGGATATAGAAGAAAGTGGGGAGATATAGAGGCAGGAAGGCAGAGAAACAACTGGACTTAAGCAGTTCTCATAATAGTTTAAGAGAGGGAAATGAGATGCTTCAAATCTAGGTAATAACAGCAGGTTTGCATGGAGAGGAGATGGCTAAAAGAACAAAGCCATACAAAACAAACAAACATTGCCATGTGCCTGGGCCTGGCCAAAGACATAACAAACATCTGATTTTTTTTCCCTCTCCTTTCTATTTCTGTTGTCCCCTGGGACAGATAGCTCTGGGCCTCATGGAATTATGAATCAGAGCATTCTGACATATGCAGCTAATAGAACATGCATTAACTTTAAAATTAGGAGCTCTGTTCTGAGTGCCTGTGATTTCATTCTTTATTCCAAGAATATTAGTCTCTCCTAATATAGAAGGGATGTGAAATTTTCATACAAGTTTCACTGGTTCTCTTACAATGGATCCACTACCCATTTAGTATTTTCTCTGCCAATTCTATTCTCTCTACTCAGGAAATCACAAAATTATTCCCTGCAAGCTTGATTTCTGAATTACTGAGACTATTAACCATAGTGTCTTTAAGTGAGGAGTTCTCATTTTAGGGCATTGTATGCCTCCTGAAATTAAACAAAAATGTGTGTGCGTGTGTGTACTAGAAGTCTCCCTCCCTCGAGGGAGACAATCCATGAGATTTTCCAAGAAGGCCATAACCCGTATATTATGCAGTGCCTCTGGGACGTAAGAAAGAGCATGCTTAAATTCAAGTATTGGCTCTGACTGTCTGTGTGTGTGATTTGGGATGAGGCTGTCACTCCAAGTTTTATTTTACTTCCAGACAATATGGGGATATGAATTCAAAGTAACTGGCATGTTTAAATATGCCCACTAGAAAGCCATAAGGTTCAGGGGATTCCTATACCCCATAAGCAATCTGATGTGCACAAAGACTGGGGCACCATCGCTGGATCCACCACACATTCAATTTGGGGGGAAAACATAAAATAAATTTATGCACATTTATGATCTTTGCAACTGGAACATTGTGTCCATATAAATTAAAGTGCCCTCCCGTTCATTCACCATGAGAATTACCATGAGAATAAGTGTAAGACCAATGGCATGGACCGTAAGGACTACTGTTTATTGGGTGCTTACGATGTAAATGCAGTGTTTCACTTAAGCTTCACAATCCCACTAGGTGGACATACTTACCTCCACTGAATGAACGAGGAAGGAAACCTGAGAGGTGGGGTGAGCCAACCAAGCTCACAGTGCCACAGCCGGGGTTAGCAGTTTGGGGGAAAGAAGAGCAGGGTGCATGAAAGCTGCTCTCACTTACCTGAAGAGACAGCCACAGGAAAGGGAGGTTGCTTTTTTCCTAAGTGACTTCAAAGGGAAGTAGAATTCCAATCAGGGAGTGCTTCATTGTGAGGTTGTGAGTGTCCAGTCATTAGAAATGTTCAAGCAGGGGCGCCTGGGTGGCTCAGTGGGTTAAAGCCTCTGCCTTCGGCTCAGGTCATGATCTCAGGGTCCTGGGATCGAGCCCCGCATCGGGCTCTCTGCTCAGCGGGGAGTCTGCTTCTCCCTCTCTCTCTGCCTACCTCTCTGTCGACTTGTGATCTCTCTCTGTCAAATAAATAAATAAAATCTTTAAAAAAAAAAAAAAAGAAAGAAATGTTCAAGCAGCCTATCTAGAGCTAGATGAGATTTCTGATTTGGATGGAGGGGTTGGGGTGGCCCATTTGAGAGGTCTCTTCCCAATGCTGGAGCCTGCATTTGCAAGTTAAAATGCGATCTCTGTAAAATCCTCAGGGGAGGAAGTGGACTCACACATTGGCCCTTGTGACTGAGATTTCACAGTTTGTCCTAAACAAAACCATAGCCTGATTCTATCTGTGCTCCCTCCTGAAATAAATGGTTGTTGCAGTGTCTGCTGCTGATATCAGATACAAATGATGCTAGTAAATGCTCTCAGACCCCTTGGGATGCTCACCTGAAAGGTGGTTTTGCCACTGACATTTTCATGGCTCTGAAGCAACTGGCCCATATATTTGTTAACTTACAGATAGAATAAGAACACTTTCTTCCAAGACCAGCTGGGGGAATCAAATGAGGTCATGTATATAAAATTGTCCTGACACATAGTAAGTTTTCAATAAATATTAGTTGAATCCAGTTCTGTTCGGCTAGGTACAGACCCAGAGCCATTTTGAGGGAGAGCATGCTACCCGGGTACTGGGAATGCCGTCACCCAAGAACTTTCGAGACTGCCAGCAGCTCAGGGCCCAACCCAGCTGCAGAGAACTGCCTCCCGGAGCTCACATCCTGCTGGGAAAATCTGCCTCCAGAGACTGAGAGAGGGGTATAAAGTCTCAGCCATTTGCACCTAATGCTGGACACTCTGACAAGCTCTTCTCTGGATGGGCTGAGCCTGGGTCAGGCCTGCTGGCTGTGCTTCTCCTTCTATCAATCCTATACCTGCTCTCCACCTCTCACATAGATTGAGCCTCAATAAACATCTTGCCTTCTAAACTGCATCCCAGTGTTTGCTCCCAGAGAACCCATTCTGCCACATCTGCCCATATCCTGCAGACCCATACGCAAAGTGAAGAGATTCTCATTTCAGCTTCCTGGAGTGAGCTACGTGAGCGCAGGTGTTTCTCTAGCCCTTAGTGTCCTGGTTTCTAGTGGGAGGTGTTGGGCCAGACAGCCTCTTGCAGTGTGACTGGGTTCTTGCAGTGTGACTCTGCACGAGCTTCCGTGCTTCCATTCATTCGCTCATCACACCCACTGGGAAGCTGCCTCTGCATCTTGTTTCCTTTCCCGTGTTCCCAAAGGATCCTGTGTTCACAGCAGAAAACCCTTCCAAGTGCAACATCATTTAGCTTTAGCATGTCTGTCTTCTTACTTGATGGATGCCTTTGGATCAAAGACTCTGTTTCACCTTAAAGTCACCTACAGCACCTCCTGCCAGGTCTGGAGCCCTGAAGGTATTCAATAAATAGGTGTTCAATAAATATAGCCATACAGACACTCTCCGGGTAATTCTAAGTGAGGAATACGTAACGAATGGCACTCCATAACCCTTTTTCCAGCTGTCCTCTTCTTTTGGTAAACTGGATTCCCCACTTAGTGAAGATCCATTTGTTTTCAAATGAATTGCTGCAGGACATAAGCATGTCTAAGTAACTGGCCCATTAAATGAAGACAGGGCGCTGTATTTTAATCACCAGTCATAGTCAGGTGGTACAAAACTACAAAACATCATTCTTTCCCAACCAAGCACGTCTTTTTTTTTTTTTTTTTATTAAATTAGAATTGCTCTGTATTAATTTATTTTTATTTGCTTATAAGAAAGCAAGATGAGATCTGCCAAAAGACCAAGGGCAATAAGGTAGCTAGACAGACCCCCTGAAAAAGTGGTAGAAAAATTTGGGAAGGAAAATAAAGTTATATGCATTAAATGCCTAATACATACCAGGCACTTTTCTAAGCTCTTAGCATATATTTAATGTAATAATTATATTTCACAAACAAGAAAGCTGAGGCACAGGTTGGTTGGTGATCTGCCATGAGTCATTCAAGAGAGGTTGCAAAGGTGGAAATAGAAACTCAGGGTATTTTGTCTCCAATGTGCAGATCTGTCTAAACAAATAAATGGACATGTAGAACTGCAGTGTATCCAGCATATCAAATCGTCAAGGATGGCCCATGTAGATTGCTCAAAGGATCAGAAAAGAGGGTAGGAGGAGAGAAGGAGAAAGAGAGAATTACCAGTGATAGTGTAATCAAATAATACTAATCTCACTTATATATACAATCTAAAAAAAAAAAACAAAAGTAGAAAAAAAAAAACAAGTTGAACTCAATCACAGTAGAATGGTGGCTACCAGAGGCTGGGAGGTAAGAGAAAAGGGGAGAGATATTGAACAAGGTACAAACTTCTAGTCATAAGATGAATCATTTCTATAGACCTAATGAACAGCATGGTGACAAGAGTTAAAAACAATGTATATTTGACATTTGCTAAGAGTAAATCTCAAATGTTCTCACCTCAAAAAATAAAATGGTAGCTATGGGAAATGATGGATATATTAATTTGATTGTGGTTATCATTTCACAATGTATACATATATAAAAACACCACATTGTACATCTGATATGTATGCAGTTTTTATTTGCCAAAAATAAGAATTAAAAGAAAACCCAACTACTTATTGAGTAGAAAGCACTGGCCTAAATAGGAGGATATGTATAATTGTTAAACATAATTCCTACCGACAAAGAACTTCAGGTATACAGTTGGGGAGATAGGATGTGAGTGCATATGAAGAGAATTAGCTACCCAGGGCAGTGAGGTAGGAGTGTTTCAAGCCTCACATCATACGTTCAGAGTCAAGAGCTTGTTTCAAACAGAGCAGTCAAGATTGACCAGAAGGAACACCTCTCCTCACTCTTAACTAATTTGGTGATGAAAATGAATAATGTCCTATTTCCTCATCCTTTCTCTGATTTCTCCTTTCAGGGTCTCCTAAAACCTAAAAGAAGGTCTCCTTTCAGGTCACCTAACTCATTCTCTACAGTTATCAGAGGGAGCTTCCTGAAGACATAGACCACAGTGGGACACTGTATCTTAGCAATTCAGTGGCTCCTCTGTCCACTAAAGATAAAGGACCTTGCTCTACACAGCCATCAGGTTTTTGCATATCTACTACTAACTGAATTACTACTAAATTGCCCTAAAGGGAAAAGAATATCCAGGTTTTCTGAAATCATCCCTATAGCCAGACAGTGCGCCACATTTCAAGAAGTCGTGTGCACGTTGCCCTGAAAATTGTCCACATTTTTTTCAGCTTACTTTCAAATATGAATCGCCCCGACGACCTAGAATTTGCCTGTAACCATATCCAGCTGTGTACCATGAGTGTTTTAAATAGAGAATACATAAGATATGGAAGAATCCTAGAAAAAAGGGTCCTTAAAAACACTGTCCATTTCAAACAAAGGCTCTTAGCGGAAGAAAGCCTTTGAGTTAGAAAAACCGGGACTCAACATATAAGGCTTCTTTAAAGCTGGAAGCTCTTTTGGTGAAAAACCATAGAAAAGCCAATCCTATCTGTGAAGATTTTGCGTATAGGTGTGTAATATAGACATAGAGGTCCGATTTCCTTTGCAGAGAAGGAATGTAGCATGGTGACGTTTCTGAAATCCTAAACCTGAGCAGGGGTCGGGGGGAATCATTAGAGTCTGAACACATATGCCAAGGTATGCTTTATGAATGCTGAAGCTGAAAGAATCACTTTTAAGGACGTACACAGGTTTCCCTCCTGGCCACTCTGCATCCGGCCTTTCTTAAAGGGTCTCTCTTGGAAAATAAAGTCAGTGCTTTTTTTTTTTCCAATGGACCCACAAAGCAGGAACAGATGTGACATAAGTAACCTCTACTTTGTGCATACCTCAGAGAAAAATGACACGGACTAAAGCAGGGAATCTGGCGCCAGGCCAGAGAGAAGGACAATTGGAGCTGAGGCTTCTAATGACAGGGTTCACTTCAGCTCCCTCCTTTGTGCTTGCGTGGGGCGTGCAGGTGGGGGAAAAGGGCCATGTCTACTCACTGGAACATAAATGAAGGATATGCAAAAGTCTGCCATTTTCCTGAGCACTGTCCTCTCCCCTTTCCCGTATCAGAATATCCGTACAGCTGGAGCGGACTGTCTCTTAGTGCATGGAAGGTGTGATAAAGGGGTGCCCACAGCGGGGCTGCCAGACTCTGACACCCTGAGTCACAGTTCTGAGACTGCCACCTACTAATCACGTAATTGCTTAAAAGAAAAATTACGCTCCCTATGTCTCCTTCTTCGTTATATACATAGCGATAATATCTACTTCACAGTGTTATTTTTAAGCATTTAAGAAGCACTAAGAACACTGCCCGACACACAGCAAGTCCTCGATAGATAGTATTTGGTGTAATTATTAAGAACCCCTTTCTACCGTGTTTGATATTTGTTTGGGTCCATTCTTATTTCTTCCTCAACAGAAAGGAAGCCCCTCGAGTGCAGAAAACCTGTGAGATTCACCTTAATCTTGTACTGTCACAGGATTTCAGTGGTGTGCTGGTAAATGTTCAGCAACTGCCTCTCCAAGAAAGGAAGCTCAGATTTGTCATGTTTGCCAATTTCTGTGGCGTGAATGCTCCCACCATGGTCGTTTTCAAGCTATTAGCATGACGTCAACTGACTCGCAGAATTCCTGAAAACTTAACAGTGGTCTCTCATGGGGCACGGTAAGCCAGCTTTGGTACACCGCTGAATGCATGCACCAAGAAATGTGAAAGACACAGCATGTGTATAGACAAGTGAAGAATGAATGATTCGCACCAGGGTTTCTCAAGGGTAGCCAGTGCATGCTACCATTTATTTTCCCAGCTGCGTTGAGGTATAACTGACAAATAAAAATTATATATATTTAAGGTGAAAGACATCATGTTTTGATAAACCTACACATTCTGAAATGATTATCACAACCAAGCTAATGAACATGTCCATCAACTCTCAGAGTTACTTTTATTTATTTGTTTATTGGTATGGTGAGAACACTTAACATTTACTTTCTTGGCAACTTTCAAGTACACAATTCAGTGTTGTTAACACAAGTCACCATAACGTATATTAGATTCCCAGAATTTATCAACTGTATAAGTGAAAATCTGTACCTTTTGACCAGTATCTCTCCATTCTCCCAACCCTGAAACCCCTGGCAGCTACCATTCTATTCTCTGTTTCTAGGAGTTCCTTTTTTTTTTTTTTTAAGAGTCCACATATAAGTGAGATAATAAAACATTTGTCTAGTATTTGTCTTTCTGTGCTGGGCTTATTAAACTTATCATAATGTCCACCAGCTTCATCCATATTGTCACAAGTATCAGGAGTTCCTTCTTTATATGGCTGCATGATGTTTTATTGTACATACACTACGTTTTCTTTATCCATTCATTCATCAGCAGACACTTCGGACGTTTCCATATCTTGGCCATTGTAAATAATGCTGGAATGAACATGAGGGTTGTTTATTGCATTTTGCAGTAGTCTTTGCTATCCTCCTGAAAGAGGTCTCTGGATCAATGGAATATTTACTGACAATTTCTACATAAAATTGGTCCCTTGGTCATCCCAAGAAAATAAAATCTTGGTCTGAAAACCTTGGGTACTGTCACATGTTATATGTTTTTTAATGAAAATTCATAATGCACATGAGTATTTTAAAGACACTGATAAGTCTTATAGTAAAGAAACCCGTCTTTACTGTAATGTAAAGAAATATTTCTTAAACATATTTGGCTACTAAAATTGTTTAGGTAACTAGCACCGTCATAAAGAATTCATGTCTCTGAACACACAGACAATGAAATAAACTGACAGAAATACTTTTTTTAATTATATAGAAAGGAGTCGGGGGGCCTGGGTGTCTCAGTTGGTTAAATGTCTGCCTTCAGCTCAGGTCATGATCTCAGGTTCCTGGGTTTGAGCCCAGCATCATTGGGTTCCCTGCTCAGCGGGAAATCTCCCTTTCCTTCTGCCTCTCCCCTGCTTTATTGTACTCTCTCTCTCTTCTCAAATAAATAAATAAAATCTTAAAAAAAATAGAAAGGAGTAAATACCTTTGGTGATTTTTGGAGAATATGTTTTTTTAAAAATATGGGTTTTTAAAATTAAAATATTAAAAAATATTAAAAATATTTTTAAAATACTATTTTTTAAACAAGTTTTCACACATCTTAGATATTCATCAAAACAAAAAATAATAGTATCGTGTGTCAAGGGCTGGCAATGCCCAGTTCTGCAAAGTAGTTAAGATTACCCCATAGTACAGATGACAAACTGGAAACTCGGAAAATTTTATTTCATTCCCTTACTGTCACACTGTTGAGCAGTGCAAATCCCAATCTTTCTGTCCCCAAGCTAGTGTTCTTCTACAATATCAGACATGTGATGTCAGTATAAAATGATCATCAGTCTTAACCCTTCACTCTTCAAAGCAATTTCTCACATATATGTATTTTTAAGATTTTATTTTGGGGTAATCTCTACACCTGATGTGGGACACCAACCCATGACCATGAGAAAAAGAGTTGCTTGCTCCACTGCCTGGGTCAGCCGGACATCCCAGTTATATTATTTAATTCACTTTACCTTTTTCCACTATTTCAACAACTGTTCCAAATTTCTGCATTTTCTCTGCCCTCCAACTCACAGAAAATTATTTCACTTCCTTATAACCAACTTATAAAAACATTAGAAATAAACCTCAACTGCCTACAACCTGACCTATACATTTAATTGTATGGGACACATCCTCACACCTTCCCTGTTTATCTCCAAACGAATAAAAATAAAGGGTGGGGGGCACCTGGGTGGTACAGTAAATTAAGCATCTGGCTCTTGGTTTTGGCTCAAGTCATGATCTCACAGTTGTGAGACTGAGCCCCGCCTTGGGCTCTGTGCTCAGTGTGGGATCTGCTTGAGTTTCTCTCTCCCTCTTCCTTGGCCCCCTGCCTCTCTTTCTCAAATAAAGAAGTAATTATAGAAAGAAAGAAGAAGGAAGGAAGGAAAAAAGGAAGGGAGGGAGGGAGGGAGGGAGGGAGGGAGGAAAGAAGGGAGGAAGGAGGGAAGGAAGGAAGGAAGGAAGGAAGGAAGGAAGGAAGGAAGGAAGGAAGGAAGGAAGGAGGGAAATGAAAGAAAAACAATCTCTTTGCTACATACCCCAATCCTTTCTCGACTTGTCACATTCCTCCCTTTATCCATACCCCCATCTCATTCCCTGCTTCTCTCCCACTGGATTATTCCATTTTTTAACATGTTTACTTCTCACTCTTTAAACTAGAAACCTATAATAATCCTTCCTCCTCCCTCTTTCCTCCCTGTTTCTCTTCCAATTCTCTCTTTCCTTTCCTTTTTAGCCAGACATTTTGAAGATCTTGCCTACACTAGCTGTCTCTCTATCTTCACTTCTCAGAACCTTTCAGACCTCTCCAGTTAGGCTTCTTCTATGCTGCCACGAAGGTCTTTCAACAAGATCATCAGTGACCTCCTTGTAAAGGAGCATGTTGGAGCACTGTTCTGTTCTTTATTTAATTAACCATTCCTTTCTTCCTGAGACATGTTGTTCCCTTTGCTTCATTGATAATTCACTTGACTTGCTTTCCCTCCACTTCTCTAGTGACTTTGTCCCAAATTCCTATGAAGGCTTCTTTTCCTCCGCCTGTACTCTAACTACTCATTCTCCTCAGAGATGAATTCCAGGCTCATAATTCTTCTCAGGGGGCATGTTCTTCTTGCGTGATCTCATCTACTCTCATGCATTCACTTACAGCCTTTATGCTCATTATTCCATATCTGTATGCAGCTCAGAAGAACCCATGACTTCAATGCACATCCAATTTCCTATATGAAATTTCACCCTGAATGACCTGCAATATCTCAAAAGCAGAATTGCTAATAATCTACTCTCAATATTCTTTACCAACCCTGTTCCTTTTCAAGAGTCAATTTCACTCAGGTTCCTAAGCCAAATGAGTGGGAAGTTGGATAAATGAATAGTAATCTTCAACTTTCCTAACTCTGTCTTATCTCTCAAGCCTAATCCATCATCAAGTCACTTGATTTCATCTACCCACTGAGATGTATGACCCACTGATTTTTCCCTAAAACAACATAAGCATGCTATGGTTTCCCTAAAACACCATAAGCATGCTAAGATCCAGTTTTTTCCTGCTTGTGTATCAACAGCATCCTCCTATCTGAACTCCCAACATCTACTCTTGATCCCGGTATAAGCCATTCTTTATTGTAGACAAGAAATATATTTCTAAAGTTAATGTCTGATTTTTTCAGTCTTCTTTTTAAAGATCCTCTGTGGTTTCTCTTTGCTCTCCATCCATCTTTAACATCTCAAAGGTAGCTCAAAGTATGTAGGCCTTTGGCTGAAGCACTTTTATTCCCCAATCCTCTCTGCACTGTACCTCTAGTAAACATGTATGTGTGTGGCACACACACACATACACACACTCACACACCCTCCAGTTATCCTGACCAATTCTTACTCATCCTCCATGTGTAATCTAAAAGTCATTTCCTCAGGAAGCCTCCCCTCCTCCAGTTCCTAAGGTTCCCTTTCCATGTATTCTCATATATCCCTGAAATTCCACTGGCATGGTATTCACAAGAATTTTTGTAAAATCACGTACTTCTTCTTCTTGATGCTTGAGTTACATGTTTTTGAAAAAGTGCATGAAACCTAAAAATTCCTGTATAGAGTAGTTCCCATGAGAAATAATAGCCAAGGGATGGTTTGCAGGATTTCTATTACATTCTGCAATCCTGGAAATATGGAGATAATACATTTATATTATCTTAGTCTATAATCATATTATTTAAATAGCCTGTATTTGTATAATTTGCATTATACAAATTCATATTATGTGAGTATAGGACAGAAGAATTTCAGTTAAAATGGTAATCTACCATATGTGTTTTTCTATATTTCCTTTTGAATCACCATGAAAATGATGATAATGAAGCTAAAATGTATAAATTCATGAGGATAAGGAAAACCAGAGACAAAATGACCTGGAAAGGGGCATTAACAAATTTTTGAAAGATGGAAAGCAGATGAGTACGTCGTAACTGACCTAACAGACTGGAAAATCCTGAAACTCAAGTGCCTCTCAAAATCCCAATTTATTTTTTTCCCCAAATATGTTTATTTTATTTTTTTAATCAAAACCCCAATTTAAAAAAAAAGTTTATTTGCATCATAGAATCCCAGAAAAGCTCCCAAATTAGAGTTGCTAGATATCATGAAAGATAAAAGGCCAAAAGCACAGACTGATCAAGAATCTGAAGAAGGAGTTAACTGCCCCCAGGGGCTCTTCTGTGCCCCTGTGCTGCCAGTCAACTGTTCCTTCAGGATCATAGCAAAAGCCACGTGTTTTGTTATATGGGGACAGAGAACGAGGGATGCTTTGAAGTAGAAAGGCCAGTCAAGCAGAGGGTGAGACGCCATTTTGAAAATAAGGAAATTGAGTGAATACTATGAAGGGTGACCACAGACTCCCTACCCTTTTTAGCCAGCTACCCTGCAGATAAGAGTTGGGGACTTTCTCTCTGGGGATCCTGATTGGCCCAGAGGAAGAAACAGAAATGAGTTTTGAGGATCCCAGTGAAACAACTGAGTACTAGTAGGTCAACATACAGAGAAGACAACCGGATAATCCACGAACCCCACTCATGTGGCAGATTTTTATTCTTTATTCCAAAATGTAGTCAGATATTCCCAGGCATTTGAGGACAAGCACTAACATTAAAGACAAAACCAAAAATGTAAAACTACACTCACAGGTTTATAATAATTATAAACTAAATTGTTATATCCCCCAAACAAGAACGCAATGCTATGAAAAGGGATGATCTGAGAACAAAGAAAAAAGTTATTAGAAATAAAAACCATGATATGCCCTCAAAAATATTTTCAAATTGAATTGAAAAATAATGTTGAGAAAATATCCCAGAAAGTAGAGAAAAGAGGAGAATAAACTGTTACAGTATTAGAAGATCAACCAGAAAGCCCAGGAAATAGCTAGTAGAGGTTCCAGAAAGACAAGAGATAATGGGAAGGAGGAAATTGTGTGTGTGTGTGTGTGTGTGTGTGTGTGCAAGTGCACACGTGTATGTGAACGCATGTGTGTGTGTGCATATGTGAAATAATTATACAAGTACAAATCAAGGTTCACCAAGGTGAAAATTCTGAACACTGATGTTGTTGGAAAGGTGATAAGAATTTTCAGGGTGCAGATGAAAACAGTTCATGTACAAAATATTGGGGATTAGAATGCCATCATAGTTCTCAACACAATACCAGAGACTCTGTGTCTCTCAACACAGAGCCTGGGTGGCTCAGTGGGTTAAAGCCTCTGCCTTAGGCTCATAATCTCAGGGTCCTGGGATCAAGCCCCGCATCGGGCTCTCTGCTCAGTGGGGAGCCTGCTTCCCCCCCTCTCTCTGCCTGCCTCTCTGCCTACTTGTGATCTCTCTCTCTCTGTCAAATAAATAAATAAAATCTAAAATAAAATTAAATTAAAAAAAAATACCAGACACTAGAAGAAAATGGAGCAAGGTCTTAAATTGTAAAGAAGCTCTAACATTAAATATCTAGGTTCTTATTCAAATGTAAAAGCAAAACACAAAAGCAAAAGACAGGTTGAGATAAACAAGAAGTCAAAAAATTAAGTTGACACAAGAAGCTCATTTGTTCTAATAAAATAAGGAACCACACTATAAATAAGAGGAGGATGGCATTCAGAACATAGAAGTTTGCTACTGGAGAGAAGACAAAAGGAGTTCCCAGGATGAGGATGAAGAGAAATCCAAGGGATGAGCTATTTGCAAAACCTGGGAACAATGAGTAGTTAGCTGGGTCTAGAGCCCAAGGTTGGCAGGTTCCAGGACAGGGGTCTCTAAGGTCATCTAAAAAATAGATGATACATATATACATACATGCATGCATGCATGCACGCATACATATAGATGTATTTCTTTTGCTTTTAACCAAAATAAGTTTTATTGTTTTTTTGTTTTATTTGTTTTATTGTTCTAGTGGATATTTAGAGGCTTAAAAACATCCCTGAACAAATGGATTGTTGAGGCAATTTTAAACCCAAGGGAAAGAAAATGTATACAAAGAAAGGAAATAATTATGCTATATTTCATGGCTCAGCTCTGAAAATATTTACACAGTCTAATAATATAAACACTAAACCTTGATTTAATTTACAATGTGATAGAACTATCTTGAGAAGTTAAGGAGAAGAAAATGCGGGTGCTTATACGTTGGTACAAGGAATGGGCCGTGGGGCCCATTGGAAGACAGCAACCAAATCTTCATCATGCGCAGTTAATGGTCACTGGATCATGTCCAGAATTAAGACTAAAAATATATATTGCATAATTTAGAAAAAATGGAAGCAAGTACCCAGATAAATATTTTGAAACTGTTGAAACTGTGAGCCTCAGGGAAGTAGGACTTGGTGGTGAGAAGCAGTGAAGGATTGCTATTTCACTATTTTGATAAAAGTCTCATACTATTGTTTGACTTTTTAAAATGTCTCCATATAAACAATGAAGCAGTGGGATGGAATGAGGAGGAAAACACTGGTGGATGGAACTTCAAGATCATGTTCTTGTCCTTGAATTGGGTGCCGAATTCAAAAGTGCTGATTATATTCTTGTACCTTATGCACCCGTAAAACTTACATATGTTACACTCATGCATAAACCCATATTGAAGAAACAAAAGACAAAGAGAAAGACTTGAAGATAGGAGATGGCATTTGTGTTAAACATTGCAGTCTTGGGAAATGGGAAAATGGATTTCCCTAAGTTTCTAGAGACTGTTGGCTGTGGACTCAGTAGTAAGCTTCTTTTACTTTGATTGAAAAATAAATGAGTAGAATAACCAAGTGACAAGTGTCTATATTACACAAGTCTCTGGTAGACCTTCCCGGGTAGGTCAATGTTGGGTGTGTTGGAACAGAAGGTGCCATTGTCAGACCCTAGGACCACAGAAGCCCCGGGTTGAGAGAATGCCACTTGTCACTGATGTCTAGTCCATTCTACAGGCTCTTGCACAGGGCACCCTGGACTTGCACGTGCCTCTCATCCTGGAATTTGTTGATAAGAACAGTGGGAAACAGATCAACATAGATCTAAGCATTGTTGTCTACTCTTCCTAATGGATCTCAAATGGGGCAGAATTATACTTACTTCCTTGCTACCTTCCCTGTTTGTCCACAAGCTTGCCTCTTGTTCATCTATAATAACAATAGCCTTTTACCTGGCACATTGTGGGAACTCAATCAATTGTAATTAAACTAATGATAAACTATAATTCCTACTGATTTCTTCTTTCCTTTCCTTTTTTTTTTTTTTTTTTTTTGCTATTGATTAACCTGAGGTTTGGGTTACTAAAAACTATATAGGTTATAGGCAGCCCTTATTCTTACTTATTTATCTGCTTCTCTCTAGGATGACAGAATGGCAAGAGCGTTGAGCAACCCTGCACAGCTCTCTAAGTTCTATCACCAATTAAATGATAATAAGACTTTCCTCATGTTATATGAGGAGGGAATGAGCCAATATATGTGCATTTTATAGACTATAAAGTAATATATAAATGTCAGTTGTATCTATGACCAAAGTTTTTCTGATAGATATTTCCAGGTATTACATCCACTCTATTCCCCTCTACCTGTTCTTTTTCCAAATTGAATTAACAAGTGAGAAATTTAAGTAAAATGCTAATTTTCATGTGTTTACATTAATTATTAAAATAAAAATTGCCACAAATATTTATATCTACTTAAGTCACAAAGAATTATGTGAATCAATTACATTTTACCCAAGGTACTATTTTCCCTGTCATTTTTCTGATAAATCTACACAGAGTTCATCGGTTCTATTATATAGTCAGTAAGATATAGGGAAACATCTAATCATCTTTTTTTTTCCTGTTTTAAGTTGCCTGTGTTTTTGACGTGGGCACACCATATGAAGTTATAAAGTTCAATTAAGCTTCATTGAAGAACAAAGAGACTATTTTTAAATTGCAATTATTTTATTATTAGAGCTCTGTGTATCGACACCTCTTACAGATGGGTTAACGTCTTTGCAATGTAACAAAGGCTAGACCTCTCTTAATTATTTATTTAAAACATGTGATGCAGCAGAATAAGCCAACGTTTTGTAGAGACATTCCCTGAATTCAAATCCTAAATTAGCCACCTAATCTCCCTGAACCTCTGTTTCCTTCTGTGGAAACGAACAAACAAACAAACACAAAGATGCTAGTGAGGTTGAAAGGCACTATACCGGAAGTACCTGGTTGGCAATCAGTCAGTGGTAGCAGTCGTTGTGGTTTTAGAGTTAGGCTTGGGACTTTCGAAGCTCTAGTACTCACATACCCTCTTCTGCTGGTGCTGTATTTACCTATGAAGTTGGATTTCAGGAAAGTGGTTGATACAAGGTGGCTTGCCTAAGAAGAAATGCGAGTTGTCTGCGTGGGTATGGAAGGGGTAATATTTTTGGAAGAAGAGCGTGGCTGGGCTGCATCTGTGTAGCTGTGTCCCACACCAGCAGAAAGCCCCAGATGCCAGAGCAGTGCTAAGTACTTCACATGCAGAACGAGAACAAAGCGAAGACAGACAGCAAGCCAAGAGCATCTGCTAGCTATCCCTAAGCCGCAGCTGCCGTCACAGGAAGGAAGCCTGTCAGATGGAAAGAGCTTGTTCTTTTGAAACCTTGAATGGCTTTGGATGTGCATGTTTGATATTGAAACCTGAGCAAACTGGCCATGCCCTGCTTTTAGGGTGCCCAGGACTTTCCAGGATGGGAGGGCGTGAATGGAAGAAAAAGGAGAAAGAGAAGCAGGGAGCCTCCTGATGATAGAGGTTTGTGTACAGCCTTTCAGGGAAGCCCCCAAATTCTCCAGTAAAATCTACCACCCTTGCATGCTGGTGCAAGTGATCTTGTTGCTGCTGCTGTGTAAACTGGAGAATAAGGTGCCTAAATCGAGGCAGGGAAGGGAAGGGGTGATAGGTAGAGCATCAGATTATAAGAGAAAATAAATATCTTCCAGGGATTCCCACAGACCTCGGGTGGGACTTTGGGCTTCCACAGGCCAATCTGAGAGTGTGAAGCAATTTGATGAATTTTGTATGTATGTGTGCACGTACACGTGTGTGTGCACACATGCATGATGGGGACTCTGAGCTACCCAGAGGTTATACATGAATCAGAGTACTATTATTCCTGTATTCCAAACAAGGTGGGAAGATGTTTAAATGACTTCTTCAAGGTCACCTAGCTAATTATGAGGTCGAGGGGAAGCTAATATTTGCATCTATGTCCATATGTCCCCAGAAATGGAGCTCCTGGTTACCATGTCTTGTTCTCTCATTCAGACCATTCTGCAGAACATCTGGTGGGGTCAGCTGGGCTGGCTAAATCAATACTCACATCACAGCTTTGGGACAAAACAGAATAGCGGGTCCCAACTGTACATACTCTGATTAATTAAGTCTAGATGACACCAAGGAAATCTGTACTTTTGAAAGTCTCCTCAGATGTTTCTAATGGGGATTTAGAATTAGGAACCTTAGGTAATCCAGTCTCTTCATATAAATGTGGGAAACTGAGGGCCTCAGTTGGGAAGTCTTATACACAAACACTAAGTTATTGACTTTATGCTAGAATCAGGAATAGAACCTATATCTCTAGATTCGACAGCCTGTGAGAAATATACATGAACACAACTGAGTGTCTACACAACATGGAGCTTACAAGGATCAAATGAGAAAACATGGTTTAATGAAGATCCTTTCCCCCCCCCATACGTTTATTTTATTTTTTCAGTGTTACAAGATTAATTGTTCATGCACCACACCCAGTGTTCCGTGCATTACATACCCTCCTCAATACCCACCACCAGGCTCACCCAGCCCCCCACCACCTCGCCTCCAAAACCTTCAGTTTCTTGCTCAGAGTCCACAGTCTCTCATGGTTCATCTCCCCCTCTGATTTCCCCCCATTCACCCTTCTTTTCCTTCTCACAATGTCCTCCATGTTTTTCCTTATGCTGCACACATAAGTGAGACCATAAGATAATTGACTCTCTCCGCTTGACTTATTTCACTCCGCATAATCTCTTCCAGTCCCGTCCATGTTAATACAAAAGTTGGGTATTCATCCTTTCTGATGGAGGCATAATATTCCATTGTATATATGGACCATATCCTCTTTATCCATTCATCTGCTGAAGGGCATCTTGGTTCTTTCCACAGTTTGGCAATTGTGGCCATTGCTGCTATGAACATTGGGGTCCATGTGGACCTTTTTTGTACTACATCTGCTTCTTT
>CM053615.1:62495822-62520349 GCA_028646535.1 Procyon lotor
AGATCTTAGATATCAGACCTTTGTCTGTAGTGTCATTTGCGAATATCTTCTCCCATTCTGTGGGTTGCCTGTTTGTTTTGTTGACTGTTTCCTTTGCTGTGCAGAAGCTTTTTATCTTGATGAAGTCCCAAAATTTCATTTTCGCTTTTGTTTCCTTTGCCTTTGGAGACATGTCCTGAAAGAAGCTGCTGTGGCTAATGTTGAAGAGGTTACTGCCTATGTTCTCCTCTAGGGTTTTGATCGCCTCCTGCCTCGCGTTGAGGTCTTTTATCCATTTCGAGTTTATCTTCATGTACGGTGTAAGAGAATGGTCAAGTTTCATTCTTCTACATGTAGCTGTCCAATTTTCCCAGCACCATTTATTGAAGAAACTATCTTTTTTCCACTGGATTTTTTTCCTGTTTTGTCAAAGATTATTTGACCATAGAATTGCGGGTCCATGTCTGGGCTCTCTATTCTGTTCCACTGGTCTATGTGTCTGTTTTTATGCCAGTACCATGCTGTCTTGATGATCACAGCTTTGTAGTAAAGTGTGAAATGAGGCAGTGTGATGCCCCCAGCTTTGTTTTTCTTTTTCAACATTTCCTTAGCATTTCGGGGTCTTTCCTGGTTCCATATAAATTTTAGGATTGTTTGTTCCAGCCTTTTGAAAAAAACCTTTCTTAGTAAAGAAACTCATGAGAAAGCCTAAGAATGCTTCTGTAATTTCTTAGGTGCCAATTCTGTAAGGTAAGAATTAGAATCTTTATTTTGTCAGAAGTAATCTGAGATCAAGAGAGGGAAATAATTCAACTGAGACTGCTGAGCTAGGAAAATGCAAACCAGGATTCAAACCCCGTTCCATTACACGAAACAGAGAGACCACACATCTGATCAACAACACTCTCCTTTTCAAAGTACGTAGGCATTACATGAGCTGCTCTTAAGGTTGTAAAAACAGGGTCATTTTGTGCGTAAAAAAGAGAATTCCTCTGGCTCTCACCCACCCACTGTTGTGCAATCCTAGTCCCTCAAGAGCCCAGTCCAGGTACTCTGGGGATGATCCAAGGACTATGCTCTCCTGATCAGCTTTCTCTGCCTCATTTTGAAACTAACTGGGCAAACTGAAAATCCAGGGAGACAAAAAGGGCTGCATGTAAGTAAGATGAAAAGCAGACCCATGGATAAGCAAGGGGCTAAAGGTCGGAGGGTGGAGGACCCAGCTAGAGAAATGCACGGTGAAACCCACTTGTGATAAGGTTTACGGTGAAATGTCCTTTTACACGGGATCAGAGCACACACTATATCCCTGTTGGTATAGCAGTCATTTGCCCACTGTGGTCTAAATCTGGACCTTGAGATTCCTTGCAGCTGTAACAAAATGAAAATAACAGAATTTCTCTTCCCTATTGCCTCCTTTCCTTCCCTTTCCTTCAGAGGCGCAGCATTTCCTACAGCCAAGGAATTTGAGTAGGACTGGGGGTGGGGGACCAAGAGGAATCAGTGCACCTTGCTGCCCAGAGGTGCCGATGAGTGTGCAGAGGGGGAGTGCAAGAAGGCAGTTGTGTGCCCAGGGACCAAGGGGACAGAAGGAGGGCAGAAGACGAAGTCTTGCTTATCCTGAGCAAATAAGTCAAATGATTGAGCAAATGAGTAAATATTTTGAGAATAATGAAAGTCAGTTTTCTCAGTGTTGGAAACATGATTTATGAAAATAAAAAGGGGCAAATCTAGAAAGAACCCTGAGATTTGGAATTGGAATTTGTTCCAGTTATTTATTGCTGTATGACAAACCATCCCAAAATTGTTGCATAAAACAATCACTTTTCCTGTTTGCGTATCCTGTGGGTCAGGGGTCCAGACAAGCACCAGATGGCACACACAGACTCTGCTCCATGATGTCTGGGACTCAGCTAGAAGGACTTGATGGTTGGGCGTGACCTGACCACAGGGACTAGAATCATCTGGAATCCCCAGGGTAGGTGAACTTTTTACATGCTAGCTCAGGGCTTCTGTGGAAGTATTCTGGTGACTAAAAGTGAAAACTGCGTAGCCTTTTCCAACCTGGCTTCAGAAATCAGGTAACATTATTTTTACCATATTGCCCTGGTGACATGTAAGACACAAGTTTACCCACATTTAAGGGAAAGAGACATAAACTTACCCACTGATGGGAGGAGTGACAACAAATTTGTGGACACTTAAAAACAGATTGTCATGAACATTCATATGTGTATATATATACACACACATATAAGCATATATGTATCTATGTATACATGTATATATACATATGCATATACACACATACATGTATGTTTTCCCTACCTCTGTCCCTTGAGAGTTTCTAGAACAATGAATAATTGCCCCAGAACAATAGCCATAAGAACACTGAACACCCAGATAGTCTTGGCTTCTAAATATTGTCCTCCACCAAAAGGAACAAAGTCCTTGAAGATAGCTGATTCCAAGTCTGCGAAATAAAAAGTTTGAGATGAGCATGGGCTATTTTGTTTTGTCATCAAATAAGGGAAACCTCAAAAGAAAATGAAATGTGTCAAAAAGACACAGGAGTCAGTGAGGAGGTGCTCCCCAATGACCAAAGCTAAAGATGAACAATTTAAACATCAAAATAAGATAGTGGTAGTCCCATGTAACAAACCATTGAATTAATTGGACTTCATGAATCCACACTGATACAAACTAAAAAGCAAACAAACATACATAAGTAGGGTAAAAGGATAGTTCTTCCTTGTAGCAATATGCCACCTAATAAATGTGGAAGGAATGAGGGAAGAAGAAGTCACCACATGGCAATGATCACAGTTGGGGTTGATTTAGGCAGATGTTATCAATGGATGCTAAGGGTGTGGGTAGAGTTCTGGGAAGAACAAGATGTCAGGGTAATCTCTGAAATTTTGTCCTCCAAATATTCATCAACTACAAAGGAAAAATGGTGACTTCAGTGTAGGGAAGTCTGGCAACGAGCACTGTGACCAGGCGCTCGAGGTTGACACGACCAGTGGTTAGACCAGTCAGCATCGTGTCTCCTGATGTGAGTCACTGAGAATGAGAGAGTGTAATGTCTGTGGTCTTCCTGTCAAGATGGCATGGGCCCCATCAGGTCCTCAGGAAACAGCAGGCAGACTCTAGGTGAAGGTTCTCCTACAAAATGAAAGGACTGTGCTCCCCAAAACTGTTAGGAACGTGAAGGACAGAGAAAGGCCAAGCAATTGTTCCAGACCGAAGGAGAGTGAGGAGATCTAGGAATTAAGAGCAACATATTCCAGACTAGGTTCCTCATCCAGATGAGCAAATTGGACACTGTTGAGCCAGCTGGAGAAGTGTGCATAAGGCATGGAGATTGAGCGGTTCCATATCAAGGCTGATTTTCTGACTAGGAGGTTTGCTTGGTGCTGATATGAGAGTGTCTGCCTGTGGAAAATATGCCCTGGAGAATTAAGGAGTCACGCAGGCATCCTGTCTGCTGCGGCTCCCAAATGGTCAGAAAAAGACAAAAAGGCATGCGGGGAATAAGAGAGGAGTAAAGAGAGGGAGTAAATGTGGGGATCTATGTGTTATGGGTTGAATTATGTTCTCCTCCTTCAAATCACATGTTGAAATTGTAACTCCCAGTAATTCAAGGTGACACCATATTGGGAGATAGTGGTCTTCACAGAAGTAATCAAGTTACAGTGAGGTCATTAAATTTCTGTCGTTTAATCCAGTCTCTAGGACTTTGTTACAGCCGCCCTAGCAAACCCATACACCATTGGAAAGGATACCGAAGTTCTTCATATTGTTCTTGCAGGTAGGTATTCTGTAAGTTTGAGATCACTGCAAAAGAAATTACTATTATTATTATGACTATTACTATTTTTAGAGAGAGCTCACATGTGTGTGAGCCAGAGAGGGGCAAAGGAAGAGGAAGAGAAAGAATCTTAAGCAGGCTCCATGCCCAGCATGGAACCTGATGTGGACATTGATCTCAGAACCCTGAGATCATGACCTGAGCCAAAATCAAGAGTCAGATGCTTAACCGACTGAGCCACCCAAGTGCCCTGCAAAATAAATTATTTTTAAAGTAGCAATCAATTAGCATTTTACATGTGGTCATCTAATAACATTTTCACCCATGCTGTCTCCTTTGATCCTCACCACATCCCAGGGAGGTAAGTGAGGTGTGCATTAATTGTTTCATTTCACCGTCCAGCAGCCTCTGTCTGAGTAGGTTGCAAAAGGGTCTTTGGCGTTAATCAGAGAAAAATGGAGCTTGAAGAGGTGTACCCTGGGCCCCTCACAATGGCAGCGAGAGAAGTCAGTGGTTCACACATTATCATTATGTAAACATTGACATAGTGTTATCAGAACGAGAAAAGCAGGACAGAAGCTCCTTTATAGATTTACAAATTGCCCTTAACCCTATTTCCTTAAAGGAAAAACCTGGAGGAAGGAGAGAAGAGGAGAAGAGAGGCAGAGAGAAGTGGGATGCGGCCAAGGATGGAGAAGAGAGGGTAGTGATGATCTCTGGTTGCTTTGGGTCCCACCTGAAAGCTGATCAGTAGGCAGATGGAAGGCCAAAGAAAGCCTCCTCATTTTCCAGGTAGAGATGGTCCCATCCTCTGCTCTCCTTCAGCTTGTTCATAATTTTTCAGTGTCACTTAGCAAGTGGTATTGTTGTTTATTGCTATTTGTCTCTTTTCTACTAAAGCCTGAGGTCTTCCTGGTTCTTCTGCTTATTTGTGGATTCAGGGGTAAAGACAGCACCATGATCCTGGAAAAACACAATTATATGCATTCATTTCTGTGCTTAAAACCTGCTGGTGGTTCTCAGTCTCAATCAGAGTAACACCCAACGTCACTCTCCAGGTCCACATGGCCCTATGTGTTCTGTCCACCTGTCACCTCACTCCAGCCTCCAGACACTCCCCGAGGCCCCTCCCACTCCCCAAGAGGAGCTCTAGCGTCAGGGCTCTGTCCTTGGGGCTCCCTCAAACGTGCTGTCTTCAGACATGCAAATTTCATACTTCCTCTGGTTTTTACTAAAAAAAACCTTCACAGCCAACCCTTTCTGAAATTTAAATTCTACCCCCAAACATCCCACTCCCCTTTCCCTACTTGATTATTGCCCTCCGAGTTCATCATCATGTAACATACTATAGTTTTTACCTATTTGCATTTCTCGTAAAAATCATTCTTCTCACTGGGATATCTATTCCACAAGACCAGAGATTTTTGTTTTATTTGCTGCTGTATCCTTAGCACATAGTGTGGTATTCATCTCAACAAATATTTATCGAATTAATAATCGGAGTTCCTTGACTGTCCTGTGTCTCAATAACATTATCAAGAGTGGTATAATAAAAATCAAATGCTGGTGAGTATCTGAAGAAAATGATTTCTCCTACATGGCCGGTGAAAATCTGAAATGACACAGCCACTCTGGAAATCAGTTTGGCAGTTTCTTATTAAACTAAGCATGCAATTACCATATGACCCAGCAATTGTAGCTTCGGGCATTTATCCCTAAGAATGAAAACTTATGTTCTCTTAAAAAACCGTGCACGAATATTCATGACAGCTTTATTTGTAACTGCCCCAAACTAAAAACAATCCAGATGTCCTTAAATGGGGAACGGTTAAACAAACTATGGTACATCCATACCATGGAATATTACTCAGCAATAGAAAAAATTAGCTGTGATACAACTTGGAAGAATCTGAAAATGGAAAAAAAACCCCCACAAAACCAACTCATTCCAAAAGGCTGTACAATGTGTGGTTACATTTATGTAATATTCTCGAATGCCCAAAAGAAAGAGATGGAGAACTAATTACTAGTTTCCAGGGATTAGGGTTGGAGATGGTGGTGGAGGGAGGGAAGTGGGTGTGTTTACTGCAGGGCAATATGAGGGACCCTAGTGAGGACTCTTGTGAGAGGACCCTGTAGTTTCTTAATTTTGGTGGTGGATGCACAAACCTACATATGTGATAAAATTAGAGAACTACACACACACACACACACACACACACACACACACACACACGAGTACATATATAATTTTGGCAATCTGAACAATTTAGATGGATTGTATCAGTGACAGGTTCCTGACTGTGATATTGCAAGACTATCATCGAGGGAGTTGAGGAACATGAGATCTCTCTGCATTATTTCTTACAACTGCATACGAGTCTACAGTTCTCTCCAGAGGAAAAGTTGAATTGAAATGGTGTATTATTTAATTCTAAAAATGTGCATTGAAGTCTCAGGATGTGCATCATCTTTTCAGGGTAATTGTAAACATGAAATAGGCACATACACACATACTCGTGTGTGTATAAAGCACTTGAAATGCTGTTCAGCATCTAATAAACACTCAGCACATTTTAGCTATTATTACTCCAATCGTGCAGGATAGACCTATATTCAGGTCACCTCTGATCCCCAGTATATGTCTGGTTTCTGATGCATATTACAAACACCAGTGACCGTGAGCTGAATAAATGACTTTTCTAACCCTCCGCACCAACCTTCAGAGAACATGGGTCAGTAAGAAGGGTGCTCTCTGTGCAGTCCAGAGTAATCGAGAACCCTAAAGAGGAAGACAGTAGGACTATCTAAGACTTCATCTCCTAGCTGTCCCACTAACTTATTGTAAAGCTTTGAAAAGCCCATTTTCTTCACTAAGTCTTTGTTCCCTCATTTGTCAGAGGAGGAATTAGAATGGCATTATCTCCGTGGGCCCTTTCCAACTCTCAAATATGCTTGGCTCTATGTTTCAGAAGCACAGAGAATTATCTTTCCTGAAACATGAGCCCTGGACTGGAAGTCCATAGGTTATTATACCTTGTCTCCAAAATTCCAGCCTCTAGTTCCCTTTGGGTCCAGTTGACTCTTCGTTTCTGGCTCCTAGTAAAGCACAGTTATTAGCAGCTGGCTTCTACCGTTATGGTTCTTTCAAGTATGTTGTAGTCAGAATATCTGTTGATAATAGCCAGCCAAGATTTTGGAAACCTTTAGGGGATAAGGAATTGTAGAAATTTAAACTATAATTATAGTACTAATCACTACCATTGTATCACTATCCTCCAAAGCCAAGGGGGAGTTACACTTGTTAATTTTAAAAACAATAAAGGCATGATGTGATTTACAAAAGTACCAAAAAATAAAAGGTCTCCAAAAAATACCAGCTTGTTTATTTTATCTAATATTTGTAACACAACCTGATGGATTTGTGTCGTGTTTCTAAGAGGACTCCTGAGTAATTTTCCATGCCAGACGTTGGCCAGCAGCTGACAGATGTCCTTACTCAAAAAGGCCAGGTTCCGCAGCGCCATGAGCACCACACAGATCAGGCTCGCCTGTCCTCTTGCTCTATGTCGGTTCATCTGGAATGCCCAGGCCTTTAGAGTCGAAACCACTTATATTTTTGTACTTGCTTGGGACTATTGGCATAGTGAGTTATTGAGCATGTATTGAACACCTTGTGCAAGCTTCCCCTTGCAGAGACACTGTGACATCACGGTGAAATATACAAGGTTTTCTGTTGGAGGTAAATGTGGTTTTCTTGTGGAACTACAAAAGGCCTGGTAAGCAAGGAGGGCCAGAGTAATTAAAGAAGGTGGGAAAATATTGTCAAAGCCCTAGAAAGAATGGGTTGGACTGTATTGCCCATAAAACTGTCTTTTAAAACTAAGGCTTAAGAAATAAAGTTATGTTTATATATATAAACAATGAATAGATTATGAATAAATTCTCATGAAATAAATTTATAGAGGATGTACTTGTGGAAAAAAAAATAATAATCCCAGTAATAAGATCTATGATGCAAAGAAACAGCAAACATTTGGGCATATCCAAACAAACACCGTCTGAAAAACAGTAATAGTGTTTAATTTGAGGTTAAAAAAGAAAAGCCATTCAAGCTGCAGCTTACATACTGGAGGACAATAACACATGTGCTGGGGAAGAGTGAGAAGAATAAAGTCCTTGTATTGTTCAGCATGGGAATAAAAGTATCTGTTAACTGAGGACTTTGTTAATTGTGTCTGTAATTTTTAGCATAACCACTAGAACACTAAAAAGAGGAGATTAAATTAGAGCACATATGTTTGAATCCCCAAAACAAAGCAAACAAACAACAAAGTCTACGAAAATGGGAGAGTGAAGTTCTCAGGCCAGAGCAAAGATGGGTAAGGCGAAAAGAGAGCTGGGTTATCAAGGGAGACCTAGAGAAAGCAATGGTATCCCTTCGAGAGAGCCAGAGAGCCTTTCAGAGGAGAGCGTGCAGAGGAACTGGCGGATCTCCCACCAAAGGATTGCATACAATGAGGCCCCCAGGCTCTCTTAGCTGAGGTCCCGTTCTTGAGCGTATATAATCAATGCTAACCTTCCAGTTAAAATCTGGCTAGCCTTAGAGATTGACCTATGTCAGTAGTTCTCAAGTGTAGGACTCCAGTTTATATTTCCAAATACATTGACTCGGCGGGGGCATTTTTTAAAGATTGACTGATTGATTTGAGAGAGTCTGGGGTGGAGGGACCAAGGGAGAAAGAGTCTTAATGAAAGTCTATGCTGAGTGCAGAATCTAACGCAGGCTGGATCCCAGGATCCTGAGATCATGATCTGAGCCGAAACCAAGTGTCAGACACTTAACCAGCTGTGCCACCAGGCACCCCATTAGGGGCATTTTTCCCCCATATATTCCGAGAGACAATGAAGTGGCCGGCCTGAAGACCCCATGTCTTAGAGGCACGAGCAAATCACAGTGCCATTGGCCATTCTAGTTCTCAATGCAAATTAATACCAAGGCACTTGGTGTATATCTAAATCTCTTGGAGAGTTCGAGGAAAAAAAGGCATTCATTTTAATAAGATATTCCTCTTCACATTGCAAAAAACAGGTTCCTACACTTACACACACACACACACACACACACACACACACGCTCCTCAGTATGTTTGTAAGTCAGTGTCTCTAAACTTAAAACCTCATGGGAGGCGGCCCATCTGATCTGTCCTGGCGACATCCCAGCCCACCATTCCTGCCATTTTTCTCATTTTGGCAATGCTGGTTAAGAGGTCTTTCCAGGAAGTTAAGGCCCTCATGTCAAAGCCTCCAAATCCCTATCTCAGTATCTATAGTAGTCAAACCTGAGATATTCACAGAACTATACTCTTCTCCTGGTGGGGGCACACTTCAGAATTTATGACTTTGATAGAGACAGGAAGTCTGACCTTTACACACATTCCTATAGATTATAGAATTTGCTTTTTTTTTCTTTTGGAAAAATTGAGTTTGACAAGTTTCTTATATATATTCATTGCATCAATTGCATATTCATTTACTTTCCTGTTTAATTCCCCTTTATCACCCATATGCATTCTAGTATTCCTGTATCAACTTCCTCATATTTTATTATATCAGTCATTAACTTGTTTATGACTCTTGATCACTGGATCATTTATGTATGCATTTAAAATATACCTGAACACACACACAATCTTCACGCAAGCCTCTTCTCTACTAGAGCCACAGGCAGAGATTGGAAATACACCCATGACTCCTTTTTAAAGTTTTCAGTTACTTCCTTTGGCTCTCGCTTTCCCAGACCTCCACCTGTGAATGCACTACACGTGTGGCTCAGATCCTAAGTGCATACCTAGAAACAAAATTTAGAGCAGCTCCTGGATGCCAATCAGGGCAGCCTTGGAGCAAAGTTCTGTTTCCTTGAGTCAGACATCAGTCAGCTCAGAAAGTTTGACCTAGCTTTCAGGCTCCGTAAAGGGAAACCTCAGGATTTTTCTTTCCAGGCAGGCAAAAACCCACCTCGCTCTTCCCTAATGTGTATTTCTTTCCTGGGGGGCTCCTTTATTATGCACATAAAACCTTCACTTCTGACACTCCTAGTTACCAAATATGGGGAGGCGTTTCCCACCCGAAGCAATTCTCTGAGACACCAGCTGGTGTCTTACAGTTTAATTCAATTTTGACCTTTCCCACCTGGAGATGGCATCAGATGCCACAGGTTAAGGGCTCAGTCCCACAAATGTCCCCCCCATCCCTCCCCCCCCTTTTAGACACTTTAGATGCCAGTGGTGAGCCTAGGTTATTTCTCACCTGTGCCTCTGACCGATGATGGGCTATGGATCAGAGGTTCCAGTGACTGCCCTCTTTGGCTTTGAATAATTTGCTAGAGTGGCTCACAGAACTCAGGGAAACTCTTATGTTTCCAAGTTTATTTAAGATTGATGGAGGATACAAATGAACAGCCAGATGGAGAAACATAGGGTGAGGTCTGGGAGAGTCCTGGGCTCTGGAGCTTCTGTCCCGGTGAAGTTGGGGTGTGTCACCCTCCCGGTATAGATGTATTCACCAACCTGGAGACTCCCTGAATTCTGCTTTTTTTTTTTTTTTTTGAAGAGGCTTCATTACATAGGCATGATTGATTAAATCATTGGCCATTGGTGATTGATTCAAGCTCCAACCCCTTTCCCCTCCCAGGAGGACAGGGGTGGGACTGAAAGTTCCAACCTGCTAATCAATATGGTGGGTTCTCTCCTGACCACCAGCTCAAACTTAAGTTACCTAAGGGCTTTCCAAAATTCACTTCATTAACATAAAAAGGCACATTTAAGGCTCTTATCACAGGAAATTACAAGGGTTTTTAAGGGCTCCGTATCAGAAATGGGGTCGAAAACCAAATGCGTATCCCCCCCCCACCTTATCTGTGGTTTCGTTTTTCCCTGGCTCCGGTTCCCTGCACCAACCCCGGTCTGGAAGGAGATGCTCCTCCTTCTGACGTAACTTAGCGTCAGAAGGTCCCAGTAGCGTCAGGCTGCGTCACAACATCTGCAGGTTCGCCTCCCTGGTCTTCTCCCCTGGCATTTTCTCATCTCACAGCATCAGGAGAAGGGTGAGTACAGCGCTGGAAGATATTTTGACCACATTCACACACTTCTATTATAGTAAAGTGTTGCAATTGTTTTATTTTGTAATTGTTGTTAATCGCTTACTGTGCCTAATTTGTAAACTGAACTCTATCCTAGGTCTGTATAGGCAGCAACATAGTATAAATAGGGTTTAGTCCTCTCCGAGGTTTCAGGCATCCACTGGGGGGGTTGGAGCTTATTTCCCCGTGGGTAAGCGGAGACTACTGTATATATTTCTTAAGATAAGTAGCAATATCACAGGCTGACAGAGCTCCTGCCCCTGCCTCCAATGAACGAGTCTCCATCCTGATTTTGGTGGTGGCTGTGTGGTCCCGGAGTTCTAACAGTCGCATAGCCTTCCATCGCTCTATGTTACACAAGGAATGTTTACCCAAGCTCCCTTCTCCATGATTATAATTATATTATGTTATAATCCAGTACAATGACCCCTGGCTTGGTTTAACTCAAAGGCTATACCCCAAAATATAAAGTATTTTTCTCAATAACCCACACAACTGGTGATTGTTTAATATTTGTCTTTACTTCTGGTGATTCCTAAGATGGTAGCAACTTCGATGATATTTATGGATATAATCCTAGCCACAAGCGTGGTGTTTGGCTTAAGGAATATATTTTAACAGAAATAAGAGCAGCACATGTTGTTGATTAAGTAGATGCAAAAGGCCCGAGGGAGAAAATGTAGCAGAAACTGCCTGGGGAGTGTGGGAGTAAAGAGGAACGACAAAGTTTTGCTAGGAAGCCTGCAGGAGCGCATGCATTTCCTGGCAAAGGAAACTGCATTTTATTTCTTTTTCTTTTTTTTCATTATGTTCAGTTAGCCACTGTATAGTACATCCTTAGTTTTTGATGTAGCGTTCAGTGATTCCGTAGTTATGTATAACACCCAGTGCTCATCACAGCACGTACCCTCCTTAAAACCCATCATCCTGTTACCCCCTCCCCCGCCTCCCCTCTGAAACCCTTAGTTTGTTTCTTGGGGTCCATAGTCTCACACGGTTTGTCTCCCTCTCTGATTTCTCCCCCTTCATTTTTCCCTCCCTTCCCCTATGATCCTCCGTGCTGTTGCTTATGTTCCACGTATGAGTGAAAACATATGATAATTGTCTTTCTCTGGTTGACTTCACTTTGCATAATCCCCTCCAGTTCCATTCATTTCGATGCAAATGGTGGATATTCATCATTTCTGATGGCTGAGTAATATTCCATTGTATATATGAACCACATCTTCTTTATCCAGTCATCTGTTGAAGGGCATCTCGGCTCCTTCCACAGTTTGGCTATTGTGGACGTTGCTGCTATGAACATTGAGGTGCATATGGCCCTTCTTTTCACTACATCTCTATCTTTGGGGTAAATACCTATTAGTGTAATCGTTGGGTCATAGGGTAGTTCTATTCCTAACTTCTTGAGGAACCTCCATACTATTTTCCAGAATGGCTGTACCAGCTTGCATTCCCACCAACAATGTAAGAGAGTTCCCCTTTTTCCACTTCCTTGCCAACATTTATTGTTCCCTGTTTTGTTACTTTTTCCCACTCTAACTGGTGTAAACTGGTATCTTAATGTGGTTTTGATTTGTAGTTCCCTGATGGCGAGTGATGTTGAGCATTTTCAATGATACGGCAGTACTGGAATGGGGAAATAGTCCATAAATGAGGCCAGGAAGGCAGGCAGAGACCAAATCGTGCCACATGTGATCCATGTTAAGAAGTTTGGGCTTCATTCTCGGTGAAGGCATGGCAATTCAATGATTTACACATGGGAGTAAACTGGCCACAGGAATTTTGTTTTAATTTTATTTTGGGAAGATCACTTATGACCAAAGCAGGACAAGATACGGACTGATAGCTCAGTTAAGAGACTACCTTGTTTATTGAGGAGTTTTGTCAAAGAATGAAAACAGCTCCATCTGACCTTTTGAGCCAGACTTATTCCTAAGAACCACATTTCAGTCATAAGTACAGAACCGTACTCTATTTTTCCTTTCCTCATCTCGGGTATTTGAGTCATTATATCCAATAAATTTCAGCCCCTAAATGCTTTTCAAGTACATCACCTTCTTTGCATTTCAGTTGCCATTCCCCTGGTTCGGACACCTGTCGTCCCTGACCTGACCAATTGCTACCACTCTGTCATTATTTTTGTCACTTCCTAGATCTTTCCCACCAAACTGTCCCCCACTGGTTATGAAGGTGAACATTCTAGTGGCTTTTTTGCTGTTTAGGTTTTCCCAATCACTGCCCGTTGCCTAGAAGATCAAGTCTAAATTCCTATAATGTACCCAATTTCATGGTGACTTCTCCAATACAATGTCCTCCATCATTTGTTGCATTTTTGAAAAGCAGATCAAATCACCAAAATGAGAATCCCCTCCTTACAGTCTTCTGTAAGAAATAGCCACTCATTCTATAATGCCGTGTTCATGTGATGCACACACCTCTTCATGACACTTACTTCGTTGTGCTGGTATTTATTTGAGTGTGTATCTGTCTTTATTCACTGTCTTCTTTGGAGGCAGAATCTATATCTTATTTATTTTTAGGAGCCTGTAGCCTGGCATGCTGTCTGTTTAAATAGATGGCTCCTCTCCTCCATTTTTTTTTAACAAACAAATGAACAATGACTTTTTTTTTAACAAATGAAAAGAATGAATCAAGATTTTAACAATGGGTTAGGTTCAACCAAGGTGGAGGAAAAAAAGCATGTGTTCTGGTATTTTGGAGCAGAGGAACTTTTTTTCAGCTTCTTGGAAAGGTATAGAAGACCCTTTGCTCACTATTACTCATCCATTATGATTACGTCTATTAAAAATATAAATATGGTACGATGGCTTTAATATTGATCAACTCTAAGCATACATCTATTGATACCTAGGGAGAAATTGGCTCACAGAGTTTCCAATGATGTGGTTAGAAAGTGCTTTGGATAGTCACTGGGGTCAGGCCTGAAAGAGCCAAGAAATCCAAGTGTTTTCCCTCTATCTCCTGTTAGCTTTCTGACAGAGTCTAATGGGAGCTACTTGGGCTCATCCCAGGTAACTGCAGGTTCTCAAAAACCAGATTAGGTGGGAAATCCTTCACAGACTGAGACTAACGATCTGATAGATTCTATGACCAGTGAATTGGAAACTCCTTCAGGTCCAATGGAGACTGTGAAAGCCAGATAGGAAATGAGGAAACACAGCTGGAAATACTAAGAAAATGTGATACAGAGGGGTTGAAACAGCTGTGGGGATAGGCAGTGGTCTAGGAGAATGACACAATTGAGAGAATCAGGAGGGAAAAGCAACTTGGGGATGGAATTTGTAAATTGTGTGAGTGCATGTTCTCCCTCTTGATACCATATGGATTTTGGAGATGATACTGATTCCTAAAGGTAACTGGTCAGTGAGGATGGGGAAAGGAAGTAGTCAGAAAAGAACATTTACTCAGCACGTGCTGTGTGTAAGGTGTCCCACTCACTGCTGGAGATAAATCTGTAGGACTTTAGTTTGCCCTAAATGAACTTTCTGACACCATATGAGGTAGCTACAGCTGAAATTTCCCAATTATAAGTAGGAAAAACTAAACTTCACAGGTTAAATATCTTGCATGAAGGCATTCATATAGGAAGAGAGAAGTAGATTTTCCCAGTCTGTCTACAAGAGTGGACCAAAGGTGAGGGGTTGTCATTAATTAGTTACTTCTCTTACCTGTGACACAGTGACTCCTTAAAACATGTTACATTTTTCCTCTCTGAGTGACATTACTAGCTGTGATGGGGAAGGATGCGGAGAATGGTATTGTTCTCCTGGATGTAACAGTGTTGCAGGGGCGAAACTAACTGTTTAAATGTTGCTATTCTATGTTGCTTTGAGCAAGTCTTTATACCCCCAGATTCCCTCATTCTAGAAAGGTAATAATTTATAAACCTTTCTACCTTCTTTTAATTAACATATAATGTATTATTAGTTTCAGGGATACAGGTCTGTGACTCGTCAGTCTTACACAATTCACAGCACTCACCACAGCACATACCCTCCCCAGTGTCCTTCCCCCAGCCACTCCTTCCCCCCTTCCCTCCAGCAACCTTCAGTTTGTTTCCTGAGATTGGAAGTCTCCTATGGTTTGTCTCCCTCTCTGGTTTCATCTTGTTTCATTTTTCCCTCCCTTTCTTATGATCCTCTGTCCTGTTTCTCAAATTCTTCATATCAGAGAGATCATATAATAATTATCTTTCTCTGTTTGACTTATTTTGCTTAGCATAATACCTTCTCGTTCTATCCACATCATTGCAAATGGCAAAATTTCAGTTTTTTTGATAGCTGCATAATATTCATGCATGTGTGTGTGTGTGTATCACATCTTCTTTATCCATTCATCTTTTGATGGACATCTGGGCTTTTTCAATAGTTTGGCTATTGTGGACATTGCTGCTATAAAAACTGGGGTGCACGTGTCCCTTTGGATCACTACATTTGTATCTTTAGGGTAAATACCCAGTAGTGCGATTGCTGGGTCGTAGAATAGCTCTATTTTCAACTTTTTTAGGAACCTCCATATGTTTCCCAGAGTGGCTGTACCAGCTTGCATTCCCACCGACAGTGTAGGAGGGTTCCCCTTTCTCCACATCCTCGCCTATACCTGTCATTTCCTGGATGGTTAATTTTAACCATTCTGACTGGTGTAAGGTGATATCTCACTGTGATTTTGATTTGAATTTCCGTGATGCTAAGGGATGTTGAACACCTTTTTCATGTGTCTGTTGGCCATTTGTATGTCTTTGGCGAAATGTCTGTTCATGTCTTCTGTCCATTTCTTGATTGGATTCTTTGTTCTTTGGGTGTTGAGTTTGCTAAGTTCTTTATAGATTTTAGATACTAGTCCTTTATCTGATATGTCATTTGCAAATATATTCTCCCATTCTGTCAGTTGTCTTTTGGTTTTGTTGACTTAAATCCCTCTATCTTTAAGGCTATTCCAAGAATTGAGAATATTCCCATCTTAACATGGAATGATCTCCAAAAGGAAGGTTTTTTCATTTTTTTTCCTTATTCTTCATTCTGTGATTGCGTTGACATTGTTCTATGATCATCTCATTAGCAAATGCTATAGAAATTTGACAGAAGTGTAGTTGGTGTGACACAAATTAATAGGAACAAAAATACAGAATATTATAGGCACTAAAGATGACTTTTGGGTTGAATTATAAGATGTAATATCCCAAAATGACAATGGTCAGACAATTGTGAAATCTTCCATCACTGTGCATTGCATGGCTATAATATGTATCAGATCCAAAGCATTACGTTTTTCTGAATTAGCAGTCAGGCAGGACATTGTAACTATAGAATATAAAAGAATAAGAGATCCTTACAATTCATGCTGTTTGATTTATTATTAGTCACTATCTCCAATTGAGACCCTAATTTTAATTAATTTTACCTGTCTTAAGCTAGGATAGAAATGAGGCAAGCACATCACTACTCATAAAACTATGTAAAAAAAAAAATTGACTGCAGTCATGGAATATGAACCTCATCATTAGTTGGGAACCTGTAACTTATGTTACTCCATCCAGTTCACTGATTGGAAATTGAAGCCCCCGGAGATAAACTGATTTTCCATAAAACACTTCACAAATAACCACAGGATTCAGAATGTGAACTGGGTTTGAGTGTAATAATTTTTCAGTTGCACTTTGCCCATTTTCTTAGCCATAACGTTCCACTTTTTTTTTTTTTTTTTAGCATGTTTCATCCCCTGGAAATGTATTTTTTTTTTAATCTGAGAAACTTACAGGAAACAGTACTACATTTAGGTTACCAAGAAGCAAATGACAAAATGACAAATAATAATTACAGAATTTTGAGCAGGTAATCCAAGCTGTATAGAAGATCTGAGCATGTGCCAGAGTAGTTGGCTAAAGCCATTATACTTCTGCGTCCATAGGAAGGACAAGGGTCAGTGCAGAATTTCACAGCAGTGGCCTTCCATGTGAATATAGTCAGTGTAAATCTGGCACTTGACAGAAGTAGGGATTTGGACCATTGGCCTTAGATATACTTTGTTCCAAGAGAGAGCATGTGCACACCTGCTTCGTCCATCGCTCAGCTCTAGACCTTTTTGGACTTTCTGCTCAGGTGTCCATTGTAGACACTTCGGAGATACTCTTACTTAGTGGCTTTCTGCCAGGGCTGACCACCAGCATGGCTTAGAGAAGTTCCTCCAACTACAAATCCTTAAGTCCCACCCATGAAGATTCAAATTCACTAGATCTGAATGGGCTTGAGCGCATGTCCTTAGAAACTCTCACCAAAGAAACTTTTTGAACAGACCTGACTGAGAAACAATCAAGTCACACCCAGTTTCCACTTTACATTTTGCAAGTAGCAAAATGAAAGGCAGATCGCAAAAGGGAAACTGGGAAGGACTATTTCCAAAATTCAGTTTACTTAGTTCTGTTGCTCCAGGAATTCCAGGATGTGAACTGTAATTACCACATGATCCCTGATGTTCAACAGAACAGAAGGATTTAGGAAAAAAACATGGGATCCAGTGTGTTCCCAAAACATGTAACTGAGATTGGAGCATGTGTGTACAGATACCTTAGAGCACCTGTGTACTTCATCCTAAGGACTATGCTCTCCTTTTGTCTGGTTTTCCCTCCCTATCAAGCTAAGGGGGACACTGGGGCTATAAAGGGGTCTTGGGGTCAGATGCAAGTGGGGAGCAGGTAATAAACCAAAGGGGAGCTGAAGCTTGAGAGCTGGATGACGTAGCCCCCAGAAGAGAGTGACCATCCAGGGCCTGAAGTTCCATTGGACAGGCAGAGGCAGCCTGGCACATTCGCAGCGGGAGGGCATCATGGTCAGGGGCAAAGAAGCAAGTATGCTTAAGAGGCAGAATTAAGAGAAAATTTAAGAGAAATTTCCTTGGTTGAAGGAACAAAGGAGGCCGGAGCCTTTCTTAGTCCATGCCAGCCCTGGTAGCTGCTCTCAGGCAATTCAGCCTATGTGCACAGCACCGAGAAGCAGAGATAAATAAGAAAAAAAAAAAAAAAAGAAAAACCTACTTTCCAGGAATCACATTCTAGCTCAATAAGTGTGTGCGATGAACAGCATTAGGGGTTAGTTCACAGGAGGTTTCTGGTGAAGCTCTGAGAGGTGGGCCATGCCCGAGTGTCACTGTGGAGGATCCTTCGTGGTTTACCGCACTGACGTGGCTGGGGGCACGAGGCCTCCTTGGCAGAGGAAAAGTGTGCGCAGACACCGGAGCGCTGAAACTGGGTGACGTGTTACGAGAGTGACAAGCCGTGTTTGTGCTCGAAGTTGAAGCACAAACACAGCTGTTGGAAGGCGGAGAAGTAGCTGGGTGACAGCTCGAATGTCACGACGCCATCCCCTCTGCTTCCTGTGAACCACTGGCTGGAAGAAGGCGGTCTATGTTGTGTTCTTCAGAGGGGGTAGAGCTACCTCGGGCACTAGTGAGCTCCCCACGGTTGTCAGCATTCAGAGGACTTGAGCACTGAGCTGGAACTTAGGCCTCATGGTGTTAAAGATCTCTTTCTTGCTGTAAGATACTCTGTTTAGGCGTCACGACCTTTCAGAATGGGCATCGCTCTTGTGGGTCAGATGGGAGCAAAAGGAAGAAATAGCAGTAAAGAAAAGAAATAGTGATAGGAACAGTGGAAGATACTGGAATGGGTGATAAGAGTAATAATGGAGGCAAACATAGTCCAGAACCTTCTGTGCTGCCTGGATATTCAAAACCCTATTAACTGTTCTCGCATCCATTCCTGTTCCTCTCTGATCCGAGGTCAGACAGATGTCTCCATAGTGGGGTCTGGATGATTTTAATGAAGAGACAACCAGAGGATGCCATCTCTCTACCCTCAATCTTTTAGTAGTTTCCTCTAATTCTTACCATTTTATATAGGCTACAGCTACTTTTATGGTCTGCCTATATCTGCCCCCAGTGTCTCGGCACAGGCACTATTGACATCTTGGGCTGGATAATTCTTTGGGGGCTGGTTTGAGCCTCCTTGGATATTTAGTAGCATCAGCTAAGAATCTCCCCAGATTGCCAACGTCTCCCAGAGCTTTCTTCTCCAGGTGCCATGTTTATTCAAATGAACCAGGCTTCCTATCATCATGAAACTTCAGAATTCTCCTCCTTTCTCTGAAACAATATGTCTCCCCAGCTCCGAATCATCAATGTCTAATCATTGCTCATATCCTTTTCTTCTTGGAGCCTAGAGCGATCCATCGGTCCCATTGCTGTGATGAAAGTATTTGTTTCAGGGCTTCATTTGTAGTTCTATGTTCATCATTGGGATGTTTGGAATCTTATCCTTCCTCCAACCAGAATACTCCAACCAGAATACCTCATGAGAACAGGGACCTTGTTTTTACTAATCATTTTGTCCTCAGTACCTAGCATAAAGGCTGGCACATAATAGAAACTCAACACTTATTCAATGCATAAATGAAAACTGAACAAAAAAATCACAATTATCAGGAAAGTGAAATTCGATTTATAGCCTAGCAATTATTTGCTAAGTGCTGATTTTGCATTAAGCAGTATGCTGAGTCCTGGGACCACGATGAAGAGTAATATACAGTCTTTGCCCTAAGAGGGGTAGCCTTGGAGAAGAAATCAATTTGAAGGTAGAAAGTAATGATAAAACATTCTCAGTGATCAAGTGGAGGTCTGAACAGCCTGAAGCTGAGAGTATAGAGAAGAATTCCAAGGTCTGTCTATGACAATGAGAAAAGGCTTCACAAAGAAGGTAATTTTTTTTTCCTTCTTTTTAGAGATGGAGGTGGAGAGGTAGAGAATCTTAGGCAGACTCCCCACTGAGTACAGAGCCTGACACTGGGCTCGATCTCACAACCCTGAGATCATGACCTGGGCTGAAATCAAGATCCAGACACTTAACTAACTGGGCCACCCAGGCGCCCCACAAAGAAAGTAGCTCTTGAGCTCACACTGAAGGGTCAGCTAGAAATACCCAGATGGACAAGGCTGCCGGAGCACAGAGGTATCACAGCTGGTGCAACGGGAGGGAAATCAGCTCTCACGATGCTTCAGGGGTACATTAGTATGCCCGTGGAGGCTCGCAACATCATTCTGGGAAATGAGTTGGAAGATCTAAGCAGAGATGGGGCATGAGAACTTCTTGTGCGAGAATCAGAAATTTGGACTTTGGGGCACCTGGGTGGCTCGGTTGGTGAAGTGTCTGCCTTCGGCTCAGGTCACGATCCCAGGGTCCTGGGATCGAGCCCACATCGGGCTCCCTGCTCAGCAGGAGAGTCTGCTTCTTCCTGTTCCTCACCTGCCGCTCCCTCTGCTTGTGGTTTCTCTCTCTCTGTCAAATAACTAACTAAATAAAATCTTTAAAAATAAAAAAAAAGAAAGAAAAGAAATTTGGGCTTTGTCAGGAAGACAATGGGAGATTGCAGCAGGATGGCAGGCAGTGGTGTGAGTCAGATCTATGATTTCAGAATGAGCACCTGAATGTTTGGCCAGGAGGTGGGGAAGAACACAACTTCATAACTCAGGATCTCCTTAAAAATTTTTTTAAAATTTAACGAACAGCAACAACAATAACAACAAAAAAAACCTTTGAATTACTGTGGACCTGGCACCTAGTAACTTCTCAACAAAGAAAACCAGAAGGCAAACTCAGTAAGAGGTCTGAAATGCTGAGACCCTCTTCTCCTTACCACTAGGAAGGCAAAGAGCTTGGTGCAACCAGACAGTCGCGTCTCCTGTGAACACACATTTGTTGTTTGTGGCAAAATACATCCGGGGAGGCACGTGGATCAGGAGGCCAGCTCCAGGCTTCAGGGAAAAAGAGGCGAACATAGGCATTTTCTGGACGCTGCAGCATTCTGGAACCTGATGATTGAGTGTTTGTTTTCCCACTGTCTGCAATTCTGCCTAGTCCTCCAATATGAATAATTGTCAGGGTTTTGCTAGGCCCAAGTATATTCCAGAGAAATCGGATCTGCAATTTTGCAGAATTTCACAATGCCTTGTGCAGTTCTGTGTCAAATTGTTTGTTTAAATCTAGTTTATTTTACCTTTTGGTCCTGGATGTACTATGAGCTGAAATATTTATATCACTGCCTCTTAGGAGTTGTGCATTTCCTTTGTTCTGTGGAAAAAAAAAAAAAACTCCGCTGACTTGTTCTATGTATGTGAGTGATTGTTTTTATTTTAATTACTTGAGTGCCTGTGGAAGGAGATCAGGGTGTCTGGCCTGTTCTTTCACTGGCTGTTTCTTCTCTCCCTTTCACTCACAAAGTTCTTGTGCTCATCACCAAGGATGTTCTTGGAGACCGTCTGAAACTGGGATCTCCTAGCTAACTCTTGCCTTTAGAAAGGAGATGTGGGAAGCCTAAGGATCCATAAACATACCTGCTGCCCAGGACGGAATTCCTCTCCTCCCAGCCAGCCTCTGGGATACTGGAAAGAAAGACCCAAGTACGTTCTTGTCATTGTTCAGATCTTATTTCTGAGAACCAACCCCCCCCCCCCATGCTCCTGATTACATATGGCATTCTGTTCTTAACTGGCTGTCCTCTGACCTCATTCATTCATTCAACACAGTTAGTAAATTCTCATGGTGGGCCAAGCAGTGAGTAGAGCAGGTAAGCCTGCCCTCCCTGGGGCCACAGTCGAATATAGAAAGCAGAGAGCTCAGCAGTTGGTTGGGTGGTGGAGGGAATACTGTAAGAGGGGGTGCCGTATGGTTCTAAGGTCCTGGAAATTATGCCAGGAGAAGTGATATTTAAGGAAAGAGATGAATCGCTGGAGATGGCTAGCACCAGGGAGGAAAGATGTTCCAGGCTGGAGTTGGAGTGTCATTTGGTTAAGAGATTCGACTAGGGAGGTAAGGACTGAACTGGCATTTTCTAAAAATCTGGTTTCTACAGCAATGTGGTCCGACATACTTGTGTTCAACACCTCCATTTCCTCATAGCTGTTTGATCTTGAGCAAGTGACTTAACCTTTCTATGGCTGACTGTCATCATCTAGTCCTTAGCGGGGATGCAAGGTTTGAAAAAGGTAGAACATGTCAATTGCTTACACACTGGCTAACCTATGGTAACTTCGTGATAAACATCAGGTCATGTTCTTGATTAGTACCATGATTATCATTATTGTTACGTATTTTTATCTCCTCCTCACCCTGCTTTTGTTATATTTTCTGCTCTGTGTTGTTGTTGTTGCCCCCTCAAGTCAGGCGATTTGGGATCAACATTTTTCTGGAAGCCACTCAATCCTGAGCCCCCTCTTTACCCACCTCCTTTCCTCCCTCTCCATCTTTCTTCTGTCCCTTACTCTTTCACTCCTGTGGCTAACACAGGAGTGTTAACACCACCCCAGGTGGACCCCAGGAACTGGACAAGGGATAACCTAAAATAATGGGAATCCTGGGGATTATTATTTCATGCAAGGACCGTGTTACAAGCAATGCCCACACATTGCTTGCTTGGAATTCACGTTAGCATGCTCCATCACTTATGGGGGGCGATGAATAGAGCATAAATTATGGGTAAAATAATATTTCTCACTTAGCTGTCAACATTGAAGAGACTCTTCAATCACGGTAATGTTTCTCAGTTTCTCCACACTCCATGCTTATACTGCCATGCCTGAAGTTTGGATTCATCTCCCATCCGAACTAATGCAATACCAGCTGCAGTTCTCTCTCTCTCTCTCTCTCTCTCTCTCTCTCTCTCTCTCCCTCTCTCCCTCTCTCCCTCTCTCCCTCTCCTTCCAAATTTGGCTGTTCCAATCCAGCTTCCACTGAATTATCAGAACAGTTTTCCTGTAAGACAGCACTGATCACATTTTATCCATGTTTGAAAATCTTCAAAGATGCCCCATTTTTCTGAATGAGTCTATCCGGACACCTTTCATTTCAAGGAACAAGAACAAACTCCTATCGCATTAAAGGTAGGGAGAACATACTGCTTTACCTACCTGAAAAGAGGTGATTCGGGCTTTGGCCGCACTTTTGATTAGGACTTCAACTTTGTTTCTCTGTGACTCTCTGGGCTTCCTTCAAATGTCTGTATTACTCTCTAGCTGGCTTCTTTCATGCCGGTAAACTGTTGAATAGGCAGTCAGAGGTATCCTAGTGCATTTGTTTTTACTCATGTAAGGACTCATTTCTGGATTCTTAGACTGTAATTCTTTGAATATGCCTTTGAGATTATATCATCTAGATACAGGGATACATACAAGTCAAGGACTTCGTCCAGTGGCTCCATCCTGAGCTGTAGACCCACCTCTGACGGAACCACTGGATCTATAGAGATGAGCTGATTGCCTTACATGTGATGTTACCTCTGAGTTGAACACTATGGGGAGGTATACAGCTTGTTGGTTTAGGAAAACCCCTGCAGTATAAGTAAAAGGGATCCTTCTAGCCAAACAACAGGAACCCTTGTGGAAGGAGGCCACCACGTCCCCCACCTGAGGATGTCATCCATGGCTTGTCATGATCGCGCTCCAACCTATGACTCCAATTTCCTGTCCTTCCTCTATTTAATTACTCCTGCCAGACTGAATTAACTGCCCAGAGTTCCCATTTCTGTGCTGTTGTGCTGGCTTGACTCTCCGTGCAGAGTGCCAGGCTCCTGCCTCTGCTGTCTCTGCCATCGTGCCCTTCTCAGTCATGGAAACCCCTCGCTGTTCACGAAGACAACCTCAAATGCTACCTTCTCCCGACTCCTCTGAGGTTTTCCCAACTCTTTCTTCAGCGGTAGGTGAGTAAAAAACACTGAAGCTGTAATCCTCCAATTGGGTTTGCCTTCTAGAGCTGTCCCGAACTCAGGGAGTAGCTAGCCCTGCCCTGCTTGCTTTGTCTTTCTCAGCTTATTTGAGGACCTGCTTTCTCTGCCCTTCATTTTTCATCAATGAGAAAGACCAGCTTTGCCTTATAATTTTTCTCTCTCTGTCAATGATGTCATCTCTTATTTAAATAATAGTTAGATTTTTCTTTAGTTATTCATTTTAGAGAGAGAGCATGCACATGTCAGGGAGGAACAGAGAGGCAGGGGGAGAGATGATCTCAAGCAGACTCCCTGCTGAGTGCAGAACCCAACACGGGGCTCGATCTCAGGACCCTGAGATCATGACCTGAGCTGAAACAAGAGTGGGATGCCTAATCGATGGCACCACTCAGGTGCCCAGAATTAGATTTTTGAGCTGGGTTTTTGGAAAACCCGGAGGGCTACTTATTTTGTCAAAGGAACGCCCAAAGAATTACAATCCTATAACCTAAAATTATTACCTAAGTGAATAAAAACAAATGAAGACAGCCTGCGGAAGTCACACTTTGCTAGCGTCCTGGCCCCGAAGTACCAGTACATACTTTTCTCTCATCTGCACTGAAGTCTCACTCTTCAGAACACTTTTATTTTTGAGAGGTCATTTGTAAATCAAATGTCACAACTGCTTTTTGTACATTTTAATCAAAGAGAGAAATTATGTGAATTTCTTTCACGTTTTAGTGGGCTCTGCTATCTCAGATCTTTGTCAGGTCATTGATCAACACAACTGCACATCTGACCATCTCTCTCTTTTTTTTTTTTTTTT
>CM053615.1:62520849-62597566 GCA_028646535.1 Procyon lotor
TGCAGAAATGTCTGTTCATATCTTCTGCCCATCTGACCATCTCTCTTAAAGGTCTATTTTAATGAAGCAAAAGTACTTTAGGTTTTACCGGTACTAATTACTATAACTTTTTGAAGGTTTGAGCTTTGGCTATGATGAGTTTTTATGAATATTGCACACGTGTGTTCAGATTTCCTTTTAGGGTAAAGGCATAAGAAAATGTTGACATGAAGGCATTATGAGACAAAATTATGGTACAAAATATCATCTCCAATGGTGAAGTAAAGACATATTAAGAACTCATACACGTGTGGGGCACCCAGGTGGCTCAGTCATTTAAGCGTCCGACTCTTGGTTTCTGCTTAGGTCATGATCTCAGGGTGGTGGGAATGAGCCCAGGTCAGGCTCTGAGCGCAGGAGTCTGCTTATCCCTCTCCTTCCCCCTCTGCCCCCGCTCATGTGTGCACTCACACATGCACACAGGATCTCTGTCTCATATAAATAATATTTTTAACAAAAAGAAGTCATACAGTTGCCTTTTATGTCGGTTCCAAGAATGATGGATGAAAAAGACTGTGGACATTTTTAATCAAGCTTTTAAAGATGTGAGAATTTATATGGCTTTTAATATCTTTTTATGTGTGTGGACTATGCTAGTTTTTGGCATTATCAATTTCACGAGCATACCTAAAAGCCAACTAACAATATAAAATCTAATTCATGGACATCTGTATAACATTGGGTTAAGAATGCAGGAACTAGAGGCAGGAAAGCATTCCATCAATGATGGAGACTTGTTGGAAGAATGTAGGAGTCCGTTGGAAGAAATTCCCTTAATAGGAATGATCTAGGATGATCTAGGAATCTAGATGATCTAGGAATGATCTAGAATGAGTCAAACAGCAATTTAGAAAATGACAGTATTGAATTAAAAACCACAAAATCAAATAAATATCCATAAGTCCATATTGATAGAATGAGCAAACAAAATAAATATTGCAAATAAAACAAATATTGCAAATATTGCAAATAAAACTAACTAACTAAATAAATAAATAAATAAAAGGAGGGACAGAGTCACCCTTCCTTAGGTAGAATACATTAGTTCTATTGTTACTACAAAAAGTTACCACACATTTAGTGGATTGAAAGGACAAAAATTTTTTTTATTTTTTTTATTTATTTTTTTATAATTTTATTTATTTGTTTTTTTCAGTGTTACAAGATTTATTGTTTTGCACCACACCCAGTGCTCCATGCAATACGTGCCCTCCTCAATACCCACCACCAGGCTCACCCAACCCCCACCCCCCTCCCCTCCAAAACCTCCAGTTTGTTGCTCATAGTCCACAAAAATTTGTTTTAAATTAAAAACAATTATAAAACTAGAGGTCAGAAGTCTGAAATGGGTTTCTGTGTGCTAAATTCAAGGTGTTGGCAAGAGTGCATCCCTTTCTGGAGGCTCTATGGGAGGATCCATTTCTTACTTTTCCAGCTTCTGCAGACTTTCTCTGTTCCTAGGTTCATGACCCACTGCACCCCCATCATTAAAGCCAGGGATGACCAGAAGGATCTTTCTCATACCACATCACTCTGACGTTAACCTTTCCCCACCCTTCTTTCCAGTCTAAAGCACCTTTGTGATTACATTGGACCCCCAAGATAATTCAGTACAGTCTTCCTTTTTTACGGTCAGCTGGATTAGCAACCCTAATTCCATCTGCAATCTTATTTCTTTCTTGCCATGAAACCTTATATATTCACAGACTCTGGGGTTTAGTGAATGTTCCCCATGAAACATCTTTGGGGGAGGTCATTGTTCTGCCTATCACATAGAATTACACTTAAGAAAAGTAAAAGGAATGATGCAAATGGAATATTACCATTTGGGGTGCCTCAGTGGCTCAGTTCGTTGGGCATCTGCCTTTGGCTTGGGTCATGATCTTGGGGTCCTGGGATTGAGTCCTGCATCAGGCTCCTTGCTCATCAGGGAGCCTGCTTCTCTCTATCCCTCCAGCTGCCACTCCCCCTGCTCATCCTCTCTCTCTTTCTTCCTCTGACAGATGAATAAATAAAATACTAAAAAAAAACAATGTTACCATTTGGAATATACCATTGTAATAAGTATTGCATGCATCAATAGATACTGTAGTTAGGGATGATGAGAAACAGGATATTTGCATACCTTCAGACTATCTACCTTCAAACAGTCCTTACTAATTACAAATGTAGTAACTTTTCATGCATAAACATGACAGATGCCATCATAATCAAATTAGTGAGCTATGACCTAGGATAACTGAATATGTGTATAATTGGATTCCCCGAAGGAGACAAAATAGAAGAAAGTATTTGAAGAAATAATGACTAAAAACTATCTATATTTGATGAAAGCTATAAACCCCTGTATCTGAAAAGCACAGTGAGCCCTTAGCAGAAGAAACATGAAGAAAACTACACCAGGCATATTACAATCACATTTCTTAAACTCATGTTAAAAAAAATTTTAAGAGTTGGGGCGCTGGTGTGGCTCAGTCGGTTGGATGTCTGACTCTTGATCTCAGGTCGGGTCTTGATCTGAGGGTCTTGAGTTCAAGCACAGCACTAGGCTCCAGGCTGGGTTTGAAGCCTACTTAAAAAAAAATAAATGAATAAAAAGCTTTAGGAGTTGACAGAAAAAAACACCTCATGTGCATAATATCAAAGGTAAGAATAATGCTGATGAGTCAGCAGGAAAACTGGAACTCACAACAAAGCAACATTATTAAAATATTGGGTGGGAAAAAAGGGCCAGTCTTCAACCTGGAATTGTATAACCAGCACAAAACCATTTTGAAAATTAAGGCAAAATATAATTTTATAGACAGCTGGGAGAACTCATTTCTAGCTAACTATGTCTAAAAGGAATGATTTTTAAAAATTCTTGCAACAGAAAATAATACCAGAGGAAAATTTGCTTCTTAAAGAAGAAATGGACAACATTAGAGACAGTAAATCACCGGAGATTATGTATACACATACACAGAGGAGACATATATAAAATATTTTTATCCCATTTTATTAAAGTTCATTACAAAATAATTAACTGCACTTATTTCCCATTGAGAAGGAGTAATAGGGATCATATTTACCTTGTACCACTGAAACCCAAAAGCAACCCAAAGATATAACCAATGGTTTTGAAGACTTCACGCAGGAGAGTTTCCAGGCCTGACAGCCGAAAATGGAGAATAGTCTGGGCCGAAACAACTCCCTGTTGGGGGGCTGGAGCCCAGACTCTCGGAAGACCAAGGTGGCTAGAATTCCCAGAACAGAGTAACCGAGAACAGTTATTGAAACAGAAAGAACACTCTGCATGAGGGCCCAGGGTGCCCCTCAGGTTTTTGAGCTCAGGATTTTTAGAATGTTAATTTTCCAACGTTGACCTACAGATTCACTGCAATCCAGTGAAAACCCTAGCAAAGACTTTCATAGAAATTAATGAACTGTTTCCAAAATTCTAAGGTAAAGAAGACCCAGAGTAGCTAGGGGCGGGAGGCGGAGGGGTGGGGGGACTTTAGAAAAAAAAAGGGGGGGGCGCCTGTGTGGCTCAGTGGGTTAAAGCCTCTGCCTTTGGCTCAGGTCATGATCTTAGGGTCCTGGGATCGAGCTCCGCATCAGGCTCTCTGCTTCCCCCTCTCTCTCTGCCTGCCTCTCTACCTACTTGTGATCTATCTCTGTCAAATAAATAAAAATAAAATCTTTAAAAAAAAGAAGGAAAAAGAAAGAAAGAAATATGGAGGATAAACACTGCCTGATATTAAGACTGGTATTAAACTGGCATGTTTTCAGAATTCAAATGTTGTTGATGCTTTGCCTCAGAGCTTGCTTCTTTTGTGTTCATGTGAGCCAGAGACGTGGAGACATCTGTTTCTCTTCAGGGGCCTCTTTCGGTAGCAGTTTTCTGCCACAAAGTTACACTCCCTATTTCCAAATATAGCTAACCTTGTTCTCCTACTGCCTGTCCTCAAACTGTCCTTTCCTTTCCTTCCTTCCTTTCTCCTTCCTTCCTTTCTCTCCTTCCTTCCTTCCTTCCTTCCTTCCTTCCTTCCTTCCTTCCTTCCTTCCTTCCTTCCTTCCTTTCTTCCTTCCTTCCTTCCTTCCTCTTCGTCCTCTTCGTCCTCTTTTTTTTTTTTTTCCCATTTGAAGAAATGCTGAAAAAAAAATACCTTCAGTGTTGGGTAAGTAGATGATTGGTTGATTGATTGATAGGTCTGTCTTGGAATAATTGCAGGTACTTGCAGTTGTTTAAAAAAGTTTTCATTTCTTAAAGCTATAAGGTTTCAGGTGGCTGAGGGCTGTGGTTTCTAGAACCTGGCAAGTCTTCTGTTAAACTTAATTCTCACCTCGTAACTCAAAATTTCATTAATTCTTTCCTGTAGATAATTGGAAATGTGATTGTTGATTTTTTTAAAACTTTTATGTTACAGTGATTCATTTGTATTTCTTTGATTATTTCTTCTCTCCCCGAATTACCACCTAAGCACATCCTTGCTTCTGTAAATGACCATAATTTAAAATTTAGCCCAATGATGGATATCCCCAGAAACTCTAAAATAATCTTGCTGGATGCTAGATTAGTTTTGTCCAGTTCCACAAATATATTTTAAGCCCTCTTCTAGTTTTGGCCCTAAGTTACAAACGTAAATAACCATGGTCTCTCTTCACAAGAAAGGAACAGAATGACAAGAAGATGTGAATGTTAATTTTCATGGTAGTTTCTCCAGATATATCTTCATAATGCCTTTGATTTCAGAAGGTAATTGTGAGAAGAACAATGAGATGATGTCTGTATGTATGAATGTAGGTTCTTCTCCGGAACGAAAGCTGTATGGTGCAGGATAAAGAACGTGGCTTCAGAGACGATGATTCTCGGTTCCAGTCTCAGCTCTGTACTTCCTAACCATGAAACTTTGCCAACCCTCTCATACTCTCTTGGCCTCTACCCTTACGTCTCTAAGATGAGGACAGTTAAACATATTTCATGGGGTTGTTAGGAAGGTAAAATGACATAATCGATACTGAGAACTCCAACCGCAGGCAGGACAACTGGTCAGTGTTCAACCCAACAGATTCCCTTCCTCTAGAATGGATCAAAGGACTGTCTGAGAGGCTGCTGATCATCAAGAGAAGAGAGAAGACTGTCAGCAGTAGAACATAACAATTTATAAGTTTCTTATTTCACAACAAGCTCTGGGACATCCATCGTCCGTGGAAATAAACAAACCGAGTCTGGGGCCCATTTCCAGCTGCGGAGTCCAGTGCAGACGCACCTGAATGAGTAACGTGCTCTGCAGATGACTCACCAGACTGCAATCTGGGTCCATCTGCTGAGCGGGGCCAGCCTCCCCCCCCCCCCCCAAAAGAGGCCCACAGAGACTTCGACAGATCATCTCCTGGAAAGCGCGAACTCTGTACTTGTGAGGTGTGTTAGCAAAGCCCTTGTTCCGATTATTGAATGGGCTTTGAAAGATGCAGGCGAGTTTCCCTGTGCATCTTTAGAGCTCATCAAGTTCTTAACTTCTCTTTTAGCAAAAGTAAAAACGGATTCCAGAAAGGAGAAGCGTGACTTTCCCGAAGTCTCACAGGCAGGCATCGGACCTCTTTCTCTTTAATCGGACACGATTCTACTTTGCAGCATGCTGCTCAGTAAGGCATTTGCTAAAGTGTTTTCTTCTTGGGGTTTATAGGACAGGAATGGAATGAAAGAGATGGTGAGCATGTCCCAGATCCCTCCGAGACCCACCCGATATCCTCACATGCTGAGAATTGTTCTGGATTCTTGTAGGCACACAGTCTGATGTTTGATTGCTAAACCAGCCACTTGTGGTTTTTCTGTCTCCGTCCACTCTGATCATTTGAATTCTTTGCAAGATTGCAGTGAGACAATAATGCAAATGGAGACTTCCATCCACTCCCTTCTTCTTAACAGATAATGCTCATCAGTTTCCTTGTTCTGAGTCAGGAAGCTACCTAAAATATTGTCTTAGAACCATCCTCTTGGAAGCCGATGCATGTGGGAAACATTTCCAAAGCTACTCACTGTGCCATCGCGAAGAGAGATGGACTTCCCTTAGGCAGTGTTCTTTTTCGAAGCAAACTCAGACACTCATTCTAGTGTAATGCATACAGGGCTTTGGCATGTGGTAGGTAGTCAATTATTTGCTAGCACAAACACACACAAACCTAGGAGAATGAAAGACAAACACAAGGGAATGAACGTGGTGAGTGTTAGATGAGTTTCATCAAATGACAATTGCTCTTCTAGAATTTCTCAAATATAAAAGGGACATTACTGACCAGATGGAACGTCAACAACTTAGGAAGGGAACAACTGGACAAAGTTTTTGTTTGGTGACTATAATAAAAGCAGAATAATACACAGACTTTTTAGTAGAAGGAAAATTAAAACATCAGACATTGAGTAGGGTGGGAATCCTATAAAACTTTTCTCTGCATACTGGCCCATAAAATCAACATGCTTTATGTGGATTTGTAATCATGAATAACCCTTAGAACAGTCTCTAAAATGAGTGTGTGTGTACGCGCACACACACCACACACACTTTGGATCTTGCCCATCTGTTTTCTCCATAATTAATAAAACACTGGGAAAAGAAATTGTCCACTATGTTGGACATATATGCTTATTAGATTATACTGTGCTTAAAGAAAATTTTAGCTTGTTATGGTGGTTAGTGGAATTGGCTGCTTCTCTCACATTGGGGTGAATACAGAAATCATGGAGGGAAATAGGATTTGTGGAAAATGCTGCTACTCTTTAATACAGTGATACTTATTCTCAAATGTGGTCAAAAGCCAATGACTCATCTCTTCATTTTTTTTTAAAGATTTTATTTATTTATTAGAGAGCAGGATATGGGGGGTGGGGGGATGAGCAGAAGGAGAGGGCGAAGCAGACTCCCCACTGAGCAGGGAGCCTGACGTGGGGCTCCATCCCAGGACCTTGGCCAGTGACTCATCTTTATAACAAAACTCCCTAAGGCATCCCAGCTGACTCAAAGGTACACTGGAGACCTATGGCAGTAACCGCCTGGTTTTCCCATCAGACAGCCTCTCCACAAATGGTCACACTGTTTTGTTCTGTTGTTTTTTTTTTTTTTTAAAGTAATTCTGCTTAGAGAATTTTATCCTGGATTTTTAGAGAAGAGGAAGGAAAATATTTTAGATAGAAGACCAGTGATAGAAATGAATGAGCAAGTTCTTACTTGAACTGTTCAGAAAAGGAAACGGGAGTGGGCTGTTGTTCTGGAAAGAGCCCTCAGCCTTGGAAAGTTAGCAACCTGAGTTCTAGTCCAGGCTCAGCTTATTCTCTTTTAGTAACTATTTCCTCTCCCAGGATCTCACTTTTTCCATCTGTAAAACTGAAGTATTTTGTACAACCACTTTGGAACATTCTTTGGAACATTCTTCTCCAGTTGATTATATGTATACCCTGTGATCCAGCAATTCTGCTAAGTATATACCAACAGGAATAATTGAATGTGTGCAGCGAAAAGATGCACACAGGAGAGTTCCTAGCAACCTGACTTGTAAAAATAAAAACTTGGGATACCCCAGGTGTCCATCAACTCTAAAATGTAGTCATTCAATAGAATATTACCTAGTGATGAAAAGGAACATGCAAAACCACTAGAGAATTTCATAATGTTGAGAAAATGTTCCAGGCACAGAAGGTTTTGTGTTGTATGATGCTGCTTATGTACAGTTCAAAAATAGGCAAAATTAATTTACGGTGCAAGATTTGGTCCAGAATTAGGTCTGGATTAGAATCTTGAATTTGCAAATTAATGGCTCTGGGGTTTTGGACCATTTATCTTACCTCTCCAAGTCTTAGAATCCCCATCTGGTGCACAAAACACTTAAAATGAGGCCTCTCATTTAAAAGAAAAAAAATACATGGAAAAAGGTAGATGTTGCTATTAGTACGTTATTCTAGGATTAAAAAGGAATTCCTAAATCTGCTGCTGTGGGTCTCTATCCTGTCCCCTACCACACCCATTTTAAAAGTCTTTTCTTCCTTCTGTCCCTCTTCTCATCCTCCTGCCCACTCATTTTGCCCCCTTTTTATTCCTTCATTCCAGTGTTTCCATCCTGGTTGGTTCTGATCTTTCTGAGACTCTCTATGCGCCCCCCACAGATATAATTCCTTCCAACGTTCTTCCAAGACTGAAGAATGCGGCTGACATTTCATATCTTGCTCTCTCAATCTGTCACTCTCCTGTTTTCCATGTGCATAGTCTAGGAAACCCCAAGCCACACTAGCATGTACGTGGGACAGTTCCATGTGGACTGATTGCTGGGCTGAAGGCGCAAATATTTCATGGCATGTAAGGCAAGGTAGTAGCATCCATCCTAAGGCTTATTTGACATGTGAAACGCTGTAAACCCTCCACCCCCCCGTCAGCCTGCTGTCTCAGCCACCACTCTCCCACTGTCGTCACCCAAATCCCCTAAATAAGAGTTTGTTGTTTCTCCCACCAGTCATGGGCATTGTCCGACATTTTCCATTCAGCAATTTTTTTAAAGTGTAAATCATGTCCTATATCTTTGTTGAAACCCCACCAATAATAGCCCATTGAATTGGAATTGGAATAAATTCTAACTCCTCACCGTGACCTCCTCTCATCTCCCCCTTTGTTGCAGTGGCCTTATTTCTGTTTCTCGCGTACATTACACTTACACCCAACTCAGAGATTTTGCATATGCCAACCCCTTTATAAGAAGAATTTTTCTCCCAGATTTCCTGGATAGCTCCTTATAATCACTCAAGTTCAAGTATGACCTACTGAGAGAGGTTTTTCCCAAGACCAGCCTAAAGGGACCTTTGCCTTGCCCCAAATTGCTACCATATCACTAACTTCTATCTGCCTTCCTCTTTTTGTTGTGTTTACCTGCTTACTGGTGTGAATGCTGGGGTGATGCCAGGGGCATTGGTGATGCTAGGAGTAGTTATTTAACAGTGGTCTTTCTGTGGTCTGGGTCTTCATTGCTCCCACTCATGGCTAATTCAGCAACCCCACGATCCATCAGAGGAACTGATGTTACTAATAAAAGCAATACAGCCTCAGACATCTTCCTCTTCTCATCGTTGATTCTGACATGATCGCGTTCACTGGCTTCTACTCACTGGGTCAAACAATTTTTTAGGTTTGATTTGAGAATGGGAACTTTACAAGTTTTGCCCTCCTCCTTCATAGGCTCTAGTATGATCTGAGCAAAGAATTCTCTGAAAAGGAATAATATTCTTAACAGGTTTCTAGAATATTAACATGAGCACGGATGGCTGAGTTCCAGCTGATTAGTTTCTCCCTCGTGTGGTATAACTTAGGTGGAATAAAAACACCTTTTGGGGGGGGGTATTTTTTTTTTTTAATTTTCTTGGCTTTATTTGTATTCTAGTCCCAAATATCCCAAGTTCTCCCAACACTGAGAAATGACAATTTTCTCATCGACAATGAAATGACATTGTCATTTGTGACAATGTCAATGTGTCAAATTGTGACAAAATGACAATGTCGTATATTGCAATGACAATATGCATTAAAGGAAATGCATAGAAGCACTAAGTCCTGGGGCACCTGGGTTTTTGGCGCTTGCTCAGTCTGTGAAGCGGCTGCCTGCAGCTCAGGTCATGATCCCAGAGTCCTGGGATCGAGCCCTGCCCTGGTGCCCTGCTCAGCAGGGAGCCTGCTTCTCCCCCTCCCTTGGCCTGCTGCTCTGCCTACTTGTGCTCTCTATCTCTATCAAATTAATTAATTAATTTAAGAAAATCTTAAAAAAAAAAAAAAAAAAAGCACTGAGTCCCTAATAAATGTATGCATCCCCCAAATTTGCACATTTAAAAACACTTTTTTGGTTCTATGTTTATTGATTATTTACTGTGCAAATATGCCCTTAGACCCAGACTGCATGTGATAATTCCCCCAGACCGTTTTCCCTTCCTTAAAAGCAAGCACAGCTTTAGGAAAAAAGACAGCTTGGCCTTGAGACGTAGTATAATTGTTTGGGAGTTTGACTTGAACTTGGGTTTTGGTTCAACACATAAGAGCTGTTAGACACTGACAAATTATTTTACCTCTTTGAGCCACAATTCTCTTGGCAGCACAGTAAGAGACATACCTGCTTTGCATTTTTGTTCAGTTATTGGAGGGTTTGAGTGAGTATTCAATCCTTGGTCATTCAATAAATGTCCATTCTCCCCATCAACCACAAGATGCCCTAGTGATGGCCTTTCCTTGGGATGCAGGGAGCTGCTGGTCTTGCTGTTGCCCCTTGAAGAACACCACTGCCCAATTCTGCAGTGACTCCAGAGAGTATCTAATCTAAGCTGAATGAAGCCCGTGATGGAAATCTGTGCCCTCTGAGGACTAGAGTGAGCTTGCAAACAATTATGCAAATATGGCCACATGCTTTTTCTCTAGACCCAACCACAACAGGAGTGCAGACGAATCCATGTGGACACTGTTGGCAAATGGAACATTTTATTCTGTCCTTCCTGAGAAATAAGAGTTTGTGTCTAAGATTGGGATTCATTTCAGCTGTACAAGCAGGACAGAGATGAGGGCCAGCTGAATTATCTCTGTTCTATTTCAAATAATTATCTCAGAAAGAGTCTGTCAAGGATAGAACAAAAGTGCTGAGGTGACAGAGATGAGGGAGGTCCAGGGAAGGTTGTGGGTGCACATTAGTCCACGGCAAATAGTGATAGAAATATGCGTCATGTGCTACCTGTCAAACTCAGCCCCCTGGGCTACTTTTAAATTTGTCTCTTAGATTTCAATGAAAGCAGGACTCCTGCTCTGTGTGCAGAAGGGGTGAAGGACTCTCTGCAGCTGTGACTTTTTTTTTATTCATCCATCAAGTAGGGTTGGAGAAGGAGGGACCCTTTGTATTTCCACAAATATGTTATTATATATGTTATAGCTCTGTATATCATAGGTATCATGTGAATATCCTATGTGTGTATATATATATATATATATATATGTCTGTACAATAGCCAGACTCTTGAGTGACCATGGAGGGGCCATTTCTATGAGCCTACTCTCTCATTTGTACAATGGGAATAAGTTAAATGAAAGTTGACAGTTAAGGGTAAAATGCTCTAAAATTAACAGACTATTTGCATAACTATTATTCCTATCAAAGGCACACTCATTTATTTAAATAAAAAGTTGAATTTGTTTATTCATTTTTCCAATAAATTTTTACTGAGTACCTATTATGTATCGAGAACCACACTAGGTATGTGGCATAAATTATTATTATTTTTTAAAGATTTTATTTTTATTTATTTGACAGCGAGAAATCACAAGTAGGCAGAGAGGCAAGCAGAGAGAGAGGGGGAAGCAGGCTCCCCACTGAGCAGAGAGCCCGATGCAGGGGGCTGGATCCGAGGACCCTGAGATCATGACCTGAGCCGAAGGCAGAGGCTTTAACCCACTGAGCCACCCAGGTGCCCCAGTATGTGGCATAAATTATTGAACTAAAGATATAAAAATCACCACTTTCATGAAGCTCACATTGTTGCTTAGGGTCACAGACAACAAAGTATGCATATATTATATATACACACATACTTACATATATATGTGCAATTTTGTATGTATATATATTAAATACATGTACTTTGTGCATGTATATGTACATAGCATATATATATATATATATATATATATATATATCTGCACAGCCACACAAACCACAGAGTATATTTGGTGTAAGTATTTAAGTACTTAGTATAGGTACTTAGTACTTAGTATAAGACTGGGAAAATATTGAGACTGGGAAAAATATATCTCAAAATACATATGTCAAAAATATTGGGACTAGGAAAATATAAGACTGGCAAAATATAAGACGATGGGAACATATTGGACAAAGTTAGATTTCCTAAGAAAAGAATATTTGAGCTGAGACTTAAGTGAGTTGAGTTTCTTGAATATGGTAAGATGTGGGCTCAAAGCCCCAGTGAAGAGCTGTGTTGAACTCGCTGAATTCTTTGTGTCTTTCATTTCTCCAACTGTCTAGTAACAACACTTCTCCATTTCTTTAAGACAAGCAAACTGAATGTTCAAAGTATATTGGAGAAACTATGTAATAAATACAATCAGTATGGCTTAAGTAGGGGGAGTTTTAAGGACAGTATGCAAGACCAGCAGCTGCAAGATCTCTGTCTGAATGTATCTCGCTCAGAAACCTGGGCTGAACTCTCCATATCCTTTTTTTTTTTTTTCTCCCAAACTGGGAAAATACCTAGCCTACCTATCTCAGGTTTTTATGAGGGTCATTTGGGTATAGTGTAACTGCATGTACAAGTCCTATGTAGAAGCAAGATGTTTTAAGATAATTTATGCATTTCCTCAGTAGACTATAAGCATAAATAATGTTTTTTTTTTTCCTGTGGTTTTTTTTTTTTCTGTTTTTTTTTTTTAAAGATTTTATTTATTTGACAGAGAGAAACACAGTGAGAGAGGGAACACAAGCAGAGGGAACGGCAGCAGGAGAAGCAGGCTTCCTGCTGAACAGGGAGCCCGATGCAGGGCTCGATCCCAGACCCCTGGGATCTGACCTGGGCCGAAGGCAGATGCCCAACGACTGAGCCACCCAGGCGCCCCCATAAATAATGTTTTATTTGCCCGGCAAGATCTCATGTATTGCAGCCAGGTTGCATCTTGTCAGTGTCTTGTAAGTTTACTCTTACACATATAGAAGCCTCTCTCTCAAAGAACTTTCAAGTGATATGTGTTCATAGGTATTAAAGCTGCCATCAGAATGAAAGCACAGGGACTCTGTCCACCATGTGCAGATGAAACAGTCCCTGATTCATGTTGGTCTCATCTAGTCTTATTTTTCTTAGTTTATGTCATATGCACTGTTTGAAGTAGCATACTTTTACAAATATTTTATGATGAAAAAGCCAAAATGCAAACATCTTCGAATATGTATTTTAGAAGAGTGGACAAAAACAAAAAACTAAGGTTCAGGATTAATTCTGTCTGCATCTCTAGTTCTCCTGTGAAACTTTACATAGGTGCTCAGCAGTATTTTTGCGTGTGTTCATAAGTGTACTTCTCTACAGCTGCTTAGAAACCAGCCTTTTCTAAAAGACTCATCCACGCTCACTTTTAGGACTACGGTGGAAATCAGGGACACGTACCAATGGGAACTGTCTTTAGGTGTGTGTGGTGCATTGAATAATGGCTAGCTCCAAATCTCCATGCCCTAATCCCAAGAATCTGTGAATGTGGTATAGTAACAGGGATTTTATAGATATGATGGTATTCAGATGAAGATGAAGAATTGATCTCTATTACCTAGGGCGAGTTCTAAATGTAATCACAGCGAGCCTTCTGAGAGAGGGGGGAGGAGATTTGACCACAGAGACACAAGAGGAGAAGGTGATGTGATGATGAAGAGAGACCTTTAAAGATGCCGAACCACTGATTTTGAAGCTGGAGGAAGGAACACCGCTCTAGCGGTTGGAACGACCAAAGAAATGGATTCTCCCAAGAGCTTCCTGAGGGATTACAACCATACTGACATCCTGGCTTTGGTCCAGTGAAACTGTTTCAGACTTCTGACCCCAGGAACTATAAAAGAATACTTGTGTATTGTTTTAAGCCCCCAAGTTTGTGGTAGTTTGTAACAGCATCAATAAGAAATCAATACAGGGTGAACCTCGAACCACTGGCAACATCTTCACGGGAGATGCAGTTTATGAAGATAATGGTGGGCTAAACTCTGTTCTGCAAGATTCAGACTCAATGGACCCAGGATCTTTAGACTGTCTCCTATACCTTCAGTATATCAGAGGGCAGAAAATATCTATTCTGGAAGCAGATGAAACCAGGTTAATATCCTGACTTTACCCAAAATGGTACAGTCTTCAGTACATTGCTTAACTTCTCTGGACCTCGATCTGTAAAAGGGAGCTAATAATAGTATCTCTACTTACAAGCTTTAGGTCAAGACAAGATGGAATAATGTATGCACAGGACGTAGCCTGGTTTTTGGCATATGTTATGTACCAGGAACATATTAACTGTTTATTTTACATAAATATTTGTAATATACATATGTACATGCATATATGTACATATATACAACATGTATACATATAAATGTATAATAGGTAGATAAATAAACTATAAATAGGTAGATAAATAGATAAAAATCACTCTAAATGACCTTTGTTTTATATCCAGCCTGGCCAGTGGAAATATAATGTGTACTACACATATCATTTTAACTTTTCTAGTAGCCACATTGAAAGAAAGCAAAAAGAAACAGGTGAAATAATTTTGATAATACATATTATTTATCCAATATATCTAAAATAGTGTTACTTCAACATGTTTTTCACATAAAACTGTAAATGAAATGTTTTGGATTCTTTTAAAAGTTCTTGGAAATCTAGTGTGTATTTGTCCTTAAATCAGCCAACCCATCTGGTGTCCCTGCGGCTGTCCTGGTATTAGCCCTGGAAGTCACTCAGTGTAGAAAATCCTCAGTCCTGGGCAAACTGAGGCAATAGATTAGTTCACCCATATAGCACATCTTAATTTGAACATTAAATTGCCATTAGGAATAGCTAATCTCTATTTATCCAATTAAAAAATTGGCAAAGGAGATTCTTATGTTAAAATTTTTCCAAGTGTACTTAAAAGACTTTCAATAATTGAGTATCCATTTTAACCTTAAGCAAATTAAAATTAATTAAAAAATTTAAGTGTAGTTCCTGAGTCTAGTAGTCCTAGATTCTTTGGCTGGATGAATAATGAAATTGACATAAGACAGATTAATAGGAGAAAAACAAATAACTCAAAAATGTGTGGGAACTCATAGAAGTATGAGACTCAAAGAAGTGACTAAAGCAGGCAGCTTTTATACTTTTTTTTTTTTTTTTTTTTTTTAGCTTTTATACCTTTTAAACAAAGAAACAATTATTTGTGAGGATTCAACAATGGTGCTTGGGCTTGGACTATCGAATTAATGAAAAAATAACAAAGTTTGTTTATGTAGACTTGTGGGCCCTAAATTGCCTGTTTCTGGCAATAGGATGCCTTCCACCCTCCAGGTACAGGGAGTGAACCCTTCACATGGGGAGTTTATTTCCTGCTTTCAGGGGGACAAAGGAGAGTGAGAGAGTCCTTGCACCAGCTGTTTAAGTAATTTTAATACAAAATAAGCAATGTGTCAGAGAGTGGTATATTTGGGGACGACCTGCCCCAAAGTCCATCAGTAGCTATGTTTCAAATGTACAAATAGTGACTACTACATTGGGCAATGCTATTTGCTTGTTATAGAATTATACACCACATAGTCTCTGCCTTCTGGAGGCTTCTTCTCCCAGTTTATTTAAGTGTCATCCCAGCACTGAGCTAGGGGATTTGTTACTGTAGTGTGTATATTATTGTGTATTACGTTATTACAGGGCTCCCTGCAGCAGTGTGACCACTGCTTTCAAGATGTAATGTTCTGTATTGCAGCTTTATAAAAGGTTGGCTTAAGAAACATTTATTTGAAAAGAGATCTTTGGAAGGAGTGTGGTGACAAAGGCAGATAGCTGGAAAGCAGCAGCGAAGGGAGGTGGTGGGAAGGAAGTACGAAGTAAATAAGGCATGAGGCCATCCAGCCATGCTATGGTAGAAGTACAGGGATAGAGCCAAGAGTCAGGAGACCCAAAGACCAAAACTTAGTCTTTTTCTTTTTTTTTTTCTGGCCTGACTTTACACCTCTAGCGACATCACAGGCTGAGCCTTCAGATCTCCCCTACTCAGTCTGAATGCTACATTAATTATAACAACAATAATAGAATAACATACAGCTTAAGAGTGAAACAGATTCTGAAGGATAAGAATTTAGAGATCCAGCTAAGCCAAATGCATATGCCTTCAAGTTAATGCAATAGTGGTTTAAAAAAGTAACAGACAAGATAGAAATTGAACCGTCTATAGGGACAGGAAGTATCCACTTATGGTCACAGAAAACCATAGGAATTTTAAAGGCTACAAATAAAGCCAAGGCCCTGCAAAACTGGAGGATCCAGGCAATAAGGGAAAAAAAAAATCTTCCTATGAGTCCAATAAAGTTACAAGAAAGCGTGTCTTCTGCTCCTGCTTATGGAGAAAAACAAACAAAAAACCCATCTACAATGAGAAATTAAAAATCTAGCATATGCCAGACATGCATGTTGGGTCAGAATTTGTTATTCACATGGTGAATTCACAAGTGATGAAAATAATGCAAAAAACACTCTAAGACCATTGTGAACCCCACTGTTTTGGCACAAACAAATGAAAGAAACCGCACTGGAGACAATTCCAAAATCCAAGGGATCTGTCCTCTCATTGACAGAAAGGATAGAGTGTGGGGGGAGGGACCACCACTGAAAATAAATACATAATCCAAAAATACAAATTACTTGAGGAAATGATCTACCCACATGGGAGATCAATGGAAACAACAAAGCAGAAAATTAATACCCCCAAGAAACTGAAATTACAGAATATAAGAGGATATCGAATAAAGACATTTTAAATGATTAAAGCAACATAGGAGTAAACAAATTAAAGTAGAAGAACAGGAAATTACCAAAGAGAAAAAAAGAGTGATTAGAATTAGGGAAAAGCACATACTATAAAGGAGAAAATGCATATAATCTTAATTTTTTAAAAATCAGGCTAAATAAATTTGTTATAGCTGAAGAGAGAAGTAAAGAATTGGAAGATAAAGTGACATTGCCTAGATTAAAAAACAAAGATATAAATAGGTGTAATTTTTTTAAAAAAGAGTTAAGAGTCATGGAGCAAAAAATTGAAAATTTCAACATTTTATACTGGGAATTTATTATTAACTGCTGACAGCAATGTGTGGTGCATAGAAGGTACTCTAAAAATATTTGTTGAAGGAAGAAAGGAAAGAGAAAGAATTAATAGAAATTCCAGAACGAAAAAACATAATGATAAAGAAGTGAAAATCAAATAGATAATTGTTGTGATTTTTCAGAGTGAAGAGAGATAGGAGACATCAGTTCAAAGATACAGAGCAAGTACTAAAGAGGTAACAAAAATCTAGCCACAGTTCTCCTCATGAATTTGGGAGACTAATATTAATTAAATTATCAGTTAAGAATGCATAATGTAAATGTTTGGGTTTAATTGAATTCCTAATATATGATGTCACTTGAAATTCTGATAGGGTCCAGTAATTTTGCCTGTAAAGATATATTTCTTCTTAAAATGAAAAGTATAACAAAAATACCATTTAACACAATGACAGAAAAGTGGCCACATAAATTATTGTAAGATTTTTATTGTAAGAGCTTTAAAGTATAGGGACTAAGTTTATGTGTGCTTGCTCTCTTCCAAAGTACCTACTGGAATGTTTTCTACGTAAAAGTGCCCGATAACTATTTGTAATTGCTTAACTGTTACAGTTGGAAATTTTAGAATTATAAAAATAGAATAATGTCAATGTTCCACCCTTTATTTGAAAATAAAATAAATATATAAAATATGAGAAAAAAAAAGAATGCATAATGGAGACAGAGATATTTAGATCTGAACTGCAGTGACAACAGGAATTATTAAATCTCGTGTGATATGGCTAAAGCAGTGATTGGGGGAAATTTATAGTCTTCATTAAGAAAAGAAGATTAAAAATAAATGAGAGGAGTAACTCCTGCCACTTATGACAACAGAAACCGGAGAACATCATGCAAAGTGAAATGAGCCAGATACAGATAGACAAATCCTGTGTGATACTCTCATGAATGGAATCAAAATGGTCAAACGCATGAGAGCACAGTGTAGAGTGTGGTTGCCAGGGGCTGGGAAATGGGGGAAATGGGGAGATTTTAGTCAAAGGCAACAAACTTTCAGTCACAAGATGGATAAGTTCTGGGGGGTCTACTGTATGCCGTGATAACTATGATTAACAATCCTGTATTGTATGCTTGAAATTTGCTAAGGTGGTGGTCCTTAAGTGTTCTTACCTGGTGGAGGAAGAACATGGTACCCAGGTGTAGTGCTAGCTACGTTCATTAGTTTGATTGTGGTGATTATTTCACAATGTATATGTATATCAAAACATCAAGTTGTACACTTTACATACAATTTTTATTTGTCAGTAATGCCTCAGTAAAACTGAAGAAGACATGGTGAACGCTGACTTTAAAAATTAGAAGAAAAACAAATATAAAAAGACAGAGCAGAGCATGAGAAAAACGAAAACACTGAAGCAACTGTGAGCTTAATCTTGAAAGGACCATCCTAAAAAGGATGAATTTCCACCTTTATGTCCTATCACACAGAAAAATAAGTTGAAATAGATCATAGTCCTAAATGTCAGAACTAAAACTATGAAACTTCTGGAGAAAAACCACGGGGAAATCTTCATGATCTCAGAGTCCTCAGATATGACCTCAAAAACATAGTCCAGGGGTGCCTAGATGGCTCAGTTGGTAGAGCATGTGACTCTTGATCTTGGGGTTATGGGTTTGAGCCCCACATTGATTGTCGAGATTACTTAAAAATAAAATCTTTAAGGGACTCTTCGGTGGCTCTATTGGTTAAGCATCTGCCTTCAGCTCAGGTCATGATCCCAGAGTCCTGGGATCAAGTCCCATATTGGGCTCTTTGCTCAGTGGGGAGCCTGCTTCTCCCTCTGCCTGCAGCTTCCCCTGCTTGTACTCTCTCTCAGACAAATAAATAAAACCTTAAAAAAAATAAAAAAAAAAAAAGAAAATCTGTAAAAAAACAACACCAGCAGAAAAAGACATAAAATGGGCCATAAAAAAGTAACAAATCAGACCTTCTCAAAATTAAGATACTTTTACTGCAAAAGAAAAAGATTATGTAAATGCAAGTTATGCACCTGGAGAAGACATTAGCAATCCTATATCTGATAAAGGACGTTTATTTAAAATACATAAGCAACTTATATGACTCAATAGGGCAATCCAATTTAAATGGGCAAAATATTTGAATAGACATTTTATCCAATTAGATAAACAAGTGGCCAGTAAGCACATGCAAAGGTGGTCAGCGTTGTTAGTGACGGGGGAAATGCAAGTGAAAACCTCAAGCAGATGCCACTATACCTCTATGATGATATCCGTAATCAAAGACAGACAGTAATAAGTGTTGACAAGGATGTGGGGAATGGGAATCTTCCTATATTTCTGGGACTGTGACGTGGCACAGTCACTTTGGGAAAAACAATAGGGCAATTTCTTAAAAACTTAACCATAAACTTACCATAGGATCCAGCAATTCTACTCTGAGGGACGTAACCAAAAGTAAGAAAACCATTTGTCACACAAGTTTGCATGTGAATGTTCACAACAGCATTATTTTTTTGTAATTATATTTTATTTTAATTCCAGTATAGTTAACATAGTGTTATATTAGTTTCGGGTGTACAATATAGTATTCAGCAATTCCATATATGACTCAGTGCTTATCAAGATAAGTGTCCTCTTAATCCCCATCACCTATTTCCCCCATCCTGCCCCCCACTTCCCCCCGGGTAATCATCTGTTCTCTATCGTTAAGAGTATGCTTTTTGGTTTCTGTCTTTATTTTTCCTTTGCTCATTTGTTTTGTTTCTTAAATTCCACATATGAATGAAATCATATAGTATTTGTCTTTCTCTGACTTATTTTGCCTAGCATTGTACTCTCTAGCTCCATCCATGTTGTTGCAAATGGCAAGATTTCCTTATTTCATATGGCTGAGTAATATTCCATTGTATATACTACATCTTCTTTATCCATTCATCTATCAGTGGATACCTGCACTGCTTCCATAATTATCTACTATAAATAATGCTGCAATAAGCATAAGGGTGCACATATCCTTTCAAATTAGTGTTTTTGTATTCTTTGGGTTAATACCCAGTAGTGGAATTACTGGATCATATAGTAGCTTTTTTGTTCTTTGTTTTTTAATATATTTTTTTTTAGATTTTTATTTATTTATTTGACAGAGAGAGGGAACACAAGCAGGAAGAGTGGGAGAGGGAAAAGAAGGAGAATCAGGCTCTCTGCGGAGTAGGGAGCCGAACGTGGGGCTCCATCCCAGCACCCTGGGACCATGACCTGAGCCAAAAGCAGATGCCTAACAACTGAGACAACCAGCGCCCTTGTTTTTTAATTTTTTAAGGTTCCTCTATACTGTTTTCCACAGTAGCTGCACCAATTTGCATATCCATCAGTAGTTCAGAGGGGTTCCTTTTTCTCCACATCCTTGCCATCACTTTTTTCTCGTGCATAATAGCATTATTAATAATAGCCCAGACACAGAAACAATGAAAATGTATCCGAACTGGTGAATGGATAAACAAAATGCAATATAGCCATATAATGGAGTATTATTCAGCAAAAAAAGAGGAATGGGCAATTGGTATATGCTACCAAGTGGATAACCCTTAAAACATACTATGTTAAAAAAAAAAAAATCAGATACAAAAGACACCATAAAGATTGTTCCATTTATGCAAAATGTCCACAAAAGGTAAGCCTACAGAGAAGGACATAGGGACTTTTTTGGAGTGGTTGAAATGTTTGAAATCTGTATTGCACATTAATGGTTGTGCACATCCATAAATTTACTAAAATAATTGATTTGTATACTTAAATTAGGTGAATTTTATGGTATATAAATTATATCTCAATAAAGCTATTAAAGTCACAAAAACGCAAACCATAAGGGGAGAGATGACTAAATTTAGGTTTAGATTATTTGTAAATCATATACATTATTTGATAGTCCTTAAATTTGATATATATTAAAATGCAAAACTACTGTATATAGCTGCCAAGGACATAGAATAATAGGATGACATTCTTGAGGATTCTCAGCTTCTGTGCCCCAGATCTGGAGGAGGCAGAATGCAGAGTGGAAAAAAACAAGACTTGGAATTGCTGGTCATTGAGAAGCTGCAGAAGTCACTGATTGCCCAAGCCTCCTATTTCCTACCTGTAGAATGGCCTAACACCATTTTGTTAGTAAAGATTAAGTGATGCAGTATATGGGATGAATATTTTGAAAAATGTAAAAAAAAAAGAACCTGTCACGTATAATATATTAAATTGTAGTTGATAGTATAGTTAGGTAACTTCTATGTGCCAGGGATTTATTATAATAGGCATGTTACATTGTGTGATCTCATTAAAGGCTCAAAGGACACACACACAAACAGAAAACCTGGGTGATAAGTAATGTCTCCATTTTACAATGAGGATAAAGAGTTACTGCTCAAGGTTACTAGGTAACATATGACATGGATTGGGTTTTGTTTAGATTTGCTAGAATCCGAGCATTGAATTACTTTGATGCTTTACCATGGAAGTAAGAAAAGCAGGCACGGTCTCCAAGCTTGAGGACTGACTCTTATGTGGAAGCTTATCAGGACTGCATTGGTCCTTTGAGGGATTCCGATTTGGGCTGGAAGTGTCCGTAGCAGAGTGTGCTTCAAGTGCCCGCTCACACATTGCCATGCCATTGTCCCACCAGCACATAGGGCTCATCTAGAGCTCATCTTTGTCTTTCCAAAACCCCCCTCTTTTATTCTTTTGTTGAAGATTTTATTTTTAAGTAAACTCTGTACCCATTGTGGGGCTTGAACCCCCCCAACCCTGAGATCAAGGGTCCATGCTCTACTGACTGAGCCAGCCAAACTCCCCTCAAAACCAGTCTTTTTTTTTTTTTCAGGGGTACAGGTCTGTGACTCATCAGGCTTACACAATTCACAGCACTCACCACAGCACGTACCCTCCCCAGTGTCCATCCCCTAACCACTTCTTCCCCCCTTCCCTCCAGCAACCCTCAGTTTGTTTCCTGAGATTACGAGTCTCTTATGGTTTGTCTCCCTCTCTGGTTTCATCTTGTTTCATTTTTCCCTCCCTTCCACGATGATCCCCTGTCTTGTTTCTCAAACTCCTTATACCAGGGAGATCATATGATAATTGTCTTTCTCTGATTGACTTATTTCGCTTAGCATAATACCCTCTAGTTCTATCCACATCATTGCAAATGGCAAGATTTCGGGGTTTTATGGCTGCATAGTATTCCGTTGTATATATATATACCACATCTTCTTTAAGCATTCATCTGTTGATGGACATCTGGGCTCTTTCCATAGTTTGACTATTGTGGACATTGCTGCTGTAAACATTCGGGTGCACGTGCTCCTTCGGATCATTACTTTTGTATCTTTAGGGTAAATAGTAGTGTGATTGCTGGGTCATAGGGCAGCTCTATTTTCAACTTTTTGAGGAACCTCCATACTGTTTTCCAGAGTGGCTGTACCAGCTTGCTTTCCTACCAACAGTGTAGGAGGGTTCTCCTTTCTCCACATCCTTGCCAACATCTGTCGTTACTGACTGGTTAATTTTAGCCATTCTGACCACTGTGAGGTGGTATCTCACTATGGTTTTGATTTGTATTTCCCTGATGCTGAGTGATATTGAGCACCTTTTCATGTGTCTGTTAGCCATTTGTATGTCTTTGGAGAAATGTCTGTTCTTGTCTTCTGCCCAGTTATTGATTGAATTATTTGTTCTTTGGATTTTGAGTTTGGTAAGTTCTTTATAGATCCAAACCGGGTCTTTTAAAATCTCTTCCCTGTCATTTCCCACTGTACTCTCAGGATCCTAAGCCCAGAGATTTGGATTTATCTCCATAACCAATTGCAAAGACCTTTTGAATCTTCATCTTAGATATTTCTGGTTCCTTCTCTTTTCCTGTGTCATAAAACTAAATGAACTTTTGGTTCCTTCCTACCCACAATCTCACAGCTGCTTTCAAACTGTTCTTGCCACCTTCGGTCTTTCCCTTACCTTTATCCCAGACTTTGCTTCTAGACAGATATACCCCAAAGGTCATGGCCATGTGTCATCTTCCTGCCTGTTTCAGCCCGTTGAATTTTAGGTCTATCAAGATGAAACAGAATGTTAGAGGCCCCTTAGTAGATGCCATTTCTGAAATTCAAGATTCCTAATATCTAGAATTCCATGGTTTTTGGACTTAGCTCTCTTTTCACTAAGGTGGAATTGTCTGATAACCAGGTAGCAGGTTCAGAGAAGGAGAGGACTCGATATAAGAACACCAAGCTCCTGAAAGGAAACAGGTAGGAAACATGCTTTTGTACAAGTGGTTCTTTAGACAGGGAAATCCCTCTTGCCTTGTACCCCCTTCATCAAGATAAGTTCTGACCTTTCAGATCTCTGCCTAATCTTCCCTTTCTCCTGAACGAGTGCTTTCATAGACTTAAGCAGGCTCCTCTGACACACATTCTCATAGATCAGATTTTACTTCATAACCCTATTAAGTGAGTACTGCACTGATTTCTGTATCAAAGTCCACACTGTGAGTTCCAGTGGGGAGACTATGGCCGTGCCCCCCCCATTTTGTCACTAATTTCATAGTCCCTGAAACATAGTATGTGTTCAGTAAATACTCATTGGATGGATGGATGGGTGTATAGATGGATGGAAAGGACAGACTCATTTGGGCAACAATGTTGTCACATGCCTTGGAAACTCTGTTATTACATGCCTCCCACCGCCACCCTAAGAGCTTTACAAACACTGCTCTAGTCCTTGGAGCCATCCTAAGAGGGAGCCATTTATAGTCCCATTTTGCCGAATAGAAAACAGAGACCCATTGAGGCAAAGTGCCTTGCCCAGATGCTGGCACAGTATATGAGGCATACACATCACGGCATAACCATCACAGTTTACATCAAGAGCACGTATGAGCTGTTGAAAGCATTTCATCATTTAAAAAAAAAAAGTTTTCTGATAACCACTAGGCTATTGCTGTGATGGGTATGAACAATGTTGTTTTTTTTTTTTAAACTTCATGTTACTCCTTTATTTCACATGTTGAGGGATACTGGTGTGTAGTCTCTTTTAACCAGAGGACCTGTAGGTCTTGCTTTGGTTTCCATCTTTGTCCAAGGTAATTGTTAGTAAGACTCCCTTTGACTTCTCAGAAGTGTCCCACTGTAGTGATAGAAAATAACGCCACCCTACTTAATGTGCCTCTAGCCGGAATTAAACCTCAGAAGCATAATCAGATACTTACAAAATACCTGCATACTGTGTTGCCAAGTGAAGCATCTCCTCTCTGCTCCTCTTCCCAGTGCACCCCTCCCTCATCTTTTTTTTTCTCCTTTCCTCCTCCCATTTTGCCCTGCTTTCAGATTTATAGAGGCCTCCCTCCTGGCCCAGACAAGCCAGGTGAACTGTGGGCTTCTCAGACCTGCCTATGCCCAGAGGGAAATGAAAATGGTATCAGAGCAGTGTCTATGTCTTAAAGAATTTGGGTTTGTTTCATTTCAGATTCTATAAAATCCCAAATACATTTGGGCAAACTCTCTCTGCCTTTATTTTTTTTTTTAAGTCCCAGGTACATATCTTTTTTTTTTTTTTTTAAGATTTTATTTATTTGAGAGAGAGAGAGAGAGATCACAAGTAGGCAGAGAGGCAAGCAGAGAGAGAGGGGGAAGCAGGCTCCCCACTGAGCAGAGAGCCCAATGCGGGGCTCGATCCCAGGACCCTGAGATCATGACCTGAGCTGAAGGCAGAGGCTTTAACCCACTGAGCCACCCAGGTGCCCCAAGTCCCAGGTACATCTTAAGGAAGACTTTTAAGCCTTGGATTTGATTCACAAAATGTGATTTTCTACCAGATATAGGATCTCTTCCTTTAAATATATACATTAAAGAATTGTGTTTTCAAACAGTAGGAGGTTATAGTTGATAGATTTGGGTTTAAGAAAACACACAAAATTCCAAGACTTCTAAATATGGATACATATGTTTGGGCTTCATAGATGAAGGTGCAGCAATATTTGGTATCTGGGTTTAAATTTGTTTTGTTTTTCTGCCTTGCCCCCCACCCTCCCAACTCTTTATCTTCAATTTAAAAAAAATAGGTGACTACTACTACCAAACAGTGAAATTGATTACATGTGACATTATTCTCAATCCATGGTTTGTGGAGATCTATGCTTTAGAAAGTCTTTTTACAGTCTTTGTGTTTCACAAAAGTTTCCAAAACAGAATTTTTTCCAGAATTTGTAGTCTACAGCACTTTTTTTTTTCTGCCTAAACCTTGAAATTGCTCTTCTCTGCATAGTCTTTTACCGATTAGGAAGGGAAGGGAGGTACTCAACTCATATCTCAGAGGACAGTGGTAACTGATTTTTTTTTTCTCATAAAATGTTTTTATTTTAGAATAGTTTCGGATTTACATAAAAATTTCGAAGAGGATACAGAGAGCTTCTCTGTATCCCTTACCCGTCTTCTCCTTTTAGGAACATCTTTCATCGTTATGATATATTTTTCACACATAAGGAGCTAATATTGATACATTACTGCTAATGAAATCCCACTGTTTGTTCAGATTTCACCAGTTTTCCTTAACATGCTTTTCCTGTTTCAGAATTCTCAACCAGGCCGCCACATCACATGTGGTAGTGGTTTCTTTCGATGACTCTGCCGTGTGACAATTTCTCAGGCTTTCCTTGTTTCTGATGACCTTGACAGTTCTGAGGAATACAAGTCAGGCATTCTGTAAAATTCCCTCAGTGTGGGTTTGTATGTTTTTCTCATGGTGAACCCAGGGCTTGGGGTTTGGGGGAGGAAGACCTCAGAGATGAGGTCCCATTCTCTGCTCATCACATCAAGGGGACCTGCTGTCAGCGTGAGGGATCACAGAGGATGTGAACTCCGCTGACCTGGCCTACGTAGGGCTTATCTGTTTAGAAAAGAATTCTATTTCAGCCGGCTCTTCTGTAGTCTTCAGAGAGGCAACAGGGAAGAGGTTTGAAGTGTCTGATCTCTAGTCAGGAACGATGAATTCTTAATCCGTGCCACTCACTTCGTGTGTCGTTTCACTTCCCCTGGTCTCACCTGTCATCCACGGGGCACCGGGAAAACGCTAGGAGGACAAGGGCAACCTTCTGAGGGAGGTCTTCTTATGTCTTAAATTCCGTGTCCTCATATTTTATTTTTATCCCACCTTTTCAGTCAGAGTCCTAGTAGAAAGAAGGGTGAGTAATGTGGGGAAGCTGTGATAAAGGAACTATTGACAAAGGTGAGCGCGGGGTATTGGGGAACCTCACCTCCAGGTCAGGGCCGCAGGGCGCCTCTGAAGGGGAGAGAGGAAGGAGTGCCCACGAGGCTCTTGGAACACAAATACCCAGACCAAGTGGGGAGGCTTCCTGAAAGGAGCTGTGGCCACCATCCACATGCAGGCCAGCCCGCCAAAAACCTGTAGGCAGGGAGCTGGCGGAATGAGTTGTTCTTCTTCCCTTTAAACTTCTGGAAGTGTTTGCCACTGGATGAATGTAACCTGGGCTAGAAGGCAAGCAAGCCCAGAGGATAAGACACTCTGGGCCCAGGGAAGGATGGAGAAGGGTATAGAACATATACCTTGGAAGACAAAGCAAAGATATCCAGCACACCTGTATTCTGAATGCTGAGCTGTGGTGGAATGAATGCAGCTCAGCCTGTACCACATGAAACATTATTTAACACAGCTCTCACTTGAGAGTTTGCAGAGGCAGAGGTCTCTGAATTCCCAGACAGCCCCTGCCAGTGCATCATAGTTGTAATTATTGCAGTCTGCTACCTGGCCTTCAGTCCATTTACCGCACATGACATGTGATCTCTCTTCCATGTCAAAATTGGAATTCCATGCAGATAGTTGCAGTGGACTCTGTGGAGCTCCTCTTCCCCATGAAACAGCCCGAGTTCCTTCCTTCCTGAGTGGAAATTAGGGCAGGTTACTCTGAGGAGTCACCCAGGACTAGGGTGTGTGATTCTACAGGAACACAAACCATTTTCCTAAGGCGCCTTGATGTTGCATTGAGACTTAACATAAAGAGATGGAGGGAGGAGACAGGGACTTGAAGGGACTGGGTCAAGAAGCAGACATTTAATTGTCTTTGTCAGGGTCACACAGAACAAAACACCAATCATAACAGCAAGGGGGACATTGGAGGTCCTCTCACAAGTGAGTTAGGAACCTCACATTACAACAGATAGGAAATCGTCCATTTCATAAAAATGACTCCATCTTAAATAGAGTTCTAGAGGGAAATGAGTAATTAAAAAAAAAAGGCACCTTGTAATGTTGTTTTACATTTGACAAAACTTCAGTGTTCATGTCATTTATACCATTTTGGGACTGACATTATTCTGCCCATCTCAAAGATGAGGAAAAAGAGGCTCAAACTCATTACGTACCAGATCCAAAGTCACATTATCCTTGCTCCAGGCCAGACACATAGTTGACACTCAGCAAATAAGTCTGAAGGAGTGAAGCTTAATTAGCATGAAGTGCTGAGCTCATCTTCCGGAAAGTGCTGCCCGTTGCTCTCTGCCTCCTGGCACTGCTGTTGGGCAGAGAGAGAAGTCAGCCAGGGTTCCTCTTTCATGTTCTCGCCAAAGAGACTCACGTGGACACCTGAGTGAAAATAATTTTACGTTCTCTCACGACTATCACTCATTTTCTATTACTGAATAAATGTGACGAATACAACAGGCCTGGTAAAGCCACATCCCATTTGCAAATGGGCTGGTGTGATGTGACGGATGGCTTTGGAGCCAAAGCAAGAAATAGAGTTGCTGAAAGCTGGAGGTGTCGGCACTGGCTGAGCTTCTGAGATGGTGCTCTTTCATTGGATGGTAATAATCTGGGCTTTTTAACCGATTAGAAAATCTACAAAGTGCCGTGTGGGTTTTCAGTGTGTAGCATATAAGAATTAACTAACCGTTGGACTTTAGCAAGCTTTTCCTTCACTCTTCCCACCTTGTTCTAGCTTCTCTCATCACTCTGAGGACTAGCACGCTGGAAATAAGGTCACAAGCCCTCATCTAAGGGATTAGAAAGACTCACCTGGAGGATATTAGCTGTACTTTTGCTGGGAACTTGGGGAAAGCCACAGCTTGCCTACCTTTGCAAGCTATGCATTGTTTATTTTGTTGAGCACTTTACAAAGCATTTTGAGTATTCCAAGGAAAGAGGAACTGGTTTCTTTAAGTACCATGCAATGGTGAGTATAATGGGAAAAGAGCCTGGCATCAGAGTTAGTCCTAGGTTTGATTCTGAATGTATTTATTTATTTATTTAACTGTGGGCAGTTTTATTTTTAACTTTTCTGTGTCGTGTTTGAGAAAGGTAATGCTTCCCAACTCACCCTGTAGTGCCGTGGTTCTCAATCTTAGCTTCACATTTGAATCTCCTGGGGGAGTTTTTTTTAAAGAAAAACATGGATGGGTAAGTCAGTTAAATGCCTCTTTGTGGAACCTAGATATGTAAAAAAGCAATGCAAATGTGCAGCTAGGAACGGAAAGTGCTTAACCATCCAGAATGGAAGGGTTAGTTGTTCAGGGACCCAGAAAATGGCAAGGTGTAATCTTAACTTCTCATGGATGGGGACGTTGAAGCTCAGGAGATTTCTAAGTTTGCCCAGAATCACCCAACTAAGAGCAGAATTCAGGTCTTCTGAAATCCAGGTCAGCATATCTTCTACAATATTATAACCTTAACCTGAGTTGCTCAAAAGCTACCCAGAGCAGAAACCAGAGTTGGAGAGACTCATGCTTTAACAGTAAATAATAATACTAAATAATAAATGTTCCTAGAGGCAGCTTGGCAGTGAGGTGAGCTCTCTACAGCAGCTTGCACTCTGATTCCCAGCAGGTCAAGTTTGGCTTGAACCAAGAGTCCCCAACCCCACGTCCGCCAAGTGCAGACAGGCAATGGGCCTGACACAAAGCAATAGAGAGAAGATGGGAGCCAAGATGAAACACAGGGTCCATCTTTTACATTCAAATTTTTAGCAGATTTCAAGGCAAACAAAACAAACTGGTGAGCCTCAGCTTCAGTCCCCACTGATATATCACAAAACATAATCTGAGGTTTTAGGAAGAGCTTGACCACAGGATCAGATCCAGAGTTCTGCCCTTAGTCTGATATCGTTGGATCACCTTTTCTGGATCCAGGGGAACCCGAAGCTGGTGATGGTGAGTTCCGGTCCACGCTCTCCAGGTGACCCAGTGAGAACCAGAACAGAATCCTTGCCTCAGGCTCTTCTTCTGGGTGCTGCCTTGAGGCCCCGAGTTACACACAGAGGTTCAGACCCTGGCAACACCACTTCCACACTGGGAGACTGTGGGTGAGTTATTTTCTCTTTACTAAGGCTTGTTTTTTTCCTACTAGTTACTTCATGGTGCTGTGCCAGGGATTAAATGCAGCAGTGCCTGATGTAGCTGGGTGCTGAATGCAGAGTGATGCTTGTGATAGCTGATGCCTTCGTCACATTGTTGTTCTCTTGCTCTGCGTCACTTCCCATCCAAAGTAACAACCATTCAGAGTTCTTGATGTGCTCACAGACTGGGTATTTTCAGACGGGCCCTCTCCCTTCCTGTAAACCTCCTCTCTTTGGTGTCAGAATGATCCCTGAGGTCGCTGTGTGGCAGGTTCCCTGTGTGGCGAATTCTAATCTGAGCTTGGTGTTGGGACCTAAGATCTCACAGCCTTAAGACTGACTGGTGCGTAACTGAGGTCAGGGACCTGGTATCGGGCCTCTTGGGGACAGGGCAACTCCTTGTGATAATGCATCCCTGAGAAAAAGAGAAAAAAGTGGCTCTAAGAGGGACAGGAAATAATGAGAATCAGAAGCTTGAAAATGTTCAGAGCTCCCGGACCCTGGAAGCAACGACATACTTTTCCCATAGCCTGAGCAAGAGGAGTTTGGCTTAGAAAACTGGCATGTCTCCTCGTCTCAGGCTCCAGCGTCTCGCCCCGGCCTCATTCTGTCTGTCATCTTCCAGTAGACTTGAGGGAGGGCATGTGCGCCTGGAGTGCTGGGGGGAGACACACGCTCAGCCTCTCCGGGCAGCCCCACCATGTGAGTGGGACAGTCTTTGGTGCTTCTGAGCAGGATGAGGCTTCCGGGGGCTGCGGGTTCTGACTTGAAAGAAATCTCCTGTATCCCAGTCGTCAACTCCAGCCCCCTGGGAAGGGAGGGGTAAGCTCACTCCCCTCGGGCATCTGGGGCCCTGGCTGCTGTGTCACAGATCACCGCTCAGCCTCCTGCCCGGTCCCTCGTGCGCTCCTTATCCATAACCACAAGGTGGCGCTGCAGATTAAAGCGAAATACCGCAAGCCTCCTTCCCGCGTCCAGGTGAGGCTCTGGCATTCCATACCTGGGAATTGAGAGGACGTCTAGCTAGGTCTGCTCATTTTACAGATGGTGACACCGAGGCTCAAAGACAAGGTATTACCTGCCTAGGGAAGTACAGTGTTGAACATAAGTCTCCCAAGCACTACTCAGGCAGCAAGATGCATTCCCCTTTTTAGGTGCCCAGATCATGGAATCTGGTCATCAGTGCGGCAAAATGTGAAATACATCAGTGTGTCTTCCTAAAGAATAATCTCCTCTATTAAAGTGGGTGGGAGAAATTAGAAATGTAAATGCCATGAGGGCAGGGTCGTGCCTACTCTGCTTGCCACGTACAAGATCCTGGGGTCAGTTTATAGAGTTTTATTGACTTATGGCTCCTAATTCATGTTAGGTTCCTTCCCCTTTATAGTTTTTCCATCCTCAGGCTAGTTTCTAGAAGTTAATGGGGCAAGGTTACTTCCCCTTTATCTCACATTAACTCAGTAAATGGTTATTGGGTGTGAGGGGAGACCTTGCCAGGGGTGGGGGCTGGGCTCTGCACTTCCCGAGAGCCTGGCCCTGTGTTCGGTGCTGTGGAGATGATGACAGAGGCACACTGAGGGCACTGCCCTTCTCTCGAAAGGTGCCTGCTAACTCACTCGTTGACTTGGGGAAGCCATGGAGACTGAGCAGGGACATTTGGAATGTCTGTCCCGGTAGCCTTTTCCTCCTCCTTGGCTCCTTCCCAGAGCTCAGAGCCCGGCTTTGCTTCCGACTCTTGGGGAATCCAAGTGGCCTCTGATGTCCGGTGGCAGAGTCCAGTCCCTGGATGCGCCTGGTGCATTCACTCTGCTGTCCAGGCTGATCACTCTCTGAGTCAGTTGAGATAAGTCACTTTGCTTTGGGCCCCAGGGCACTCGTGTCTAAAATTCCCTCAAAGCTGAGCATGCTATAGTTCTAGAACATCTAACACCCTCCTCTCGTGAAGCTTGGTAGCAACTGAGACTTCTCCCCCACTGCTTCTGTTTGGGTTCCTTTGTACCAAAACATTGGCTGTCCACAGAGGGGTCCCTGATGACTGAGTCTGGAATGTGTATTCTTTGGAAAGCTCTGAGGTTGGGCTTGAGGGAAAAAGAAATGCCATCACACTGTTTTAGAAAAATTTTCTCCCATCAGAGGGAAAAATCCATGATTCTCAGTAAGAACGGCGAAAACCCAATCATCAGCCCACATGAAGTTTCATGACTGGTTTGTATTTTTATGCTCATAGAAGCTGAATGACCTCACTAAGGACCCTGAATTCCGTGGAGTGATGACCAAGAGTAGATCAGACTTTCTGACTCACAGTTTAAAAATTCCTGCAGGTAGAAATCCCTGCAGATCCCTACAGTATGAAAAACCACCAATGTTGGAGAGAGATACTAATTTGATCATCCGTTTCCGGGGCTGGGTTCAAAATCCTTCCCTCCTGAGACTATGCTTGAGGTTTGGTCTCTCAATCCACAAGGGGTTTTACTGACCGGGGCTCATGCTGCCTCATTGCCACCCCCTCCACACACCCCCAATCCCCTGGCTTAGAGCCCTCTTCATTCTTTCTCTGATTCCTCACAGGCAAGTTTCCAGGTCCTTCTCCTTCCACTCCGGTATCCAGTATCTAGTGTCCTTGACAGAAGGGGGTGGCCAGAGCTGCCTGGCCCCCCGTGCGAGCTCCCCCATGCCATTTCTTAGTGCCTGATACTTGGTGCCTGTGCGAGGCAGGACAATAAGGAGATAAAGAAGACACGGCTGGTGTCTCCGAAGAACCCATTCTGTGAAGCCAAGGTATCAAAACCAAGGCATCCGGTATTGGTAGACACAGGGAACGGAAAGAAAAGGCAAGAGGTTTAAAGTAGTTTTGCATGGACGGAACAGAAAACAGTGCATGTAACAGATGGGGTTCTTAGCACACCGTTTGTATTGTCAGGTTTCTGGACGTTTTTATTCTGTTCCTAATATTTAATTAAAATGAGTGCACGTACTGCCGATGGATGTCAGCGGTGTGAATATTAGAGGCAAATGCATTCCCAGCGGCCAGACAAGTCACAGCCTTCCTTTTGTTGGCCTCCTTTAGGTCTGAGACGGCTGAGTTTTTGTTTCATTAATCCCTTTCTTTGGTGCGGAGTGACAAGCTGGGTCTCAGGGAGAGAATGGTGCTCGTGCCCAACCCTGGCTGGACAGAGGTGCTGGATTCCTCTTGCAAAGGAACTCACCCCTGCAGCAATGGTTGCTTTCTCTGCCGTTGCCGCCGAGTACACTTGTGAGGCGATCAGGCTGAGGTTCCCGGTGCTGTGGAGATGTGGGGTGTGGTAGTGAGCTCTGCCTCTGTTTCTGGTGGCTGAGCCCTGCTCTTGGTTCTTTACAACTTCAGTGGAGGGGGGATAACTGCCCAGCTAATTCAGGGGCCCCTCTGCTTTTCCGTAATTACGGTAGAACCCACGGCCTCCCTTAAACCTGTAGCACATGCCTTCAAGCCCAGGTCATCGTCAGTGTCTTGCTTCCGCGCCCTGATAGCCACGCAAGGCAGGTGTGGGGACATCGGTGTAGAGCCAAGTATCTAAGTGAAGTGAAGCCAAGGTAGCAAAACCTCAGTGTCTAAGGACACTGAGGCTCTGAGACTGTGAGAGCCATAGCCTAGATCTTGCAGGAAAGACAAGGCGAAGAAACAGAGGCTGAACTCAAACTCAGGGCCTTTGACCTTGGAGCCCTTGATGATTCTTCACACCCCATAGCTGCCTCCAAGACACACACCTTCGTGTACGCTGGGACTATTTGCAAAGCCCTAGTCACGTAGATCTGGCTCATATACTCTGCGCAGACACCCCATGGGATGGTAAGATTGTTCCAGCTTTCCAACCAAAGTGCACAGCTTTAATTTTCTGTCCCTCATGTTTAGGAAAATAGGCCAAGTTGAAGGATGAAATATGAAGTTGAAGGGCGAAACTGTGTGTGTGTGCGTGTAAGTGTATTTAATCAACACAGTGGCTCCTCCCGTCCCTCCCCAAGTTCTAGAAAACACAGTGGAGTAAAATCAGAGTAAGCTTAATTTCCTCTGCTTCTCTATTCCAGGACAGTGAAAGTTTTCCATTCACAAAAATATTCCCAAAGCCCTGTAAGATCTAAAACACTGAAACAAAATTTACATTATTTTTAATATAATTTATATCCCCTGACTAAAAACTAGAATTATGTGGTTTGTAAAGAAGCTAACTATGGAAATCAAAGTTCAACTCTCCCCATTAACTGCTATTTATGTTTATTGATAATTTACAGCTGACCAAGAGCTTTTGCATGTATCTGTCTGATCCTCCCGGTAATCATACAAGGTAGATATTATCTCCACTTCACAGATGTGGAAAAAGGCCTAGAGATGATCATAAAGTCCCCAGCCGCTGACTGACAGGGCTCAGTGACACGGAACTCGGGTCTGCTTGACTCCGAATATTGGGTCCAAGTTCTTGGGATTTTCCATATGGGACAGTTGCATCTTCTCTCCTCTGCCTCTGGAAAACTCTCCTGCCAGTTGTGGTGAAGGTCTTAAGGGCGTTAGTTTGAGAAAGGTCTTAATGTAAAAAAAAAACAGGTTGCTGGAGATGGGACACAAAATAGGTGAGGAAGGAGGCCTTAGTCATTCTGTCAGGTCAGCGGAGAGTCACCTTAATATGTGAAAACACAGATGCCCCCATCTCTGTGACTGACACACCAAATCATAAACAGCCTCTCCGGTCTTGCTGAAATGGCAGGACCACGTGTGCACACCTCCCACTTTGCCGAGTGGCCCGAGCTACCAGCTTGAGGGACCTTCACTCCACTTGGTGGTTGGGGGCCTGGGTTTTCCAGGGAACTACTGGTGCCTGTACTTGGCTGGCACCAGGCCCGAACTGGAATAAACAATGTGAAGGAAACCATGAAAATCCCCAAAATAATTCACCCTGTAGTTTGATAGATTTAAAAGCATCACAGAATTAGAAAACCACCTTCCAGTCTGATCGTTCCCAGAAAGAGGAGTGATCTGCCTAAGGTCTCCCAGCAGGTCAGTTCCAAAGCTGGATCTGATCCCTGAGGAAGAGCCTTTCCTGTGCATTCTTCAGTGAAGATGTTCTGAGTCCCCATCCCCTGTCTGGCACTAAGGACACGAGACCTGTCAGTCGTGGACCTGCCCTCCGGGCCAAGTAGGAAGCTGGTAGTAAACAGAATTACAGTGCATGCCCCAAAAGGCTAGAATAATGCACAACAATAACAGCCAACATCTACTGAGTGGAATTTCTAATACTTGTAATGACCCAAGAGGTGGATGTGTCCTTGTTTCCAACATGTGAGAGGAATCAGGAATGTAGAGGTTGCGTATTTACTCAAGGTTATGTCCAGTAAAGAACGGACCTAGGACGATGAGTCCAACAGAACCTTTGGGGCATCAGACAAGGAGGAATGCCTACATTATTCTAGGAGACCAGAAGGAGTGGGGACTGCACTGGGCTTTCGAGGAAAACTAAGAGTAGCCGGGGAAAGAGGGAAAGGGCTTTTAGAGACTGTGATCGGGTATAATAGTATTGGGGGATAAACTGTAATGAGATAACACATCATAAACTCTAGGGCAAGGAGTAAAGAAAGTAGTTATATGCTGGGGCCGATACTGAAGGTAAGAGGCAATACTAAAAAAAATAGTTATTTCCTCCAAGAAAGTCAGGAAAGGGTGAGGGAGAACAAAGGGCAAATTAGACAAATTCTAACATGGTAGACTCAACCGTAACCATGCCAGTAGTTACATGAAATGGGAATGCAAAAGTTGAAAACACTCCAATAAAAAAAAAAAATCAGTGATCGTCCTACTGTAAACGAAGTAGGATACAACTGTTTACTGACTATGAGCAATGCACTTGAAGTTTAAAAACACATACAGGCTAAAAAGTACAGAAATACAAGAAACAAAAGCACAAAGAGTAAAAGGTACAAGGGGGTAAATATGTATGCTGCAAACGATAAGAAAACTAGAGTGGCTATGTTAATATCAGTCCAAATAGACACCGGAAAAATGACTATTTCTTGAGATAAAGAGGGGCATTTTGTAATAATAAAGGTAGTTGAGTCGATTCACCTGGAAGACTACCCCAAGTAGGCACACAGGTAACAGTGGTGTTAAATGTATGCACAGCTCCTGATAGGAATGGAGAGACAAACATGCACATCCATGGCTCAGCCTCCAATAGTCTTCTGTTAGTAATTGATGGAACATGGAGAGAGAAAATGAGTTCGAATGCAGGAGACCCAAACAACACTCTTAACAAGCTTTTTCTAACTGGCATTTCTAGAACCCTCCACTCAACAACAATAGAAACACATTCTTTTTAGGTGTGTGTAGACCATTCACCAAAATCAACAATTTACTGGATTATCAAGTGTCAATAAATTTTAACTGATTGGATTAAAAAAAAAAAAAACAAGGGTAGCTGTTAGATCTGTTCTCTTCCTTAACATAAATTGATTACATATGCATTGTCAGTAGATTTATTAAATTAATAGCATTACAGTTCAAGCCTATTATTCTATTAAGTCACAGTATGACCATTGGCAAATTTCTTTGTATCCCTTGACCTCGGTTTTTCCAAACATAAATGTCTTGTGTTAACTAGACAATGTTTCCTTAAATTATTTTCTGCTGTGATTTATGAAACCAGTGCCTATCACAGTGCCTATTATATACAAGGACATTGCAACAATTATTTGGTCAAAAAATGTTAAGTGAATTAATAAGCAATTGTCCCAATTTAAGAGATGCTCCACAGTACTTTGCTGTGTTTCATCCATTACATTTCCGGCTTCAAATGTGTCTTCCTTACAAAATGTAACAGCTGAGGGGATTAGAATTTTGTGTCCTTACTTAAATACTTACCCCTTCTTACTTTATTGTGAACTATTATGGATATATGGATCAAGTACAATTTTCAATTACCTGCTTATTAGTGTAACAATCTGATGTCTTTAGGTAAATGACGATAATATAAGCATTTGTTTACTAGAGCAGTATGTAAAAAATATGTCAATTTATACACCATAGAGAATGTTATTTATGTTAGTGAAATATAAACTAGCAATGATGGAATTCATGTAAAAATTTCACAGTATTGATTGATTTTTGTCCCAATCCACGTGTGATATCTTGCCAAGTCCATTTTGCTGTTGTAAACATGAATTCCTTACAAAGCATCACTAGCAATGTACTGATTGTTTTAAGATATGTCATGATTTTGCAACCATTTTTCACCTAATCTCAGAGTGAAGAATGTTTAACTCCATATTCTTCAAAGTGTAATCTCCAAAACCATAGGCTATAAATGCTAGAAGGAAGGAGAGAATGCCAGTTTCAAAAAAGTCTTGGAAACAATGACCAACATAAATTCACAGGACTTTAGAGATCTCTCAGTATCTTCTTAATGTGGATTATAAATAGTAAAATGGTGGGGAGAGGGACCATTGTATGAAAGACTTCCAAAACCTTTCCCCATGCTTGCTGTAACAAATGACTGCAAATTTAGTGGCTTACAACAACAGCAAATTGTTTTCTCTCAATTTGGGTAGGTAGACGTCCATAACACCGTGTATCCCAGGGCCATCCTTCCTGGGGATGATTGGGAAGAAGCCATTCTTTGCTTCCCCCAAGTTCCAGTGGCCTTTGGCATTCCTTGGGGTGTGACTGTGTCACTCCTACCTTGTCCCTCATGGCCACATTGCCTCTTCTCGTGTTTGTGTCTGTTGAATCTCCTTCCGACTCACTCGTGAAGGATATTTGTTCTTGGATTCAGGGCCCACCTAGATAATCCAGGACAAGATCCCTCTCCACAGATCATTTAGTCACAACTTTTGTGATATCAGTAATGTTCACAGATTCTGGGGATTAGGAGGCGGGCATATCCTATGCTCAGCCTACCGTACCGTGGAAACATTTTTTGGAATTTCTCTTTTGTTCATTCGTGTGTCACGCAACAAATACCTTTTGAGCTATGTGACTCCTATTTGTAAGGCATGGTTCTAAACACTAGAAATTCAGCAACAAATAAAACTCAGAATAAACTTGAAAAAACAAAACTCTGCCTCTAATCAATAAAATGTGCTTTGGAAATGCTAAAGAGTCATTAACACTCTTGGAAATACATACACTATGAATACATTTATTTTTCCTTTCATTCAGTGATTCAGCTAATTTCGAAAGTATTGTTTGATCTCCTCATATTTACCAGGCAGTAAGATAGAGAAGTAGGTGAATAAGATAAGACTTCTGGCTGTATGAAACTGATCTGCTTGGGAATATAGAAGCATAAAAAGCAAACCCAGAGTCATAAGAGAGTCTACTAGGAATATAAAGCAAGAAAAAAAATTACTTGAAAAATTGAGTTGTCAGGTGGCAAAATGAAATAGTTGAAATAAAGTTCTCATGAATGAATGACAGCTTGGATACAGCAAAGTATAAAGTAGTAGACTAGAAAAACAGGTCAAAGATTCCCAGAAGGTGTCAGAAAGAGATTAAAAAAAATATGGAAGGAAGAAGCAGAGTGTCAGTATCCTTGTAATAGAAGTATCAGAACACAGTTAGAAAAAAAATGGAGAGGAGGGAGGCCTGGGTGGCTCAGTTGGTTAAACGACTGCCTTCAGCTCAGGTCACGATCCTGGAGTCCCAGGATAGAGTCCCATATCCCGCTCCCAGCTCTGCAGGGAGTCTGCTTCTCCCTCTGACCTTCTCCCCTCTCATGTTCTCTCTGTCTCTCTTTCTCTCTCTCTCTCTCTGTCTCTCTCTCCCTCTCCCTCTGAAAGAAAGAAAGAAAGAAAGAAAGAAAGAAAGAAAGAAAGAAAGAAAGAAAGAAAGAAAGAAAGATTTTAAAAATGAAAAACTTGATTAAAGTATGAATTTAAAAAATGGAAAGGAGGTCACATTTGAAGAAATAACATTTGTGAATGTCCCCAAATTAAAAATAAATAAATAAAAGTAGCATTTCAGGTAGAGAATTCTCAAAGTGCTAAATAATGTGGATACAAAAAATCAAAACAAGCAAGACACAAAGAAATAATTAACCAAGCATAGGCTATAAAATTAAAGGCCATAAAATACTTGGTCTAATTCTGAAGGGGGAAAAGAAAAAAGGAAAAAAAAAAAAAAAACGATTTACAAAGGAGTAGAATGACAGGTCAAAATCCCCATTCTCTGTGCAGCGCTGGATTCAAGAGGAGAGTGGAGAAACCCAGTGTTTTTTTAGAAGCACTTGTGTATCAGATTCCAACGCAAACATGAAACAAGCTAAGGTGTACAAAGTCTCTGAAGTTTCAATACAAAAATACCAGGTTTGAAGACATTTTTATAGACAGCCCTACAGCAAGGAGATAATCACTTCTCTGGAGGAAACCTAGGAATAAAGTTAATACCTTAGAAGTTCTCGTCTTAATCAGTGATAACTCTCCCATAAACAGTAGAGGAAAGGAAAGGCAAATGCATGGGAAGTCAGACTAAAAATCCCATTGGGAGTTCTCCCAACGAGACAGTGGAGGGGACAAGATCAAGAGGAGAATGGGCTCAACGTTTGTCTTGACCAGAGGAAAACCATATACCGCGAACGTCTTAAGAACTGACGAGAAAATTAAAAACAAAACAATTATGATTCTTCATAAATTGGTTCTGAATTTTTGAGAACATTCAAAAGAACGTATAACTTTCAACACAGCAGAATAAAATTCACTGAACAGTAGAAAAGGTGAGATAATAAGAGAAAGAAAACATGGCAGAGGGCACGGAGGAGTCCTGCGGAGTGGCATCGTGCCAGTCTAGTGATACATTTAGGGTCCACGACTTCAGTTCATTGCTCAAAAGCCAGAGGTTGTTCAGATTGTATTTCTTATGCCAAGATCTACCAACTGGTTTCTTTAATAAAAAAAAAAAATTTAAAAAGGAATATAATGTACACGAAGGCGTAGAAACATGCCTCCGATGATGTTTACCGCAGGAGGCTGAAGTAGCAACTTCATGGCAGATAAATATAATTTGAGATAAAAGTGGGAATAAGACTAAAAGAATGGCATAGGTAGAAGAACAATAGATCGAAAATATACAATGTTCATAAACATATGTGCACTTAGCTCAAAATTCATAAAGCAACACCCACAGAATTACAGGGAAAGATAAATAGATCAAGATTTTAACACTTTCTTCTAATCAAGGAGACTTCTAAAAATAAGCAAAAATATTTTAAATACTGCAGAAGTATATAATTAGTCGATGCAAACCAATAGATACATACAGAATCGTATACCCACCAGAGAATATGCATTTTTTTCCAAGGACATTTGAAACGTTCTCAAAAAATTAAGATGTGAGAGGTCACAAAGTGCTACTGAATAATATAGAGGGAACAAAAAGTGCAATTCTTTTTTTTTCTTTTAAAGATTTTACTTATTTTTTTTCCCAGATATGTTTAATTTATTTTTTCAGTGTTACAAGATTAATTATTCATGCACCCCACCCAGTGCTCCATGCAATACATGCCCTCCTCAATACCCCCTACCAGGCTTGCCCTACCACCCACCCCCCACCTCCAAAACCCTCTGTTTGTTGCTCAGAGTCCGCAGTCTCTCATGGTTCAAAGATTTTACTTATTTATTTGACAGAGAGAGAGAGATCACAAGTAGGCAGAGAGGCAGGCAGGGGGTGGGTGGGGGGGGAAGCAGGCTCCCTGCTGAGCAGAGAGCCCAATGTGGGGCTGGATCCCAGGACCCTGAGATCATGACCTGAGCTGAAGGCAGAAGCTTTAACCCACTGAGCCACCTAGGTGCCCCAAAAGTGCAATTCTTAAAAGGACCTCAAAGAAAAACACATTTGTTTTTTTAATAAAAAAATTTTTATTATGTTAGTCACCATATAATACTTCATTAGTTGTTGATGTAGTGTTCCATGAGTCATAAAAACACATTTAAATGAACACTGAAGGAGAGAGAGTGAGCTCTGTGAAGGTCTGGAGAAAGTATTGCAGACTGAGAAAGCATATACTCTTGTATACCTAGCTAGTTAGCCAATTTTTAAAAGTCAGAAAGCATTGCACATTGCTGGGTATGCAGGGGGAGGAGATATGAGAAACTGCCCTTCTGTACTACAGGGGAGCACCTGCATTGGTTCAGCCTTCCTGCACAGCAGATCTGGTGGTACTGAGTGAAATTGCATACGTACATGTCCGGGGACCCAGGAATGCTGCTCTTGGGTACCTGCTCTAGAGAGAGCCATACAGTCAGTCAAGGCACATACACGACACGCTGATTCCTAAGGTAGGTGTGGTAGTGTGGAAATAGAGCCAACTGAAATGCCTACTACCAAAATGTTGGATACATTAAAAAGGAGAGGGTGTTTATGATGGAGTAGAGTCACAGAAGAAATAGATGCACTTAGAAAAATAAGGTTAGATATTGAAAACAGCATTTATTGAATCAATAAACAGGAAATTTATAATTGTATTTACTCAGTTGAAAAATGTATACACAGTATGTTTCATACACAGTATGTTTCAAGGTTCACGATACACCTAAGGAAACATCAAATACACCAGGGTGGATGCTTTGGGAAAGAAAGAGAAGAGAGGGAAGGGAGAGGCAATGAATGGGACATGAAATATAAAGTAAAATAAAACAAGTGTGGAGCCTTGAAAGAATCTGTGATAATTACCATGAAATAAAGAGTAATATTGACTCAATTAAATGCCTCATCTGAGGTTGAAAATAAAAACAATGCAATGCAATCCAACAAAAAAAGAGCTGAAAATAAAATTATGTAAGTAGTATGTAAAAACAAAAGCAAGAGGCACAGACTAAAAGGAAGAAATAGGCCAACATATTTATAGTAGTAGTAGTAGTGTGTGTGTGTAAACACATTCACACACTCTTCTGGTTGGTGGTGTATGGATGTTTTATATGGTTTCTAATATTTTCTTTATTTTTCACATTTGCTCCATCGAGCCTCTATTCCTTTCATAATCAGGAACAAGGAAAAAAAATGACACAGAAAAACTTGTGCCTCGGGCATCTATAGTCCATTCTGGCATTTTGGTTTTTAATGTCATAACATATGAAAGAAACACAAAATGAATTAAAAGAGATCAAACAAAGAAAAAAAATGGCTGATGAAATTATTAAACCAAATGGGGAAGGAAAAGCAAAGTTCTCAATTGTTGACGTGCACCCCTCTCCTCTCCCTGATCCTAAAACTAGTGCACAGGCAGACCTGACTGTATCTCAAGGCTAGTTGAGCTATTCCTGGAGCATATGGGAAGCTCAACTTCTTCCTCACGCTGTTTCGTTGAAGAGTTAAATAAGGGGCCTTTGGCGCTCTCCTAAAAGGGCCTCATCGTTGAGACTAAAGTTTAAAAGGAGTATCATTACTAAGCCTGCAAAAATGGTTGTGCCAATGATGAGATGGAAAAAACTAGACATGTGGCACTCTCTAAAGAAATAATAATTTTTTAAAGGGTAATTCCCTGAAGTCAAGTCTTGGATATTTTTAACTTCCATGAGCTATTTAAAAAATCAGACTTTTGAACCTATACCAGGAAATCCAGTTCAGACCCTTGCAATTATGCTGCCTTGGGTCACAGAAAGGTAGGCCATGGCCATCTTGGAATTCCAAGAAATTCACAAGTTTAGAGCACTTCATCCTAAGAGATGGCACTAGGCCTTTTAAAATCAGGATGAAAGCAGTTCTTCCCATTTCCTCTTATGGTATCTTTTGGTACAGACAAAATCCACTAGGACTGTTCTGGGCTGTAAGCTCTGAATTATTTCCCAGTAATAGAATTTCCTTTGTCTCAATAACAGAGCTATCACAGTTTATGCTACTTTAAGAAAATTTAAAATTTTCTCATCTCTCTATAACAATTCAATTCTTCTCCTCCTCCTCCTTTCTTCTTTGTCTAATTTTTCATCCTTTTTTAAAAATCTTTTTTCATCTTCCTCCTCTTTCTCTTTTTTTCTTTCTTTTTCATTAGAAAACTAAGTGCTGAGTGAAATATGTTTCAAGAAGTAGTGCTGTTGGCCAACCATAGGGCAATTATGATGCCATCATTTTCATTACTTTAACATACATTTGTATTTATTGTCAACTATTGCCAGTAACTGGGTGTACCATTTTCATAGACATGGCTAAGGCTTTGGATGAGTCCTATCCCAAGATACTCATATAAATCGAGTGGGGGTACTAATTGCTTATGCATCTCATATAGGATAGATACTGTACTAAATTCTTACAACATTTCATAAAAATTACAAACACCCCATGTGATACATCTAATCTAGGATACAGATGAGCAAACCGAGCCTTAGAAAATATTAATTTTACCTGTTCACAGAGTTAAAAAAGATGGAGATAGGAACTAAATCTGGATTTATGTCATACCAAAACCAGTACTATTTCTACTCTTTTGTATTGCTACCGAGAGAAGGCAGATAGTTAAGTTAAATGGCAGAACTTAGGTTTAAGACCCATTTATGTTGAGTATAACTGACTTTCTACTTTAATGCATTGATTTTTTTCTTTTTTTTTTTTTAAAGATTTTATTTATTTGATAGAGAAAGAGAGAACAGTAGAGGAGAGGAGTGACGGGAGAGAGAGAAGCAGACTCCCTGCTGGGCAGGGAGCCGGACTGAGGGCTCCATCCCAGAACCCAGAGATCCTAAACTGAGCTGAAAGGTAGATGCTTAACTGACTGAGACACCCAGGTGCCCTAGCATTGATTTTTCTTTGTAAATTTATTTTAGCTTACCACAGAATGATATGTTATTTTTAGCATCCAGACTTTGAAATTTTCCATGTTTCTTTAGCTTCTTTTAGTTTCTTTTCTTTAACAATGTATAGAGCATGTTGTATTAAACAAGTGTCTTCCGGGCGCCTGGGTGGCTCAGTTGGTTAAGCAACTGCTTTCGGCCCAGGTCATGATCCTGGAGTTTCGGGATCGAGTCCCGCATCGGGCTCCCAGCTCCACGGGGAGTCTGCTTCTCCCTCTGATCTTCACTGCTCTCATCCTTTCACTTTCTCTCTCTCAACTAAATAAATAAAATCTTTAAAAAAAAAAAAAGTTTCTTCCAATAACTTAAACTTTATAAAAATAACAAATTCTTGTGAGTGTTCATGTGAGCCCATTATAAAATAATGACTAGCAATTTCTTCTCAGTGATATACAGAGAATAACCTTTAAGTTCAGTCCAAGAAACATTTACTGAGCAGCTATTATGAGGAAGTCTTTGAAGACACATTGGAGACTAAAATTATCTTGTCTCAAAAGGAGGAAATACACAAAAACAGAGAATCACAATTAGTTGTGTCCTGTGCCAAATTAGGAACAAGCACAGGGAGTCTAGCCAGCACAATAAAGGGGTCCCTAACCCCGCCCTGGATCTACAGAGTGGAGAGAGCTGTAAGGAGTATTCCCTACAGATGTTGATTGATTTTGAAACTTGAATAACAGAAAAAGGCATCTGGATGGAAAAAAGAAAGCCCTTAGAGGAGTTACTGTGAGCTAAAGACCCATGGTCAAGGAACACATGGGAAATTTAGAAGGTTGTGATTATATTGATTTATCTCAAGCATTGAGCTCTTATAGGAGGCTAGTGAGAGAGAAGGTTGAAAATATAAGTAGGTATTTTCCCTGTAAAAGGTCCTATAAGGGAGATTAAGGAACAGGACTGAATTCTCTGGACTGGAGTGGGGGTGGGGGCATTATGATAAGACTATAATTGGGAGCCATGTGATCAATGACTTTCTCCTCTGCTGTACAGAGGAGGAAGCTGAGTCCCAGAAAGAGAACGTGACTTTCTCTAAGTCCTGCATCTACTTAATTGGCAGAGTCAAGTCCAGAATTAAGATTCTTTCATTTATTCATTTAGCCAAACCGTTAGAAGGATAATGTAAGACAGAGTCCTACCCTCATGGGTTTACCTACCCCTTGGTATTTTCTTTTCCAATTAATGTGTAATTAATATATAATGTTAGATTAGTTTCAGGTGTACAATAGTGATTAAACAGTTCTATACATTTCTCAATGCTCATCGAGATAAATGTACTCTTGGGACGCCTGGGTGGCTCAGTAGGTTAAGCCTCTGCTTTCTGCTCAGGTCATGATCTCAGGGTCCTGGGATAGAGCCCCGTCTCGGGCTCTCTGCTCACTAGGAGCCTGCTTCCCCCTCTCCCTCTGCCTGCCTCTCTGCCTACTTGTGATCTCTCTCTCTGTGTCAAATAAATAAAATCATAAAAAAAAAAAGATAAGTGTACTCAATCCCCTTTATCGATTTTACTTATCCCCCACCCACCTTATCTCTGGCAACTACCAGTTTTTTGTCTGTATTTTAGAGTGTTTTTTTGTTGTTGTTATTTACGTCTTTTTTTCTTTGTTTCTTAAAATCTACATATAAGTGATATTCTATGGTATTTGTCTTTCTCTGACACTCTTATTTCACTTATGGACCCTCTAGGGTCCATCCGTGTTTTTGCAAATGGAAAGATACGGCTGAGTCATATTCCATTGTATCCTTTGTACCACATCTTTATCCATTCATCTATCAGTGGACACTTGGGTTGCTTCCATATCTTGGCTATTGTAAATAATTCTGCAATAAACATAGGATAGGGGTACATAAATCTTTTCAAATTTACCACTAGGTATTTTTAAATAACTACAGTTTATTGAGCTATTACTATATACTGAAAGTGATGATGAGCCTTTAAGCCATCTCCTTAGCCTCTCATCCCCTGATTCCCTCTAGAATCTGGATTTCTAAGAATGGGTAACCTGTCTATCTTGTTTCGTTGAGGTGTTTCCAGAGTCTAGAATTCCCTCTGGAGCATAGCTGGAGCTCAGTAAATATTTCTGAGTAAAAGAAATCACTTTATTGATTGGTCCTTTCATCATTTCCATTTTTTTCCCCCATAAGATAAGGAATTCTGCTGACTTCCAGCGATCTTGGTTTTGGACATGTCTTTCCTATCCACATTCCCATCCACCACACTCTCTGGTAGACTGGGGAAACAGCCACAAATATAATCCCACTTTCAAAGAGCTTGATATTTTCCCCCAAGGCTCTGACACAATCCCCAGATGTGCATGGAGCCAAATGTGTATCCCAGCAGCCTCTTCTGAGGAGGAGGGAATGGTGGGATCCTATGGCAGAGTTGTGCAGGTGGTACCCATTCTAACACTGGGAAGGCAGGACATGGAGGGGCTGTTCCATGTTGGGACAGGATGTTCCTATGGGGGCAGATTCCCGGGGGACTCTGGAAGAAAGGCTACATGTGCATCTAAGGGTCGCTACAAGACCCCACCTCCCAAAGCTGCTGGCCTGATGTGGAGACTCAGATGTGTGCTCTGGCAAGACACATGCTTCTCCACTGCAACTTTGTGCACATGCTACTATTTAAACTCTCTATAGGTTTCATCTGGGACCCAAAGCTCCTTTTACAGGATTCCAACACACAATTGGGACACTTGACCTCTTCTTCAGCCCCCACCTTTCTCCCTATGCCAATTGTCCCCACCAGTCCTCCAATTTTTCTTGAAATACTATGTTTAAAATAATAAAAGAGCATTTGGAATACTATGGAGTCACAGGGTCATAAAATTATGAATAATCTAAAAAGTCAGTGAACCCAATGTTCCACTGAATTTAGGGGAAATGATCCTTTTGAAAAGTATCTTAGAACCTGGAGAGTTGAAGTGATAAGAACAAAGTCAGTGGTTTATTTGTGAAATGCTTAGTTTTCATTTCCGTGACTAGACTAGGCACACCTAGTGCTCAGAAACTGGTCACACCCTCGTTTTCTCAACCTGCTGGCATCTCAAGTGATCAAAGGGGTTGAGGATGGGGAAAGAGATAACTTTCTGTAAACCAGGATGGGAATAGCACAGTTTTTCATTTGAGCTCAGCACTGGCTGTTGAATGAATGATTTACAAAGTAATGGGTAAGACTTTTCAAATAAATGGAAAACTTGATGTAAACAAAATCATAGTGGGCCCTTGATCCCCTTTCACCACAAAAGATTCTGAGGTTCGTTAAGGTGCCTAAAATACACAGGACGCAGGATGATTAGAATCTTCTGAATTATCAAAAGGATATGGCAGAATTTTGATTTTTGATAAGCTGGTGAATGTAAAATTTGCTTTGATGTTATGGTTATTTGTTTTTTCTGTTTTGTTTTTTTTTTAACTTTTCCCTGATTACTTGTGAAGTGGAGCATATTTTCCCAAGTTTTAGGCCATTATAGGCCATTAGGTTTTTCCCTTCTGAAATTATGAAATAAGCTATTCACAACATCTGCTCATTTTATTTGACCTATTGATATTTTAGATTTTTTATATTATGGCTATGAATCCTTTATTTGTGGAGTATTTTATAATATTTTTAAGACAGCTGTAGCGAGCCCATGAAAATATTATTTTCTCCAAAAGTCATGTTAGGTTGTTTCTATTTTTTGTCCTTGAAGAAGATGATGAGGGATGATAAATAGCATTTTGATTGCATAGAGTCATATCCTTGCAATCTCTGTGAATGAATGAGCCTGCATATATCCACTCTTTTCACCGAAGGAAGCACCCCATTTGTGGTTCTAGACACCTCCCTTATCTTCTTTCTTTGGGTACTGTAGGTTGCTTGTGGCCACCCCAGCACTGAGCTCTTGGGAGAAAGACAAAAGGAGCTCAGAGCAGAGCCTACATTAAATTCTGTGTCTCTTAGTAGGAACACTAAGGATGAGACAGAAAAGCTGATGCATAAGGAGATGTATAATTGCCAAATCCCTCTTCATCCCTGGAGCTTATCTCTTCAGTTCTGGGTAGTAATAACCTTAGTGCAATCTCCATTTCACAAAGAGGGAAATTGAGTTTGAGAAGGGTATCTAAGTTCGCATAGCTAAAAATTAGCAGGGCCAGGGTTCAGAATTCTGATCTTCTAGTTCTAGATCCTTCTGTCTGCTATTTGAGGCAGAGGCTGTGTTTTGATGAATCGTTGTATACTCTGCTTCTGCTAGTGCATCAGGTTGTTAACAGGGCCACAAAATGTATTTTATAGTGTAAATCACTTGTCCTATAGAAACTGCATTAACTTTCCCAACCATTAAAGGGTGAGAGGATAGGGAGCAATGATCAGTAAATTATAAGTGAAATTCTCTATAATTTGATATCCAGATGTGTATCAATAATTATTATTCATATAAGAATCCCTTTCTCAAACCAAACACCCATGAATTACCATCTTAATAATAATAGTAATAATAATAATACTTGCTTTCTCCCTTCATCACTAACTGGTACCTGTACTAAGCTATACAGAACTATTCACTTCCCTCAAATACATATTTTGACATCTATATTTTGTTCTTAGAGTAAAGAGACTTCTGGGCTACTGGTAGGGCCAGTAGATTCTGAATTTTGGATTGTAATCCTCCCACAAACTGTTGCCCAATCCCCAGCTCTCTGAGGTCTCTGCTAATCCTGGGCCCACTATAGTGCTGCACCTAAGACCCTGAATAAAGCCCAATGCAGCCAAAGCTTTCAGAATCCATTCCTGCCAGGTCCCATCTTTCCATGGTGGAAATGGATATCCATCCATTCATCTATCCGTCCACCAGTCCATCCATTCATTTTCTCTCTTCTGTACGTCCATTTGTTCTTTTTTTTTTTTTCTGTTTTCACTTTCTTTCTTTCCTTGGAATGCCATCCTTCCATCTCGTCTCTGCTTATGGAATACCACATTAAGACTTAGATAAATTGAAAAATTAAAATTCTTTTCTAACTACTAACCCCTTTCCCTTTGAGTATACAAATGGCACTCTATAATTCATTGCAGCCAGCACACTATAGCAGCTAGCTGGGAATGTCTTACCTACCCTATGAGTCTGCAGGATCCTTTGGGTGGAGGGGGCTGAGAGCCTTCTGTAGCCTGAACTGTGCTTGTGTTAATGTACTTGCTCTCTCCATAGTAATGGTGAGAGTCATGGTCATGTGGCAGAACATGTGCTATGGTTTCCTGCACATGAGACTCGCAGGTCCTGCTTAGGCTGTAAGCCACAAGCGATGACCACAAAGGCATCTTGCCACACCTTTCTCATTCACAGAAGAAAACACTGATCCCAAAGGGAAGACAGTCATAGAGCATCCAGGGTCAAGAGAGGACTCATTCGTTTAACACATGTCTATGGGGCACCTTATATGTGCCATTCACTGTCACAAGGACTGGGATATGAAAGTGAGAGAGGGCCCTAGTCTTATGATGCTAACTACCAGAAGATGGAGATAAACAATAAACCAAAAAAGTGAGTAAAATACCGGGTGTGTTGAATACAAGAAGTGTTATACAGAAAAATAAGGCAATAGATTCAGCAATAAGGTTAAATAGGGTGGTCAGAACAGGCCTTGTTGGGAAGGAGTATTTTGAGCAAAGACCTGAGAAGGTGAGGAAGTGAGTCAGGCATATATCTAGAGAATGTTCCCTCTGGGCCGAGGAACGGCAAGTGCAAAGGCCCTGAGATGAAAGCAAGCGTGGCGTGTTTGAGGACAGGCAAGGAGGCCAGAAGCACTGCTGTAGAGAGAGAAAAGAAAGGGTTATTGAAGTCTTGGGGACGCTGATCAAAGAGAGCTTTGTAGGTCATTTGGAGGACGGGCTTCTGCTCTGCGTAAGATGGAAAATTTAAGATGTTTTTTAAGCTAAGGAGAGATGTCATCTGATTTATGTTCTAAAAGAATCACTCGGTCTGCTCAGCTGAAAGTAGGGGGATGGACTGGCAGCAAAGAGACTGGTTAGGAAACTCCTACAGCAGTCCAGCAGGGGAAGGTGGCATCTTGGACCAGACAGAGAGCTGCAAGGGGGAAAGACGTGAAATTGACTCGGTACCCACTGATGGAGTAAAAATAGGACTGGGGGAGACCAAGGTGTGCAGAGGAGCCCCACCACAGCAGTTTGATGGTCCTTTCCTATTCATTGGGAATACATAGGAGAGGTTTATTTGTGGAAACATGTACCTGGAGAGGACGAATAGTTCAGTTTTAGCCATGGTAAGTTGGGGTGCTGGTTGGACATCCATGTGGAGGTACTGATGAGGCAGTGGGCTGAGTACACAAGTTTGAAGTCTGGGCAACAGGTCTGGGCTGGAGAAATAGATTTGAGATTCATCAACAGGACGCTCCACCACCCTCTCCAAAACAAAGCCTAGATGAGAAAAGGCCCAAAGACTGAAACCTGGATGTGTCAATGTTAATAGAGTCTGAGACAGGGAAGCTATCACAGGACCCTGGGAAGATGTGAGGAGGAAGAGCAAGAAAAGTAAGGAGACTGATATCCTGGAAACAAGGGAAGCGAGTATTTCAGGGGAAGGTCATTATAGGATACTGCATTAACAAGCTGGCCACAACTTCTCATGAAAACACAACCGGTTGCTTTGTCACTTAGAACCTTACCAGGGAGGTTCCACGTGGAAACACTGCATCTCAGAATAGCCATGGAAAATGGAGAAAGGGAGTTATGCGCTGGCATCCTCGAAGCCTTCTTTTTTTATCCATCATCAGAAGTTCTTGCCATGGGCATTACTTCCAGGTTATACCACCCAGCCCATCTGGGACCCCGAGGCTCCATGGATCCTGCTACAGCTGAAACTCCTGTGCTCCTGACCATGGTGGGCCCAATGGAGGCTATGGACAAAGGCAGATCCCACGTCTGCCTTTCATCAAAGGGAGAGATGAGAGCTGGGCTGTGTAACCTTAAGGTTATTCTGAGCCATCAGCAGGGCCTTTCTGGCCAGGAAGCAAGGCAAACGGTGTTCAGCACCACATGGATATGGAATACATCTACACTAGGTTTGTCCCCATTGGGAAGAAGTAGGAAGTCATCGCGGCACTGCTGTGACTTTCTCCATTCTACCAAAACCAGACCCTCACTCAAGTTTCACACCTAGTCCATATAACAGCTCGCTGATAATGCCTTCCCAGACCACGTCGGCCTTTCATCCTTTCTTCTTTTTTAGTGCCTGCACTGGGTAGCCAAGGACTTGATTTCAGAGTCCAACATTTTAAAGTTCCAGGTTGGGTTCTAGGAGCTACTACCCAGCTGAACCTTTTCCTATTCATGAATCATGAATAAGCTGGAGAAGATTCTATTTGCATATGGTGTCACCTGAAAAGATTTAATTGGGTCATGGCATGTGTACATCATCGTCTTTACTCCAGAACAATCTGTGCGATGGAGAATGTAAGGCTAAGGACCACACTTCTTTTATCTGTCCCCCATGTTTCCAGCACAGTGATAAGCCACTTAATGAAAATGTTGGGCCTAGACAAATTTGGAAAAGAAAAAAAATTACAAATCCTTTGCTTCAGATCCTTTTTGGAACTCAGCTAACCATGAAAATAAATTACAAACCCAACTATGTGCCTTGATCTGAACTATGTGTTTGACGTTAAAAACAGAGCCTCCCTCATTTAAAATTGAAATACGAAACATTGTGTGTGATTGTTTTTCCCCCTGTTAAAGACAGAGCCATGGTCACAGAAATAATTTAATAGACTGCATCGCATTTCCCCTGCAATTGTGCCAATTTTGATTACATGTTTCCAGAAGCTCCTGTTTGTTGTGGTTCTTTGGCTACTACCTGGCCAAACAGATGAATGGCTTGTCTACCCCAGCAGCTCTCGCCAGGAACCCTCAGCTGCTACTTGTCGTGGGTGAAAAAAGGCCCTAGGGGCAGTGTTCTGGAGCCCTCTGAACCCCCCAGCTAAGCACGGAGGAAGATGTTAATGCAGGCGACACACCCAAAACAGATTTAATAAAAGACCTCATTCCTTTCCACTTTGTTTTTTTGTGAGGTATTTCATGGGAATTGCCCTCGAGAGCCCCCTGAAGCCAGTGTGGGACATGGACAACCTCAGGCTGACTCCTCGTCTACACACAAGAAAACTTGAAAAGCAGAGGCCTCTCCCACCCACAGGCTTTCTGCACCGGTATAGGAGCAGGCGCTGGAAAGCATGTGGAGTGCAGAGACTTGAATTCTAATTCGAATTTGCCCATCCATCCACTACTACTAGAAAAAGTCCGTTTTCCTGTGTGGGGCTCAGAATCCCTATATATAAACTGAGGAACCTTGAATTTCTGAGCCCTTCTGGTGCTACTCGTGCAATACTCCATCATTACCCCCTGTGCAGGGGAACACGGTGTGCTATGGGGAAACAACGTTCAGTAGGGAGCCACACAGCCTCCTTCTCATCTGCTGTAGTCTTTACTGCCGGCTAGCTATATGATTTTGCCCAAGCTGCCCCCTTCCTGAGCCTCAGTTTCCCTAAACATAAAATGAGGAAGAGACCGAGCAAATCAGTTTGCTGAGCTCTGTTGGGATATCCTGGCATCCTGTTTCTCTCTACCCTATTGTTGCACAGGAAGGCTGTAGCCTATACCCCATGGGTCCCACACCAAGGGAGAAAGAAACCTGTGGAAACTTCCAACAGGCATTCACAGATGCTTCCTTTGAACCTCCCCTTCCCCCATTTTGTCGTTGGTAGAACTTCTACTCCAGAGAGAAACAATTAGCTCACAGTCCTAGCTTTAGGGATGTGTAACCTCAAGGTTTTTTGGAGAGGTTTTATTTCCTCTGTGTTACGGAGACGGAGACCGAGGGAGGCAAAGCGATCATGTAACTTCCAGTGGCGGAGGAAAAAGTTACAGTCTGATGTGTCTGAATTTTCTATCTTGCTCTGAAGCCAGCAGCCCTTGTGCTACTGTTTACTCATGGAGATGGATTTTGCCCTCAGATCCCCTAAGCTTAGATTCCGTGGATAGATTTCTCTGTATCTCTCAGCTTGCCTGGTGCATGGCAGGTACTCAAGAGGCAGTGGATTCCGGTCCCACTGAATCACATCAGACAGGAGGAAAAGATGTTAAGAATCTTCTCAAGGTCACCCGGTTAATAAAAATGGCGGAGCTGAGATTCAAACAGAAGTCGGCAAGGCTATAAATTACACGGGGTTCCATATTCCCAGCGAGTGCCTGCACAAACCTCAAGCTTATTTCTTTTTTAATCTTTTGGGGGGCGGTGGGGGAAGCATCAGGTTGTAATGAGGGTGCGACGGTCTGGGGCTAGCGAGTAAAAGCAACCTGGATCCAGAGGTTTCTGATGGTTTCTCTGCTTGTGTTTCGTTAGCAAGACTGGAAAGAGTGGAGTGCAAGGTGGTGAAATTGTTGCTGGCACCGATTCCATTTAGCTACTACTTGAAAGTCATCTCTCTTTTAAACACATATTGATCAGAGGCCAAATACCTCAGTTCTATTCTTAGCCCAGCACTTTAATTACAATGGATTCTTAGTTAAGCCTGATGGTTCAGTTCTCTGCCATCCTCTTTTTAACTTACGCATCAGAAAAACATGGAATGGGTTTCTTAAAAAAAATTAAAAATGATCCTCAAGCAAAATGTATCACAGTCATGTTGAAATTACAACCTTAATGACCCCCAGAGCCATTTCCCTTGATGGGCTGATTTTCAAAGCCAAAATTGAAAGATACAGTTGTATAATATTTATAGTTATATAATAATATTAGCAACAATAATGCAAGAATCATCTTTTGGCATCTGCTAGGCAATAGATACTATGTTAAAATAGGTATATGCATTATTTCATTCAATGTCATCAACATTTTATTAAGAAAGTACTGTTACTACTCCTAGTTTGCAGAATTGGGGTTTAGAGAAGTTAAGGAATTTGCCCAAGGTCATGTAGCTAGTGATTCATGAAAGCGTCTGCAAACTTTCTGGCCCCGGAGGCTGAGTTCTTAATTATTAACATCAACTGATTCTCTTAGTGAAGGCACTGATGCTGGTTCCAGAGCCATAGATTTGGGCCTCAGAGGGAGACTCCCACCGTCCTAGAGGAACAGCAAGTGTGTATGAGACTGCCTTTATTATTATTATTTTTTTTATGGGTTAAAATTTAAGTGACTTTTCTCGATGTCATGGAACTTTACAGCAGAGAACGGACCTCAGTGACCACCAGCAACAGAGACTAATGCTCTTTCACTTCAGGGTCACTTCATAGTTGCTCTGCAAAGCTTGAGAAGTGCCATAATATTTCGTGAGTTACCTTAATTCAGATGAGGAACTTTTAGCACAGAAAGATGAAGTGTTTCGCCTCAGGTCACAAAGGTAAAAGGAGCAGAGCCAAGAACCAGACCTTTGTCTTCAGGTTCTAGGTGGTAGGCTCTTTTATACAGATAAGGAAAGAGTTGGAGGGATTGATTGATTGATTGATTGATATATAGAGAGAGTAGGGGTGGGGGAAGAGGGGCAGAAGGAGAGAGAGAGAGAATCCTAAGCAGGTTCCATACCCAGCGCGGAGGCCGATGTAGGGCTCAGTCTCACCACCTTGTTATCATGACTGGAGCTAAAATCAAGGGTTGAACGTTTAACCACCTGAGCCACCCAGGCACCCCAAGTTTGAGGGATTTTTAAGTGTCTTGGCCAAAATCAGTCATTTGGTAGCAGAGTCATTGCTATTGCTAGAGACACCAAGTAAAAATGAGAGCAAAAATGTGCTTTGGGTAGCTTATCAGAAATACTGTAACATCATTAAGTCCTCCCGAGAACTGGGTGCTGTCATATACACCAAACCACTATCAGCCAAGATCTAGATGATGAAACTGGCTTTCCAGTACTGATATTATATAGCTCCTCTGAGACACCAGGAAAGGGTCCAGAATTTTCTTTCCTTTCTCATACTCGGAAACGAGATCCTAGAAGATATGAAAGTCAAGATTTAATCTTGCTCAGTTTTCTTTACAAGATTCTGAGATCTATCCCTGAATGCCTTCAGGATGATAAAGCTACATTGTAAGTGTGCATTCACACAATGGGAACTACTCCGTGTGAGTATATCTACCAAAATTTTCATCCCAAATGGAATCCAGATCATAGGGGAAGAAGGCTGAGATGCAGCGTTATTTACATCATGAACGATTATTTTTTCTTGGCATTTTATAAATTTCACTCGAGAATGAAACATTCAAGTTGTGGAAATAGAAGAGATCAGTTTCCTAGTGACGTCCATTGGTAGGCTGGAGCAAGATGAAGACAGAGCCCTGGGCTTTCTCATGGAAGCTCATTTGAGATGTCAGTTCCAGGCTTGTTTGTAACTTAGATTTTGTGTGCGTATATGTTTTTTATTCTTCCCTGGTGATTTTTTCCAGACTGAATCCACTCTTGTGGTTTTTGTAAAAAAGAGGATAGCTGGAATAAAATACCATGGTATGTATAGTTTGCTATTCTATGTGGAGAGTTGGAAAGTGAAGGGGGACTTAAAATAGCCTGGGGCCACTCCATCCAAGCAGAGGCTCAGGGAAAGGGTAGGGAGGCCCTACCTTGTGGTACATGGGCCAGGCCAGTCAAGGTACAGTGGCTTGGTTACTTTCTCTATCACATAGTCTGACTCCTTGCTGCCCCTCAAATATGACAGGCATGGTTCTGCCTCAGGACCTCTGCACTGGATGTTATCTACACTTGCAATTCTGTTCTTCTAAGCTGGCTCCCACACTTTCTTCAGCTCTCATTCAAAGGTCATTTTTCATTCTCTCAAAGAAACTCACTCTGACCATCCTATTTTAAAATGCAACTTGCATCCTTCCTTAAAATTGCCTTGTTTTCCCCTCGGTGCACTTACCACTTGCCAACATGTTTATTTATGTGAATTGCTTAAGTAAATAAATAACATGAATTTATGTATTTATTTAAATTATTTAAATATAATTAGAAATAACTTAAAAACGTACATATATACATTTTAGAAGACACGTGCTGAAAGAAATATGTGCTTCATCTACTTTGTTTACCACTGGACTGAAGCACACAGAGCAGCTTTCACGCAGAGTGTAGGCACTCAAATACCTGTTAAAGAAGTGATTGTTTATTTCACACCGCCTCCTTCAGTTACCTCTCATTGCATTTGCAAAGCCTGTCAATATAATGGTTTAAAACGCACCAATTTTGAGAGTATGCTCAGGGGATGTAACTGTACCCGCCCCCAAGTCATTTTAGTTTTTTTATTATTTTAATTCCAGTATAGTTAGCATACAGCGTTATATTAGTTTCAGGTGTACAGTATAGTGATTCAACACTTCCGTGTATCACCTGGTGCTCATCACAAGTGCCCTCCTTCCTCCCCATCTATTTCCTCCATCTCCCCATTCACCTCCCCTCTGGTGATCATCAGTTTGTTCTCTGTAATTAAGAATCTGTTTCTTGGTTTGTCTATTTTTCCCTTGTCTTTTGTTTCTTAAATTCCACATATGAGTGAAATCATACGGTATTTGTCTTTCTCTGCCTGACTTATTTTGCTCAGCATTATACTCTTTAGCTCCATCCATGTCATTGCAAATGCCAAGATTTCATCCTTTTTGATGGCTGAATAATATATATGTTGTATTTATTAATTGATATCTATATCTATATATGTATATACACGTACCACATCTATATCCATTCATTTATTGATGGACAATTGGGCTTTTTCTATAATTTGGCTCTTGTAGATAATGCTGCTATATATATTTTTATATATATATACACTTCATGTCCAAGTCATTTTAGGTTTTTTTTTAAGATTTTATTTTATTTAGGGAGAGCACAAGTAGAGGGCAGAGGAGAGAGAATCTCAAGCAGACTCTGTGCAGAGTGTGGGGCCTGATGTGGGGCTTGATCCCACAATCCATGAGATCATGACTTGAGCTGAAACCAGGAGTTGGATGCTCAACTGACTGAGCCACCCAGGTACCCCCAAGTCACTTTAGTTTTACAGATAATGTAATTTGTCAAAACAACCAAAACACATTTTACAAATGAAATGAATGAACATCAGTTAAACTGATGTTACCTGACCTTCAAGGGGAAAGGGAGAAAAGACAGAATTATTTTGCCTATATTATCTCCTAAGGTATTGTCACTCCCATTTTACAAAGGAAAACCTGAGGTTTGGAAAAATTAAGGGCCTTATTCAGTTTATACAGATAATAAAAAGAAGAGGCATGATTCTGATTGGTTATTTCTGACTGCAAAGCCCATGGTTAACTACAACATGCACCATCTTCAAACTATAAATTCTGTAGAGATGATAGTTATAGACAACTTGTGTGGACACTGTGGGATGCCACACAGATAACCATCATGGGGACCGAAGGACTTGTCGGCCTCAATGTTGAGACTGGTGATCACTGTTAGCTCTCTGGATACCAGGATTCTTCCACGACAGGGGCGCTCCTCAGCCAAGGGTGCAAGGTCAGGCCATATCCAGCAACTCCTCATTGTGGAGTTCAAAGTCCTGGCCCCTTGCCTCCTGTGGAACAACTTGGCAGGGCCACCCAGCTCCAGGGCTCCCTGTGGGGGTCAGCTGAGGCCTCTGTTATGACTGCATCATCTCTCAATTCCTCCATCTGCCCCCTTCTAGGGCCTTTGCTCCCCCACAAGTGTATCTCCCAAAAGTGCCTCCTTATAAACTTCTGACGTGCAGATCTCTGCCTCCGAGTTTGGTTCCAGGGAACCTACTCAGAGTCAGTTTCTTGGATGGTATCATTGGGCTTAAAAGAATTACAATCATGGCACCCAAGGCCTACTCCTTAAATCTGATCTCACACAGCAGGAAGACTTCAGAACCCACAGTTCCACAAAAGGCAAGACATTCACTCTCTCTCAACTTCCAGAAGCAGGTTGGAAAAAATAACTGCGATGTATAATTTCACTCTTGTAGGATCATCTCTTTCCTCCAGTAGCTTAGTCTGAGATCACAGAGTGGAATGATAGTCATCACAGCCAGTAAGAAACTGTCCCCCCAAAATTCCTCCATATAGTAAGTGAGGCCCACTATGTGCAGGGTGTTATGCTTATTACACTTAAGCAAGCCAAAGATGCATAAAATTACCCCTGAGAACTCTTCCATTCAATGAGTAAGGCCTATTCTGTGCTGGTATTCGTGCATGACACTCAGAATCAAAGATGCGTGAATTTAGTTCTTGCCCTCAAATAGCTCTGGGTTACAAGGTGGTTTTCCAACTTGTATGCATTGGAATCCCCCATAGAACGTGATGAAAATGTCCTGATTGGTCTTGGAATGGCACCTAGGAATTATTCACTTAATTTTTATATTCTACTACAAGTGGTCCATGAACCACTTATAGAGAAAATTAAATCTTGCAAGTGACATAAAATATGCATTGCTTGATCTACTCTGAGTACAAATACTATGGTAGGTTCTGTGGTAGAGACATGTACTCTACTAGGGAGAGATATGTTCCAATTAACCTATATACATACACTTACAGAGAAACTGTTACGTGCCTGATACTAAGATGGGCTCTCTGACAGCACATAGAGGAACTGTTCATGGTTCCTCTTCTCGAAAATCTTCTTCATTAGAGCTAGATAGCAGTTATTAGTATCTGCCTTTATTTACTTATTTATTTCATCATCTAATTCGTCTCTCCAGTAAGTATTTACTGAATACCTACTAAGTGAAATGACCTATAAAAATGACAAATAAGAAAATAGGTGATAAGGACCTACCCAGAAGTACCAATATCCTTCCGTGGGAAGGCTGACAGTTTCGTTTCCACATAATTTTCAGTATTTAAGGTCCAGTTAATTAAAATGCTTCCTATGGCAATGAACAAGCAATAGTTTTAAGGCACCGATCACCTTGTCATAATGATACTTGTAACCATATTAGGACCATCCTAATTCCCATTAGTTCCCAAATTGCGGGGGGGGGGGGGGGGGGAGGAAAGGAGTGATAGTTCCCTCTGGTTTGCCTGACTCAAATGAGCCATTTTTGAATTTGGAGAATTTCATAATCATCCGTCTCACTGGCCCGTGCTAGCAGATTTCTGGATTTCTAGGAAAATCTCTGGTATGTGTCATGGTGAGGAAATGCTCAAACAAGGAAAAGGGGTAAATGAAGAATCCTGATCATTTAGAAAGAATTCACCAAGAAGCAGAGGTCTGTGTGGTGTAACTAGAGGACTTGCACAATGCAGTTGCAGGAAATACCAACTCCATGACAGGTGGGACTGTGCTCTCCCCTCACCCGCCCAAGGCAGGCAGCAGGAGTCTGTTCTAGTTCTCTTTCCCAAAGAGGCAGAGGGAGCCACAGAACCCTTCTAAAATCACAGGCTACAGACATCCACTCCCAGTGAATTATAAGAGGTGGCATAAGAGACGTTCCCTGGTTTCCATTCCTAGCTCAGTGGCTTGGATTTGAGAGAGTGGAGATTTGGGATTTGGGTCCAGTTCTTCTCGCACGTTCTCTGGACATCAGTTTGCTAGTCTTTTTGGGGGGTTACTTGTCTTATTTATTATGCGTCTGCGTGTTTAGGAAACTCAAAGGTGAGAAAATACAGGAATCAGCATTGAGAAAAGGAAGTGCAAACTGCTCATAAAGAACAGGACTCTACTTGACATGCCTTACTCAGCCCTTTGCTCTCTCCTCCTGATGCCCCTGCCTTCCAGCAATCTAGTTCTGGGCCCATTTTGAATTTCTGTCATTTTCCTGAATGCCCTGTAACTCTGTTACTTATATTTCAGGTTAAATACTGTTCCCTCTCCCTGGGCATACTTCTCCCTCTCTCCTTACCTCACTCTGTACCCCTAACCCAATTCCGAACTACTTGAATGCATGATTTTTCACTATCACTCGAATATGTGAGTTATGTCAACTCACTCTTTATCTGTATTGGTCCTTCCTCTGGGAGTTTTTCTTTGGTGACATCAGTCTTGGATTGGACTCTGTTCCTCCAGAGCCCCCATTATTACCCTTATCCTGGCCCTCACCTTCAACTTCTTTGTGTGCAAAGACTATACCTCTTGACCTCCATTCTTTCTATAGTGCTTTGCTTGTAATCAGCTCATAGTAGGTGCTCAAAAATACTTTTGGTGAATATAGCAGTAAGCATTTGTTGCTGTTAGTGATGAGCCTGATGATCGTATCTCCTTTATTTTATACCAGTCTCGTTTTAACTGTTTTTTTTCCCCTTATTCTGTATTTTATGTAATCTGTATTTACTTAATAAAAGTACTTGGTTATTAATTAGCTAATAAAGTAGAGAATAATTTAACAGAGACTCATAAAGAACCAGAGAGTTTTGATTATATGTTTATCCCATTTACATTTACTGAACACTTTCTATGTGATGGAAAAATGGAGAAATTAAGAAGCAAATGGCGCCGTCTCTTTCATCAGAGAAATCAGGTTAGCAGTGGAGATGGACATCAAGTAAATGACTGAAATGATTATGAAGTGGGTGCCAATCACTTGTTCATGTTAATGGAATACCTACTATATTCCAGGCACTGTTCTAGGCAGTAGGACATACAGGTGAGCAAAACGAAGCACTGTCCTCAGGAAGATTCTGTTACAGAGCTGTGAGTTGGAGGAATGTGAGGAGGTAGGAAGCGTGTGGGAGGAAACGCCTTGTTATCCCTGGGATGGGAGTTCAGAGAAGGTGCCTCTGAGGAGGTGACATTGTTTTTGCCAGTCTGAGTGAAGTGAAACAGTACTAACTCCTAAGGATGAGAGAATGCTCATTTAACTATGGAACATTAAGGCCTGATAGGTGTGACTGGAGGAGCAGAGTTCTTGGCATGAAGTAGATGCTTGATAAATGTGTCATTTTGGATAGATAACCCCAGCCCAAAAATGAGTAGAAAGCGGTTCTTGCCTTAAGGATCACGCATTCTAGTGGGGACAAGGATGAGGCACAAGATGGGAATGAGAGGGGAGGCTGACAGAAGATAGTGCTGAAATTCTGGGACTCACACATTCCTCTCCTCCCACCATCTTCCCTAACACCCACTGATCCTTCTGTCCTCTGAAAATGAATATTCTTCTTGGGAGTTCTAAGTTCTCTGGTGTTCCTGTTTGCTTTGCTGGGTGCTCCACCTTGGCCTCCTCCCAAACGTCTCCTGCAAATGTTTATTTTTATAAATGTTGCATATACAAGGCAGGAGATAGGGAAAGGGGTGAGCCAGAGTCATTTACGAAAGCACTTTGGCGTTGTGCTCCGGAAATCATTTCCACAGGAGGCTGTCCTGGACAGAATGCACTTATCCTCAGACCTCCTATCCCTCCTTCCAAGCAGAAGCCATTGCAATTTTTATTTACGGTCAGAAGCTTTGTGAAGTTCTAAGCCAACAGGCTGCTTTCCTGAAAAGCCTGTGGTGGCCTCCGACATTCCATCTTGACCTTAGACGAGAATGTTTTTCTATTTGATCTGAACAAATAACAAGGTGCCTGTCTGGGCCAGAAGGAGAATTGGGGACCTGATTTATCCCCATCAGTGGATACTTAATGGGTGCCTACCTCCCAGGCACAAGACCTAGGATCCTGAAAGGGCAGGAAGGGACTACATTTTACATCAATAACTTCAGCATGCATGACCTCATAAAATCCTTATGAAATAGATATTCCTATCCGACTTCACAGATCAGGGAAGGACAGAAGGAAGAACTAAGGGAGGGATATAGGAGTTGAGGGTCTGTAACTTGTATGATGCCCCACAGCTGGTGAATAGGCTCTCTACCCATTTGCCCTCCGTCATCTCCAGTCAAACTTTGCCTCCCCCTCTCCTCCACACAGTGTTCTCAGCCAGGTTATCACTGACGGCCACATGATTAAACCCAAGAGTCCATTCTCAGTCCTCATTTTGGCGGACCTGTGGGCAACATACAGTTCACTTCTTCACCACCTCCTCACGAAACACTTCCTTCACGTGGCTTCGGAGACATCACACACACTCTCCTGGTTTTGCTGGATCCGCACTGTCAGCTCTTCTTTCTCAGGTTCTTAGCTGGCTTTTGCTCATCAACCTGTTGTCTTGATATTGAACTATGTCAGAACCGTCCTTGGGCCATTCGTTTTCTCTGTTGACATTTACTCCCTGGTGAGGCCACTCCCTGTCACTGCTTCAGAGGTCATTGGCACAGCAGTGGCTCCTTTCGCCCTCCATCCTGGGCCACTGCTCTCAACTTCAGATTGGTATAGGCAACAGGGTACTTGATATCTGTCCTTGGAAGTCTCAAACTTATCATTTGCAAAATCAACCTTCATCTTTTCCCATCAGACGCATCCCTGTGGAAGACTCCCCAGTCTCTGTTCCTGGCAGCTCCATCTTTCCCATTGCTCAGAACAATGACAACAAATAAAATCTCCTTCCCTCATACTCCGCACCCAGTTGGACAAGAGGTATGGTTTGAGTTGCCTTCCAAATACATCCTGGATCCAGCCAGTCCATCCATGTCCGGCCATGCCTAGGGTTACCGGCCTGGTACAAGCCTCCACCTTCTCACACTCATATGGTGGTTTTCCTTCCTTTGCATTTGTGCGGTAAGCCTGGTCTCAGCTCGGCGGCCAGTGTGCTCCTGGTAAGCCGGTCAGTTCTCTCCAAAGGCATTTTGTCTCACCTAGAGTAAAAGCCAAAGTCTTTAAAATAACTGACAGGGTCTGACTCTCTCTGGCCTCACGTTCCTTTTCTGAACCCCTCACCCATCCATCCTACCCACTCCCCGCACACTCTGTTCCAGCCCCATGAGCCTTTTTGCCTTTCTCTCTGCCTGGGATTCTTTCACATAGCATCTGTACAGCTGGCTTCCCTACCTCCTTCAGCTCTTCATCTGAATGTGACTTTCTCAGGGGGAAACTAGTTGTCTACTTAAAATTGCATCCCTACCCCAGCGGGGTAGGATTTTCTTTCTGCCTCCCGGCTCCCTTATATTCTTCTTCTTCTTAACACTTGCCACCATTGTATATTCTGTATGTCTCATCTGTTTCTCCCCCCCCACCCCGTCTCCCCCTCCAAACTAGAAATTAAGTTCCTTGAGGGTAAGACTTTCCTCTAGTTTTCCAATTGCTACGTATTAGAGAAGTGTGTATTAAATATTGGAGCCTCAATTACTATTTATCAAGTAAGTATACACATAATTGGAAGGGTGGTATCAGTGAGGTTTGGTATAGGCAAGGAAGGCTTCATGGAGGAGGAGAGACAGATTTTGTTGAGTACTTAGTGCCAGGCAGGCACTAAGTTAAACATATTACATCCATTAGCTTATTAAACCCTCCTGACAACCCTCCGAAGTAGATATTATTGTTATTTCCATTGTACTGACTAGAAAACTGTAGTGTCAAAGGCCAACTCACATCTTCTCGAGATCACTGGAACGATTTGTAGAGAAACCCAGGAGCCAGCTCTTTTTCTCTCTGGTCGCCAACCATGGGATACAGTTTTAGAAATCTCCGCAGGAATGGAACTGCTCTGCTTGCATTAAAGAAAGAAATCAAAGGAAGTCACATTTAAAAAAGAACATTTTAAAAAAGTGTTCATTCATGCATTTGTTTATTTTTTCAGCAACTATTATGATTTAACTTTCATAACAATTCTGTTATAGTATGGGCTGTCTCTGTAGGGGAGAAAAATGAATGGCACATTCCCTGCCCTCAAGAGCCCACTATCTAGCAAATCTGATATTGATATGGAATTGTAAGTGTCTTAAAAGCTTTGTGCTTTAGGAGTACAGAGAAGGGAGCAATTGGTTTAATCAGGACAGAATCAGACAAGGAAGGCCTCAGAGAGATGACATCTAAACTTGACCCTACAGGTTGGAGAAGACTTTGCATTCCATCCGTGGCTGCAGTAGGAGCAAAGGATGGAGCCATGACCCCCCCATGTGGGACCTACTCAGAGGGCAGAGTCGAACAGAGGAGAAATCGGTGGATCTGGGACTTGGCCCTAAAGGCAATAGGATGCCATGGCCAGATTTAACCTGAGAAGTGGCCTGGTCAGATCTGTGCTTTGTTGAGATGGCTCTGACTCTCATCATGGAGCGTGGATGGCAGGGCATAGAAAAAAAGGTAGACAGGATGCTGAGGTAGGGGGCCTGGTAACATCCAGGAAGAGATGATGTGGTCAATGTGGTGGCAGGCAAAGTAGGGGTGATGGATAATGATGTAGGTTCACATACTTGGAGGATTACAATCAGTTGCTCTTAGGCTGTCCTTGATACCACCTGGGGAGCTTTGAACAATTGTGTTACTTAGAATGGTGCTACTCTATAGCTCACAGGAATTGAATCAGAATTTCTGGGGGTGGGGCAGGGTGTAAATAGTTTGTAACTAGTTGTAACCAGAGGATTCTATTATGTAGCCAAGTTTGAGAACCATTGGCTTATGAGTTCTAGGTCCTGATGACTCATTGGATGTCATCAGGAAGGAAGAAGAGAGACTAGGGAAGATAAGATCTTCCAGCCCACATGACTTGGGGAAAGACTATTGTTTCAATATCTTTTCTAAAGAATGAGTCCGGCTATAGCGGGTACTTGATGAGTAGCCTTGGAAAAATGACATACTTCTTAGCTGCAAAATATGGGAAATTTATCTTATGAAATTATCATAAGGTTTAAATGAGGTAATGCATTTAAAATGCATGTGGTGCTAGGAAAATGGTGGGAGCTCACAGTTTTTATTAATTATTTAATTCTGTTACACAAGAATGAGTCTACAGGAAAAAGGAACAGTTTCCAGCTGAGAGATGCCTCTTTGGTTCTCAACATATTGTATTTATAGAGTGTCTGTGGGCTCCCTGGTAGTCTTGGAAGTAATCCTTCAGTGCTCAACAGGTAGTTCAGAGCCAGAGGGGCAGCTTTGGTGCTGTGGGGGACGGCTGCGGCTCAAGCCACACAAAGATCCTATCTCTCAGAGGGAAGATGTCCTGAGGGAGGTGGGGGGCAGACTAGTATATGGGGTTGATGCAAATCACATAAGCCTCAGTTTCCTTCTCAGCAAAGTAATAGCAAAGTAATAGCACATTTCAGGGTACTTCTGGGAGAATTAAATACGATGTGGGTAAAGCATATTAAACATGTGGACTAGTTGAGGCATCAGAATACAAAAAGCCAAAAGGGAGAGAATTTTCAGAAGAGCAGCTTGTCAAGGAATAAAAGGGTTCCTTCCAAGTTGGAGGGAAGGAGCAATTGTGTCAAATACATAAAATAAATCATTTTGGGCCACAGTGTTCTCATCGGCATTATGAGCCCTTGGATAAAAGATATTTACATAAGTGTTAATTTATTGTCCTACTTTGAATATGAGCTTCCTAGCATTGAAAACAAAGAGGGGAACGCAATCAGTTACAAGGTTCAAATGCTGCTTTTCAAGAGGAAGCAGTTATTTGCTGGCTGACAGGCTGAAATCAATTTCTTTCTTGGGTCCTCCTCATTGGAGGATTAACATGGGCTTTGATGGGAGGTATCCTCTTCAATATCTCTAAAATGCTCTTTAGAATGAGTTTTATGAGGGTCCTTCCCATAAAGTGTCTGTGTTTACATTGCTCCATAAATGCATATTTACTAGGGACCAGATGATCATAATAGTGTCTAATATTACCATAATAATGAAATCAGCCCACCATTTAGCAAGCATTTATTATGTGTCAAGCACTGTGCAAAGTACTTTATTTACAATGTTTTTAATGCAGCCCCAGAAGAAGCAAGAGGGCAAACATTATTAACATGTTTCCCACGTGGCAAATTTGAGGTTGCAAGAAGCTGAGTGACCACTCAAGGTCAAAGCAACAATATGGCTAGGGTTTAAAACCAAATCAACCTGCTTCTAAGGTCTGTGCTTTTAAAAGCTACTCTGTTCAGGGTGCCTGGATGGGTCAGTGGGTTAAAGCCTCTGCCTTCAGCTCAGGTCATGATCTCAGGGTCCTGGGATCGAGCCCCGCATCGGGCTCTCTGCTCAGCAGGGAGCCTGCTTCCCCCTCTCTCTCTGCCTGCCTCTCTGCCTACTTGTGATCTCTCTCTGTCAAATAAATAAAATCTTTATTAAAAAAATAAAAGCTACTCTGTTCCAGACTTTCACCTACTATTTTTTAAACACAGTTTCCAGTATGATGAGCTAAGGCAGAAATCAACTGATTTTTATCAAGGAGGGAGAAGAGGTTCTGAAACGTGAAATGAATTTCCGAGGGTCCCACAAGTTTTTGGATGGATGTACTGTATGCTCAGCCTCCCCCAGGTAATGTATTATGTTCTGTCCTGTCAGATGTGACACTAGCTGACGTGAACAGAGAACAAAGGTTCTTACGTTCAGTCCCTTTATGGGCAGAGGATATTTTCAGAAAGGTCGAGAAAATGTCAGATCAGTTTAGTTATATATCTTGACCCCTAAGTGATCAAAATGAATATTGTGATCTATGTATTCTTTGTGCACAAATTGCCAATTTTCCTTTTAAAGGATGTCAGCGGCAAGTGGGGGAAGACCACGAGTAGAGGAGATTCCGCCCCGATGATCCGGGTCAGTGACACACAGCCGGGGTACAGCCTCTCAGGGGAAGCTTTGTCAGCCCATCTACTTGCTCTTACAATTAAATTCTCTGTCCCTCCTCAGCTACAAAGAAAACCCCTCTTGCACTTCAAACTGCAGAGCCCTGCCAAATACTCTTCCCTCATCGGTCTCCGGTCAAATGCCAGCAAAGTGACCCTTTAGACAAAGGCAGTGAGTTAATCAACATCCTTTTAAGGAATTTTCTTTTAACTGACACAGAATCAGAACGGCTGCCTTAGCCAAAGAGGCAGTGAAGTAATAGAGCACACCGTTCAGGCCCTCGGGGACCTACCCACAGTCCTGGTTTCGAATCGGTGCAGGACTGTGTACTTCTATGTGGCCTAGAGCCAAGTCCCTTACCTCCTGAGAGTCTGCTTTCTCATTTTTGGGCAAAGGGCAGGTTCACCGCCCCGATTTCCTCTGATGGTTGGGAGTGCTGTCCCCAGGAAGGTTGTGTGTTTGCATGGGGAGGGGCGCCCGTAAGCCAACACTGCTAGGTTCCCTCCAGCCTGTAATCTGACTGGGGAAGAGAACTAGGGAGGAGCTCAGCAGCTTCTCCGTTTTCTCTGGAATCCTTCTGTCCTCTGAGAAGACGGGCTCTGGTTTCCCCTCTGCTGTGTATGGGACACGCCCGAGAGGCCTGCGGAGGACGCTCGGGGCTGCCTTGACCAAGCAGACAGCTCTGGCTACTTCGGGAACACACCACTGCCCCCCTTCAAGCAGCTCTTTCAGTAAGAAAGTTAACCATTTCCCATCTGTCTGCCCCCACTCCTCTGTGTACCTTGGTTACTCAATACCTTCAAAATGTGAGAGGCGTCCTAAAATCCCAGCAAGGTGTGAATGAAATCATGTGACTCAAGTGACGGGCCAGGTGCTCTCGGTTCTGCTCGGGAGGCACGTTTCAGGTGTGCTCCCTTCCACCGTGGACTTTATGAGGCCTGAGAGCCCGCGTTCTCATTGACATACCTCTTACTCATTAGTAACAATCAAAAATTAATTATTGAAGAGCGACGTTCTGTGTTTGAGGCTGTGTATAACGCAGTAATGAAAACGTGACTCTCCTCCCCCCGGGGATTTACCACGAGGTGAGGCAAAGAGGAAAAAAGCATATTGGTGTTACAGGGTCGGAATGAAAATTCACCTCCAGAGTCAGATGAACTGCCGTGGGAAGCTGGAACATAGCAGGGGGAAATGTGTGTGCTGTAATGCACAGAGGACCCTTAAGGAATCCTTGTCATGCCGGTCATGCCGTGGGGGCCTGGAGACGTGGTGGGGAGCAGCCCTGCCTCCCTGTGCCCGCCTGACCGCCGCATGATTTCATTTGATCCTTCGGTGTCCCCCAACCAAGTGATTCATGCATCTTCTTGATGACGTAATACTGCTCACATCCTCCTGGGTCCTATCTTCACTCTGCCTTGAGTCAAAACTAAAACCGCCTGATACCGAATCCCTGTCTGTCTCTGGAATCTCTGCCCTGGACCGCAGTTCTAGAACATCTCCTGCAAGGTCCGTGTCTAACCAGTCTAGTTTTCTCCATGGGTTTCAGGTTCTTCATCTAAAAAATGGCTCTTTTCCTCAAAAGGGATCCCTTTCTGCCTTATCCGACTTCCCTCCATTCTGCTAACGTTGTCCTGAACCAAGGTATTTTTTGTGTCTCATCTCACCTGGACACTGTGGCTGCTTCTTCCCCATCATCTTCCACAAGAAGCCTGGGGGATGTTTCTCAAAGCCAACACTCACCTGAACTGTTCCATGGCATATCCTTTTAACATGTAAAACCAATCTTTCTCATTCCAGTTCTGCATGGACTTCAGCCACAGCCCTTGTCACTTTTTTTTTTTTTTAAAGATTTTTCCCATTTATTTGAGAGAGAGAGAGAGAACATGAGAGGGGAGAAGGTCAGAGGGAGAAGTAGGCTCCCCGCAGAGCTGGGAGCCTGATATGGGACTCGATCCCGGGACTCCGGGATCATGACCTGAGCTGAAGGCAGTCGCTTAACCAACTGAGCCACCCAGGTGCCCCCCCTTGTCACTTTTTAAAAACACACCTTATTCTCGAGGCGCCTGTTGGGTGCAGCCAACATTAAGCATTAAGCATCCGACTCTGGGTTTCGGCTCAGGTTGTGACCTCAGGGTCTTGAGATCAAGCCCCATGTCAGGCTCCGCACTCAGCGTGCAGTCTGCTTGGGTTTCTCTCTACCTCTCCCTCCACCCCCCCCATATAAATAAATACATAAAACTTAAAAAAATAAAATGTACTTTATTCAGAGTATGTTTCTGCTGCTTCTAACAAGTGGCATAGTTTTCCCTGACCCTGTAAGGTGGCATGTGCTACTCTTTCCACTGGATTAATGCCCCGTCCCCAGGGGAGCCTCACCCCGCTAATTCCCCTTTATTCTCTACCTGTACCTAAGTTGTTGTGGGTGTCGGCTCGGTAGAGCACTTCCTCTGATTGTCCTCACCTGGCTTCGTTCTTCCTGTGTTTCCACTGTAAGCCGCGCAGCCCCTTGGGGTAGCCCTCCATCCTGTGTCCATATTTCTGGTCATTTGCCTCATTGGATTGCTTGCTTCATCAGAACAAGGATAGCACCTTACTCACCATGATCTCCTGGTCCTCGCTCCATTACATGTGCAGAATGAATGAAGCAATACATAAAGAAACCGATGAAAGAAATTTAGGGTTAGAAATCATGGAAATTAGAATCCAGTGCCATTGTTTGCTTTGTGCTTCAGAGGTCCTTGGAAATTTGAAGAACAGTTGACCCTTGAACAACATGGATTTGAATTACATGGGTCCACTTAAATGCAGATTTTACTATAAAGGTATTTTTGCTTCCTTATGATTTTCTTAATAACATTCCTTTTCTATAGCTTTATTATGAAAGAACAGTACATAAGCGCACCTGGGTAGCTTAGTTGGTTAAGCATCTGCCTTTGGCTCAAGTCATGATCCCAGGGTCTTGGGATCGAGCCCCATGTTAGGCTCCCTGCTCAGCAGGGAATCTTCTTCTTCTTCTCCCTTGGACCCTCTCCACTGCTCATGCTCTCACTCTTTCTCTCTCAAATGAAAGAAAAAAAATATATAGTATATAATACGTAGAACATACAAAATGTGTGTTAATTGAGTTTTTTGACTTCTGGTCAGCAGTAGGCTATGAGTAGTTAAGCTTTCAGAAAGTCAAGAGTTACAAGTGGATTTTTGACTGCAGGGAGGGTGTTGACACCCCGAACCCCACACTGGTAGAGGGTCCACTATTCAGAAATGGCTAACAAAGAGGAAATTGCAGCCCACATTAAAGTCATGAACATTCCCACTCTCCTTATTAGACTCTTGCTTTCTGAAGACAGAAGTCATAGTACCTGAATGTAGTAGGACATTTAGCAGCTGTGCTTTAAGCATGTCACACATCTGTCTGAAAATATTAGAGCTGGATGGATTAATAGTGCGTTAATAGTCCCACCGTAAAGTACTGTAAGTATTTTAGATAACAGGAAAGAAGCCCTTTTGCCCTTGAGTGCACTTTGATGTGAACTGAGGCAGTGAGAGTCTCTCCAAAGCAAGGAAGCAAGGAAGGGAAAAAAGAAAAAAAAAACTTCAAAATTTTTTATGCCAGGGAAAAGTACAATACACGGACTCCACCTTATTCAGAATACCATGCAGTTTCAAGTCCGGAAACCCTCAATAAATATCAATTGAATGTGAGTAGAATTAAGTAGAAAACCTAATAATGACTCTTTATTTTTCTCCTCAGAAGAATTTAGGGAGCACTAATAGCTACCTATTACCTTCAGATAATGGAAATTTTTAGGTGTCAGCTATGGAGAGAGGGCAAGAGGGGCAAGGAGAGAGAAGAGGGATCTGGGTTCATATCCCAATTGTGCTATTAAATGGCTGTGCATCCTTGTGGGATTTACTGACATGAGTGTTGATTTGTTGGTCTATAAACTGGAGCTAGTGGTATTTACTGTTTGGATATCATGGGGTTTTGTGCAGATGAAGTGAATGGGTATTTTTAACTCTTAAATTAGAATCTATGTTAAAGAAATCTCTCATGGGGAGGGACACCTGGGTGACTCGGTTGAGCATCTGCCTTTGGCTCAGATCTTGATCCCAGGGTCCCGAAATCGAGTCCTGCTCAGCGGGGAGCCTGCTTCTCCCTCTGCCTGCTGCTCCTCTGCTTGTGTGTGCTCTCTCTCTCTCTCTCTCTCTCTGACAGATAAATAAATAAAATCTTAAAAAAAAAAAAAAAGAAATCTCTCATGTATCCATACAAGTCCTATCAACGTACTGCGTACTGTGTTCCCACATGGGAACATTCTCTGCCTTACCGGGCGCCTGAATCATCGTATGTCTTGTTGTGGAAAGCTCACTGCTCTTGCTCTCTCTTGCTTTCTTTCTGCTCTCTTCATTTAAGTACACCTTATTAAAAATCAGATCTTGTCCCTTCCTCGATTTCTCTTTCTGGACTAACGTCAGGGAGTCTATTGTCCTATGCTCACCTGAGACCTCTGTTCTCATCTCTGAATCTCTTCAGGTGTCCGACAGCATCAGTCAGTTCTGTAGAGGATATGATTCCACCCCTGGACTAAGGGGTTTCTTGGGTTGGGGACTTTCGGTGCTAAAATTAGGGAAGTCCCAGGCAAACTGGGAACAGGCTAGTCACTCTATCTCCTAGCTTTGGCTCAATTGAAAAATAGATTCAAGGGTTCTATAGGGAACAAAACCCCTTTCTTTTCTCTTCTCCTCTCCTCTCCTCTCCTCTCCTCTCCTCTCCTCTCCTCTCCTCTCCTCTCCTCTCCTCTCCTCTCCTCTCCTCTCCTCTCCTCTCTTCCCCTCCCTTCCCCTCCCCTCCCCTCCCCTCTCCTCTCCTCTCCTCTCCTCTTCCCTTCTCTCCCCTCCTCTCCCCTTCCCTCCATGTCCCTTCTCATTCTTTCTTTTCTTAGAGAGAGAGTACTCCTGCAAGTGTGGTGGAGGAAGGGGGCACGGGGAGCAAATGGAGAGGGAGAGAGAGAATCCCAAGCAGGCTCCAGGCTCAGTGCAAAGCCCAATGCAGGGCTTGATCTCATGATCCTGAAACCATGACCTGAGCTGAAATCAAGAGTCAGATGCTTAACTGACTGAGCCCCCCAGGGGCCCCCAAACTGCCTTTTTAGAGTTTACCGTATGGTAATAAGAGCCAAGAAAAGAAAGTACATCCTAAGGGTAAGTCAGTCCAAAAGAGGGGGAACTGCCAGTCCAACTGGAAACACCATAATATTTAACACCCTAATATTGAACCCTAATTGCTCAGTAAAATAGCAGGGCTCATTGGAAGTCAGACTTTTCCCCATCTCATTGATCAGAGAAGAATGAGTAAGAGACAGAATGAGTAAGAGAGAGGAAGAGGGGCTGGCATGTTTTTCTCTTCCAGAAATCCTTTCATGGGTCTCTGAGGAACTAGGAAGTGGATTTCTTGGTTTGGACATGGTGGTTCTTACAAGTCCCTACCTGATAGTGCATAGTACATGAGGCAGGGTGAGAAGTGGGGTCGGCATGAAATTGGGACACCGAAAGACTGATTTAGAGTCCCGGCACCCAGCCGTGTGATCTCGAGCAAGCCATTTACTTTCTCAAAACCTTAGTTGTGGGGACTTTACTATATAACCTTTTCAAAAGAGCCTTGCGAAATACTGTATGGATGTGTTGGTTCGTATTATTTAAAGCAGTAGTTCTTTTTTTTTTTTAATTAACATATAACATATTATTTGTTTTGAGGGTACAGATGTGTAAAGCAATCGCTCTTCACTGGGGGTAACTCTGCCCCTGCCTCTCCCACCCTCTGCTGGGGACATTTGATGACATCTAGAGCCATTTTGGGGTTGTCATACTTGGTGGAGGATGGCGCTGGCAGCTAGGAGTCAGAGACGGGGGCTGCTGCTCCGTATCCCAGCCTGCAGGGCACAGGGAAACCTACCCTCACCTGCCAACAAAGAATTACTGAGACCTTAATTGTAGAGGTAGAGAAATCTCCATTCAAAGGTTGATAGATACTAATTATCTTTGCTATAACATTTAAAGGTTGTCTCTGAATAAAAAACAAGGGCATTTGTCAATAATCAGTAGTAGCCATCAGCAATTAGATTCATCTCTTAGTCTCTTTTGATGCACCCATATCCAGGGTGAAGGTACCATGACTCTTTGAGTAAATGGCTTTTCAGAAGAAGTCATGTGCATGTGTGCATAGCATCCCCTTTGAATATTTTCTGGTTTTACCCATAAAATAACAGTTTTTCAAAGCACATGGCAGGCCCATGAGTCTGTGAAATAATATTTTATGCTGTGTTTCTCCCTGGATAAAAGACACTCTCTACCACCTCTTACAACTGTCATCCAGTTACCGACATTTATAGAATTTTCACTTCTCTTTTTTTCTTCTTTTTAATAAAAGAGTTTATTTATTTATTTGAGAGAGGGAGGGAGAGCTTGAGTAGTGGGGAGGGGCAGAGGGAGAAGCAGGCTCCCAGAGCCTGTCTTGGAGCTCCATCCAGGACCCTGGGATCATCACCTGAAACAAAGGTAGATACTTAACCGACTGAGCCACCCCGGCGCCTTGAAATTTCACTTCTGTTAGTGGATTCTTATGACACTCTGTAAAGTAAGGAGGAAAGTATTAACCCCATATAATGAGTGAAAAACCTGATACCCAGGAGTCCCGTGAAGACTTGCCTCGAGTCACAGAGTTATTAATTACTAAAAGATTTGTGAGTCTCAAAATTAGAAAATTAGCAGATCTATAGCAGCCCCTGAAGATAGGCATTTGCACGAGGATTTCGTATCTGTTTTACCTCAACATCTCTGTGGAAATGAGTCGTTTATCAGGCATCGACATTCGGTTTGAGGATAACCCAAATGACACAAGTCCTACCATCAAATTTTTTGGAGACTTGTACAAATTTTGCTCTAAATACTAGGTGGATATAATAATGTTAAGAAAAATTTTGTTGTTTTTTTTTTTAAGCTACTGGAGGAAACAGATGTTCAAGTGATTTTGCTAGGAAGCTGTGTCATCACATGAAAGTTAATTAAAAAGTTAACATAAATAATTAACTCTTTTCCACATACCATATGCTGTATACACACACAGGCATATGCACAGATACATTTTTTATTCCCAGTTGGATTTTAAGTCCCTTGAAAGTAGTGACCTTTCTCACATCATGGGTAGGATGCTTCCCAGCTCATATCTGGGTCCTCATTTAAAGAAATGCATGCGAGGGTAGGGACAGTTAATGAATCTATTGAAAAGATGGTCTAGAAACCTAAGGAAGGACTACATTGATTGATAGTCCCATTTAAAATGTGTGGTGGGGTATGGTTTTTGAAGTGTTTCCTGTGATTAACATCAGCTACCCCCCTGCCCAAATCAGTAGAACTCTCTTCAGTCAGCCAAATGTACGTTTTCTGATATATGTTATCTGTCTGCATAGACGGGAGATGGGTATAACAAAGCAGGCCTGGATTCCGCCCACACTCTTCATACTTTAGACTTTTCGCTAAACCCCTTGGTACTTACGTCCCTTAGCCTGTGGAAGCTGATTCTTCTTGCCTCACTTGGAGGACACCATTGCTTTGAAGATCAAAGAAGAGCACCACTGGTAGAGCAGAGCCGAGGGCTGCCTGTGTAGTTTCCTACACAGGCTTCACTCTAGCTAAGGTGCCTGTTTGTTAACGGTTCTGGGTGAACTGATGAAGCTCACCCATTGAAGCTATTTTAAACCAGCATCTCTTTAGGAAGGAGAAGGAGAAGGCTGGTGGCAAGGTGGGGTGGGGCAGATAAAAACTGACCGGGAAAGGGGAGGACCACCTCTCATTGCTTGACCTCTAGTTTTCCCCTATCAGTCATGCGCGGACTCCACTTCCCTCTGCTTAGATTCTAGGTGCCCAACTTTACAGAATATCTTTATCAGTGAAGTATTTTCATTTCTTTCCATTCCCACATGAAACATTCCTGGACCTCTCTGGGAAAACTGACCTGGATAAATGCAGAGATCAGCCCTATCTGTGTTGCCATCTGAATGCTGCTCCTGAACACTGGGAGAATTAAAAAAAAAAAAAAATTGTCCAACACTGTGAATGGAAGCTACAACTGGCTGATGGCCCCAAACCTCGCTTGAGTCCGGAACGACCAAGAGCCATCGTTCCTGTTTCCCATATGCACTGCTGCTCAATGTCTTTCCCCTTCACAGCTCTTTCACCCTCTCTGCTTGGCTCTGGAAGTTCCACCAATTCTGTCCTGGCTTTGCACAGAGAAACCTCCCTTCTCTGCACAGGGAAATTCCACAGGGAAATTCCTGCAGAGTTCTCCCCCAAGTCTTGAAGATAAGCTGTGTCTCCATCTAACTTCCCTCTGCTCTTCCTATCACACAAAGAAAGTGCTTATGTCCCTTCCTTTGTATCTAAAGATAATTCCTTTGTCGGTGCCCTGGTGAACTTCTCCAGAACTTTGTCCTTTCAACAATCCTTTCCTCATGACGCGTCATCAACCCCATTCCTCTTTCTCCCATGATTCGTTCCTATCCTCACCGAAGAGAGGCTGGTTCACCCATGTTAAGAAATCGAAGTTTCTTCCAAATGAACAAACTGCACACAAACCTAAATCCGTGTCTCCGTCCAATGATTAACATATTTACTTTCTGCCTTTTGCAGCCAGACCTCTAGAAGAGTTATCTACACCCATGGTCTTCCCCTTCCCATCCTCCAGTTTCAGTTTCCCACATGCCCATCTGGCTTTCTTCTCTTCATTCCTTCCTCCTCCCAATGGCATATACCGATGTGTAATGTGTATTTCATAAATACTGGCTGATGAGTCAGACTTGCTCCGCTCCACCTTTCCCCCATCTTTAGCCAAGTTCATCAAAGGCTTCACTGTTGCTAAATCCCATAAATGTTCCTCATTCCAGACATTTATACCATAAATGTTCCATACATTTATTCCATATATACCATCCACTTATTCTATGAATGTTCCTTGTTCCATATGTTTATTCACAGCATATGACACTGTTCCACTGTTTGCGCTCTGTCTCCTGATCTCTTTTTTTTTCTGTAACAGTTTTATGCAGATATAATTCACACGCCGTAAAATTCACCTTCTTGAAAATGTACAATTCAGTGGTCTTTAGTACATTTACAGAGTTGTGCAACACTAACCAGTATCTAATTCCAGAACATTTGCATCACTTAAAAAAAAAAAATTGTACTAGGAGAAAGCCCTGTCATTCCCAATTCCCTTCCTTCACCCAGTCCCTACTTCCTACTTTTTATTAAAGCTATTCTGGACATTTTATGTAAATGAAATTAGACAATGAGGTCTTTGGTGACTGTCTTCTTTCACCTACGATAATATTTTCAAGTTTCATGGACATTGTAGCATACATCAGTACATCATTCCTTTTTATGGCTGAATGATATTCCACTGCCTGGATATACCATATTTGTTTATCCATCCATCTGTTGAAGGATGTTTGGATGGATTTTACTTTGGGGCTACTATAAATAATGCTGCTGTGCATGTTTGCATACAAGTGTTTGTGTGGGATATATTTTCATTTTTCTTGTGTATATTCATAAGAATAGAATTACGAGATCCTCTGGTAACTCTTCAAAATGCTTAACATTTTGAAAAACTGCCAAACTGATTTCCAAGGCAGCTGTACCACTTAATGTTCCCACCAGCGATGAATGAGGGTTCCATCTTCTCTACATCTTTGTCAGACTTCTTAAGTCTTTTTAAGTTTTAGCCATCCCAGATTATGACTGTGGTTTTGGTTCAGATTTTTCCCATGGCTTCTGGGTAGTATCTTTCCATGAGATTATTGGCCCTTTCTGTATCTTCTTTGGAAATAAACCTCTATTTAGATCTTTTGCTCATTTTTAAATTATGTTGTCTTTTTGCTGTTGTTATAGTTCTTTTTATATTCTGCATATAAGTCCTTTATCAGAAATATGATTTGGGGGGCGCCTGGGTGGCTCAGTCATTAAGCGTCTGCCTTCGGCTCAGGTCATGATCCCAGGGTCCTGGGATCGAGCCCCGCATTGGGCTCCTTGCTTGGCAGGAAGCCTGCTTCTCCCACTACCACTCCCTCTGCTTGTGTTCCCTCTCTCTCTGTGTTTCTCTCTGTCAAATAAATAAAATATTAAAAAAAAAAATGATTTGGAAATATCTCCTGTTCTCTGGGCTGCCTTTCCATTTTCTTGATATTGTCCTTGAAGCAAAATATTTTAAATGTTACAAAGTCTAGTTTATCGGGGCGCCTGGGTGGCTCAGTCGTTAAGCGTCTGCCTTCGGCTCAGGTCATGATCCCGGCATCCTGGGATCGAGCCCCACATCGGGCTCTCTGCTTGGCAGGAAGCCTGCTTCTCCCGCTACCATTCCCTCTGCTTGTGTTCCCTCTCTCGCTGTGTTTCTCTCTGTCAAATAAATAAAATCTTTAAAAAAAAAAAAAAACAAAGTCTAGTTTATCTACTTATTCTCTTTTCATTTATATTTTGGTGTTATATCTATGAAAAGTTTGCCTAATTCAAAATCATGAAATTTTAATGCTAAGTTTGCTTCTAAGAATTTTTTAGTTTTATATATAATATTCAAGTCTCTGAGCCAGTTTAGGTTAATTTTTCTGTGTAGTGTGGTGAGAGGTTCACATTCATTCTTTTCCACATGGAGATCTAGTTATCCTAGCACCATTTGTTGAAAAGACTGTTTTGTATCTATTGGTTGGCCTGAACAGTCTTATCAAATATCAATTAACCGTAAATTTATGGATTTATTTCTGGACCCCAGATCTGTTTCAGTGATCTGTAGGCCTATGCTTATGCCAGTACCACATTGTCTGAATGCTCTATCTTTGTTCTAAATTATGAAATCAAGAAATGCAAGTCCTCTAAGTTTGTCCTTCTTTTTTAAGATTTCTTTTTGACTATTCTAGGTTCTTTGTATTTTCCTATGAATTTTAAGATGAGTTTGTTTTTTCTGCAAAAAAAATGGTATTTGAAATTTTTTTTTTTTTTTTTTTTTTTT
>CM053615.1:62597666-62626318 GCA_028646535.1 Procyon lotor
GGTATTTGAAATTTTGATAGAGATTACATTGAATCTGCATTTCAATTTGGGGAATATTGCCATGTTCACAGTATTAAGTCTGCCAATTGGTGAACATGGGGTATAGTTCTGTTAATTATTTTTTGCTTTTATTTTAAAAGATTTTAGTTATTTGAGAGAGAGAGAGCAGGAGTGGGGGAGGCAGAGGGAGAAAAAGAAGCAGACTCCCTGCTGAGCATGGAGCCCGATGCTGGACTCGATCCCAGGTTAGTCACCGTACAGTACATCATTAGTTTTTGATGTAGTGTTCCATGATTCATTGTTTGCATATAACACCCAGTACTCCATGCACTACGTGCCCTCCTTAATACCCATCATCAGGGTAACCCATCCCCCTACCCCCTCCCCTCTAAGAGTTTGTTTCTCGGAGTCCATAGTCTTTCATGGTTCATGTCCCCCTCTGATTCCCCCACTCTTCATGTTTTCCTTCCTTCTTCTAATGTCCTCATGCTACTCCTTATGTTCCACAAATAAGTGAAACCATATGATAATTGTCTTTCTCTGCTTGACTTATTTTACTTAGCATAATCTCCTCCAGTCCCATCCATGTTGATGCAAAAGTTGGGTAATCATCCTTTCTGATGGGTAAGTAATATTCCATTGTGTATATGGACCACATCTTCTTCATCCATTTGTCTGTTGAAGGATAGCTCAGCTCCTTCCAGTTTGGCTATTGTGGACATTGCTGCTGTGAACATTGGGGTACATGTGGCCCTTCATTTTACTACATCTGTATCTTTGGGGTAAATAACCAGTAGTGCAATTGCTGGATCATGGGATAGCTCTATTTTTCACTTTTTGAGGAATCTCCACACTGTTTTCCAAAGTGGCTGCACCAACTTGCATTCCCACCAACAGTGTAAGAGGGTTCCCCTTTCTCTACAGCCTCTCCAACATTTGTTGTTTCTTGCCTTGTGAATTTTTGCCATTTTCACTGTTGTAAGGTGGTATCTCAATGTCGTTTTGATTTGAATTTCCCTGATGGCTAATTTTCTTTTTGAATTGTTCATTGCTATGTGTAGAATACAGCTGAACTTTGCATATTAATCTTGTATCCTGTAAACTTGCTGAACTCACTTATTGATTCTAATTCTTTTTTTGAGGGGAGTTCCATAGGATTTTCTATGTGAGTAATCATATCATTTACAAATAGAGATAGTTTCATTTTATTCTTTCTAATCTAGAAAGATTTCTTTTTCTTGACTGAATGTCCTGGTTAGAAGCTATGGGAAAAAGACAAAATGGAATTGGTGAAAATGGGCATTGCTGGCTTAGTCCTGATCTTAAGATTCCAGTCTTTCATCATTAAATATGATGGTAACTGTGAGTTTTTCATAAATGCCCTTTATCAGGTTGAGGAAGTTCCCTTCTATTCATTGTTTGTTGAGTTGGGCTATTATGAAAGAGTATTGGATTTTGTCAAGTCCTTTTTATGGGTGTATTGAGGTGACCCTATGGGTTTTGTCCTTTATTAATGTAGTATATTACATCAATTGATTTTTAGATGATAACACAACCTTGTATTTCTGGAATATTTGAGTCAGGTCAAATAAAGTCCTGTGAATGGGCTACTCCAGGGAACTGCCAGGCAGATCAAATAGTAATAATTCTCTGGGAAAGAGGCTTTTAGGGGACTTCTAACCTCTGTCCCTGCTAGGCTGCTGGTTTCACAGCTACCATAATTGTGAGGCTGGTGGTTTTCATGGCTGCTCTTTGGGAAGGAGATAGACTAGAAATGACACTAAGATCCTCACTGTTCTTACTGAGATTCAGCTGATTTTTTTTCAATAAACACTCTCAGGTTATTGCCAGATTTTGATTAATTTCTAGAATTCTGAAAAAAGTTGATCTTGACAATTTTTTCTAGAGTTGTCCTTGCTTTGATGGAGAAGTAGATTTTCACAAGTCCTTATGCTGCCATTCTTATCTCTCTGCTACTCTTATGAAAATGTGAAGAAATATTCTTCTTAATATGTCTGACCTATAATGATTCTTTTTGTTTATTTTTAGGGTTATCTATGAGACTGTTTTATCATTTCCTTGGATGTCCTAATCCAATGCTGTATGGCTTCCGTCAGTGTCTCAGTGCTAGCAACTCTGTATTTGTAACTCTTTGAGCCTAAATATTCCTTGTGAACTCCACACACACAGATGGGTTTCTGTCAGTATCTCTTGGAGGACCTACAGGCCTCTCAAACCCAGTTTGTCCAAAATTCAACACGTCATTAAGCTTTTCCTCCTACCTCATATCCTGCCTCATATCTGTCATCCCTATATTATCTTCTATGGTTAATGGCACTACTACATAAATGGCCAAGGAAATCAACAGTCACACTTGACAATTTCCATTTCCAACCCATACAGATTATCAAATGATCATTTTATCTCATCATCCCATTTTCCTGCTTCTTGACAATGTTACTCCTCCTTTTTGGACTCCCTGTTGCATGTAGAATTGCCTCTGAGTGCATTAGTGGTGTCCACAAAGAACTTTGGGGTTTGGATTCTGTCCTCCTCCCCAGCATCATCCCTCCTCATGCTCCCAACCATCTTGAATTTTCTTTCCCATCATTAACATTATCTTTTGTTCGTGCTACTCCAAGAGAAATTCCTGTGTGCTTTTATTATTCTCACATTTTTTTTCTTTTTTTGCTTCTGCGAAATTGGGTCCAGCTGCTTGCTGTTCAATGATCTTAGCACACAAAGCCTCAAAGCACAGCTGCAGCATCAGCAACCTTAACTGACCCATTATCCTAATTGTACTTACCCGTGTATCTGCACTCAGCTAAACTGACCAGGGCTGTCACAGCCAGCGTTGACTGTGCTTTTCCAGTCTACCTTCTTGGTATGTCCTTGACAGCTCTCATCAGTGAGCTCTCTCATTTCCCCTCAGACTATGCTAAGGGATCGGTCCCAGCCACCATTTTAACCACTGAAGAGAGAGTTGCTCTCTTGCTCTTGATTGACTTTTCCTCTTCTTAAGTGGAATTCTCTCTCCCAGTCACTTCTACCAGCAAAGGGATCAAATGGATGGGTTTACTAGCTAAACTTTATGGCTGGTCTGTGAAATCCTGTCCATAATTCAGGATGACTGCTCGAGTTAACTGTGAGTGGATGTAAAAGGCCCCAACTTGGGATCTTGGTAATGGTTGCTGCTCAGTAGACGGCAGCTCCGTTTCTAGTCACTGTTGTGATTACCCACCTGTAACCTCTGCTGAGAGATTCCAGCCCCATAATCTTTTGTTTCTTCATCCTAATCCTTTACTTCCTCTGACTGTTCCTTTTAGGTTCTGAGCAAGCAGGCTGCTTGTATCTGGCTCTGGCAGATCCTGAAATTTCCGCTTGGCTTTGTCAGACAAGTTCAGGCATGTAGAGACATGTCCACGAGTTTCTCAGAAGGTTGACTTTGCCAAAGCCATAACACCACTCCCCCTCCCTTCCCACCGGGTCCTCTGCTCCAAGCTGTTGGACCTAAGTTCGTGCTTTCGAAACGTCAGTATTTACACAGAGTCTGTGCCTCTGATTTACCCAGTGTCCAGCTGCTGATACTTATCTTGAAATTTCTAAGTGCAAGACTGCAATCAAAGCGTCAGGGTACAGAAATGAACAAAGATGTTTGGGGACTGCCTGCTTTTCTCATGCGATTTGCACATTTTTCTTGGCTTGCGTAATCGGAGGTGGCTGGGACCACGGGCCCCTTCAGTCCTTGGCCCACTGGTACAGCACATGGCAATGTTACAAATACAGGAGCTGGACATGCAGGAGGGGCCTCCCCCCTGCTAGGAAAGCGTCCACCTCTGTGCCTCCCAGACAGCGTTGACGCATTCAGACAAGCTGGACAAAGAACGTACAGTCTACATTCCCTGGCCTTTGAAGGGAGGATGTTGCAATGTACAGGCAATTGGAGTGTTTGCCTAATTCATCAAAACATTCACATTTGCTAGTAATACAATGCATCTATGATGAGAAAGACCCAGGGGGAGCTCTGTGGATTAAGGGTAAAATGGCTCATGTTTCCTAATTTCTACCATTTGGCTAAGCTTTGAAGCAGCTCTCCCTTCATTCATGAAAGTGTTACAGTGTTGTTTAAAATGCATGGCTTTGGAACCAGATGCATCTGTGGCTCAAACTTGCTAGCTGTGGGATCTTGGGCAATATACCCTTTCTAAAGCCTCTGCTCTCATCTGGCAAGTAAGGGTAGTGTAGTAAAATGAATCTCTTCGCGCTTTTATGAGGATACTTTGAGATGATGCATAACGCTTAGCAGGGTAATAGTGCCAGGAATGAACTTTTATCATTCACTTACTTTTTCAGCGCCTACCGTGCACCAAGTGCTCTGCTGGGCATTTAGCATTTCTTCCATCTTGGAGTTGGTTGAACATTTGAATGGGAGTCCGGAGACAGGACGAAGCATATTTTGAAAGAGGCAAAGAAGTCTGGAGTTTAGCCCAGTTAATCACCTCTGCCTGACTAACCCCCATGGTCTTGGACAAGAGACATCCCTCTAAGCTTCAGTTCCTTCAGTTGTCAAGCAGAATTCTCTTCCTTTCCCAAAGAGCAAATGGAAAGATCTCGTGATTATTACAGTAATTATAATAGTTAGCATTCATATAGAGCTTGTTACTTTCCTAGCACTTTCCAAACATTTTAAATTTACTGCTTTATTTAATCTTTACAACCTCTCTGGGAAGAATTTGTATACAGATTTTGCAAATGGAGCCACCAAAGGATAGAGAAGTTAAGTGGCCTGCCTGCAGCTAGCCATCAGAAACCAGCAAGTCTCACTCTGGGGGCCTGTTCCTTCCACGTCACACTTTGTGTTCAGGGGACTATTCTGTAGAAATAGGGAGATTTATTACTGCCACTCTGGAAAATTCTACCTAATGGACTACAGTTGGCTCTGATGATTGTAGGATCCAACTAAGGGACCTGAAGCAACTCCTCCACCCTGCATTTTCCCCCAAGTATTTTACTGTGAGACTTTTCAAACATACAGAAAAGCTGAAACATTTTTACAGTCAACATAGATACACCTACCATCTGGACTTGACAATTACTGTTTTACTGAACTTGCCTCACCCAGGTCTAGCCATCTCCAGACTTTCCTCCCTCTATCAATCATCCATCCTCTTTGTGACTCGTTTCAAAATAAGCTGCGGTCGTCACCAGATGACACCCCAAACTCCAGTATGCAAACCATGAATTGGAATTTAACATACCTTACGGTATTTCCCCCCCAAAATGTAATCTTAGTCCCCCACATCCAGCACGAAGTTTGAGCAACCTCAGAAAATAATGAAACACACATTGAAGCAGGGGAGAGCCTACTTTTAATATTATCACTTTATCGTTCCTGCTGCTGTTGATTTTCACACCTGATTTTTCAATGCTCAGAGCCCGTCTACTGTTCGGCTGCTTTCTTCCCTGCTCAGACCTTCCATTTCATCCCAGACATAATGACTCCTGCTCAGATTTTCCCACTCCCACCCTCACCCTCTTGTGCCCAAATCCAACCACAGCTCGTGGTCTGCCAGACCTCCATATATCCAGTGGCATTCCAGTGTTGCCACAGAGCTCCACGTGGTATTTAAGTCTCTGTCTGAGCCAGCCAATTATTACAATAACACCTTATACTTAGTTGGTGCTGGTTCATTATTTCATTCAGTAAGTATTTATCGAGAGCCCATTTAACCAGGTGACCCGGAGAGGGGGAGGCCAAGAGTGGGCAGGGAGCACAGAGTAACAAAAGAATCAAACCCATCAGGACATATTTATTGCATGACTTCTGTGTGCACGGCATTGCCATCCAGGAGTTGACAGTCAGGTTGAAGGAAGGAAAGAAATGCACAGGAGTCCGTCGGAGGCCAGCTCCAAGGAGAAGCAGGGGAAAGTTCGATATAGTCATGTAGTGGATCTGTTGGTTTGTGTGTCTGCCAGAGGGATGTAGAAGGCAGCTGCTCATAGGATTCACCTGGGATTTCTGGGGAGAAGTGAAGCTGTAAATACATATCAGGTAGACCCAGGACCATGCACCAGGGGAGGGATTGAAGAGGGCTTTTTTTGAAAGGAGGAAAGAATTATATGGGGCAGTTGTCAAAATGTCTTAGGCTGTATGGAGGGATTCAATGACAGTCAAGATGTACAGCTGGAAGGGATCGCCAGCTGGATAGATTCTATGAAATTGTGAGGATGGTTTGTACTGCAAAGTTGAGACCTTTTCCAGGACTGTCAGAGCTGAGGTTGTTGGGCAGCATGCTAGGTGCCCCAGAATGACAAAGGTAGGTGGTAACATTCTGCCTAATTGATGAAAAAATAGGAAAAAGGGAGTTAAAGAGAGGGGGTGCCAGTAAAGGGACCAAAGGGAAATTGAACAGGGAGAAGTCAACAATCATAAAGACCCAAAGAACTATGTGTAGCAAGTCCAAGGAGTCTTACAAAATACACGCAAGCTGGGGTCCTGATGCTGCTGCCTTCCAGGTGTAAGAACTAGAGTTCGATGAACCCCAGTTTTCTTTGTTACAAAAGTAGAATCAAATTTACTCTCAAGGGATAGCATGTGGGTTAAATGAGATGCTACACGAAAAAGGTTTGGTACAGCACCTATTGCAGAGAGCCTACTTATAATTTTAGTTTCTCTTTCGCACTTGGGTCCTCTCATATACCTGAAGGTTGTGGAATTGTGAGGCTGTCAAAGAACCCGAACCTTTTCAGAAGTTCTAGAAGCTTAAGTACAGTACTGCTATTGAGCACACGTGGGTGAATTTTTTTTAATACTTTTTTTTTTAAGAGAAAACTAATTTTTAAGGTTACTTTCCCTTAGAGAAAGAAAGAAAGAAAGAAAGAAAGAAAGAAAGAAAGAAAGAAAGAAAGAAAGAAAGAGAAAGGAAAGGAAAGGAAAGGAAAGGAAAGGAAAGGAAAGGAAAGGAAAGGAAAAAAGAAAGAAAGAAAGAAAGAAAGAAAGAAAGAAAGAAAGAAAGAAAGAAAGAAAGAAAGAAAGAAAGAAAAAAGGAAAGAAAGAAAAAAGGAAAGAAAGGAAAAAGGAAAGAAAGAGAAAGGAAGGAAGAAGGGAAGGAAGGAAAAGAAAAAGAAAAAGAAAGGCATCATTTCACCAAGCCCAAGCACATAGCTTGGGGAGTAAAGCACAGATTGGATTTTGGCCCACACCATAGTCATCTTTTCAGCCAGGACAGCCCTGCCCATGTTTCCAAATAACATTACTCCAAAAGGGGAGAAGTCAGACAACCTTGATACACTAGAAAAGAGTCAATAGGTCCCATCAAAGAAGCCATTCAGGGACTGAGAAGCCTTCTCGCTGGGTGGCTACAAAATAGAAGGAAGGCATTAGAGGAACTCCAGTGCCCTTGCCACCTCTAAGATCTGGGGGCTCTGACTCTGTTCTGGGGTAACCTGACTTCCCCCACATCACACATTCGTGTGTAAGCAGCGTCACATTAAAGCTGATAACCCATGTTTTCTTTTGCATTTGGAATCGCATTTTCAAGTGTCTACTTGTTAACTGTCCGAAGACAGCAGGAGATGTCCTATAGTGGGTTCCCAAACGAGCCCATTCACCCGCAGCACTCTGTGGTGTCCCCGCACCCTTCCTTTACTTCCCCGGGCCCCCTTCTTTTATGTGGAATGACGATGAATCCACTCGGGGAGAAATTCTTGGTATTTCGAAGGGCACTGCTGTGTGAGGGTGCTCAGGCTGGTACTGCAGACGCCCTGGATTCTCAGTCACCTTCCTGTGTTCTCTCCCAGAGTGAGGAGGAGGTTATTTACACCCCTTCTATGCCATGTTTCATCTCCTGGGCACCATGGATGCCCTCTTCGTACCTTTGTGCCCCACAAAACCTTTGAACAAAAGCTCCTTCAGCTTCAGTCCCTGGACTGTGCCAGCCGCATCACGGGCACCCAGCTGTTCTCCCTTTCCCCTCTCCCTCTTTCTCTGCAGCCTTCCCCAACTCCACCCCCTCGAACCAGTGCAGACTACGCATATAAATAAACACACACCGGCCAGCTCTCCAGACATGTATGAATCCCAGTGTCAGCCTCAGTTTGGGCTCACATTGCTACGTAGTAAATCTATCATGAGTATTTGTGAAGTCCTCACAGGATGTCCAACTGAATTGAGTTCTTGGGACACATTTTAAATGGAAAAGTCAGTGGACCCTGCTGTGCAAAAGTGCAGTCAAATAAGGACAGGTTTACTTTTAAAACATAACTTTGACACTTTTTTCTTGTTTGTTTTATAAAATAAAAGTCTCATTTTAAAAAGATTTTAAAAATTCAGACCAACAAATAAAAAGAGGAGAGAGAGAAAGAAAAATAATGGCTGAAAAATTACACAATCCAGACAAATTATCTGTTGAATTTTGATTTGTATCATTGCAGGAATTTTCCTAATTTATTTAACTAGGTCCGAAGGTTTATAAATACAAGCCATTGCTTATATTTTAAACTATGAACCTTCTTAGAGTCCTATCTTTGAGGAGATCCATGATCATTTCCTTAGAATAAATTTCCAGAAGTGAAATCAGTAACAGAGATCCCCGCAGGAGATCATTTGGAAAGTCATGCCAGATTCAACTTGAAATTTATCCCAAATCCCAGCACTGCTCACCAACTCCACTTCCACTGCTCTGCTTCATGTCCCCTTAGCCCATCAACCTAGACCATCTCCCTGAACCAACTGCCCTTGACCACCTCCCCTTACACTACTGCACTAGACCACCTCCCCACCCCCCACATCACTGCTATCGCTTGGCAGTTGGTTTCCCTCTTTGTACAATGACTCCTTGAGTTTGTTTTGGTTTTTTTTTTTCTTTTTCTTTCACTTAACAAAATGAGAAATCTTTTAAAAATGAAGTCAGATCCTATCAGTCTCCTCCTAGAATACTTAGGCTTGAATCCCTATCCTGGCCCTACAGGTCTGATCTAGTCCCTAGCTGTGTCTGTGGCCTCTTCTCCCTGTTGTTTGTACCCCCCACCAGCTCCCCCCCAGCTTCCTGCACATTCCAGGCTGCTTGTGCTGGCCCTCCCACTGTTCCCTCAATGAAACAAGCTCATTCCTGCCTCAGGACCTTTTCAGTGGCTTCTCTTCCTCCAGAAAACTCTTCATCCAGATCTCTGACGAGCCCCTTCATAACTCATTCTAAAATAGTTCATCTCTCAACACTCTCCCCACCCCGTACACTTAACCCTGTCAATACCCTGCTTTAGTTTCACCATCACATAAATCCCTTTATGGTATCATACACATACTTTTCTATCTCTGCATACTGGAATGTATGCTTCATGAGTCCTTTATCACTGCATCCCAAAAAGCTGGAAAAAGACCTACATTAGTAGATGCTCAATAAATAAACATCATTTGAATGCTTGTATGAGAGAATGAAGGTATTATTTATTCTATTAAAGCGTATGCATAGTAATAAACCTTTTGATGCCTATTGACAAACTGGCCTTTGAAAAAGCGTAACTTACTTCCCATTAGCAGAGAATTAAAGAAAATAGTTTTAACGTGACTTGCCCAGATTATTTTCATGTTTATTTTCTTACTGTCCCCTGAAAAAAAAAATGTTCATAAAAATGATGTTGGTTAAGAAAAAAGTTCATTAGGTGTTTCATCCGGTTATAACAGTCCCTAGAAAATGACTCAAAATAAGTGCGATATAAAACTCTGAAGAATAAACACATTTCTTTTTTCTCATAACCGAGCTTCCTTCTGTATATATTTAACTATGTGTATAAAGGGGCAAATAAAAGATGATAAAAGTCAAAGTAGGTAAAATTCGACAGACAGTTTGGTATATGAGAAAAAATCTTGATCTCTGGAGTCAGACCTATGTGAATTCATATTCTAGAACCATTACTTACTGAGCCAAAGGGGACATTTTTAATGCCTCACTGAGACTCAACACCCTCGTCTGTAACATGGAATTAATCATTATTTCCCTTCCTGAGGTACAGTTAGGACGAAGTAAAAACCAGACGGTATTTTATTGAGCACATCTAGAACAGGGCCTAATGTGCTCAATAAATGAAAGCTATTTTTATCTGCATTCTTGTCATACTGGTGACTTCAGCTGTTCATTTGAAAACCTTGCAGAGAAAGGCTATTGTGGGATACAAGGACTGTCCTCCAGGGTGTTAGGAACCGTTTTTATGAAGGAAGGGGACTCTTAGGAAAGAATTAAAGTTACAGCTTAACAGACCCTGGTCAGTAAAGGAACTTGGACTTAACAGCTTGAACGGTCCAGCAAATTACAAAACTCCTCATGAAGCAGAACACACCCGAAGTCCTCAAGGAGAGGCTAGAAGGACAGTCACAGTAATAGTGGGCTCTGGAGAATATGCCCCCTGAACTGTTAGTGATATTTGAAGTTCCTTTTTCAGTGTCCATCTGTTTTGCTTGTCTGTGACAGAGATGTATATATATATGTATTTTTTTGCATTATTATATGATTTTTATTACTGTTAAACTTGTATGCATGTAGGTCTAGACATAACTTTTGTGAGGTATGACGCTGATTTTCTATTTGGTAGGCAGATAAACATTGAACACTAGATTACAAATAGTTTAATTTCTATAAAGCTGTCTAATAAGGATTTTTAAAGTAAGCAAAAAATAACTTTTTTAAATTAGTTTGATTTGGAATATTAATATTTATTATAATCTTTATGTTGTCTTTTTCAATACATAACTGAATATTTTAGAAGAAAATACCTTTCATAACATCTAAAATGATTTTTAATTTTTTTTATATTTATGTATTTTGGTAAAAACATTTAAATTTTGTAAATGTTGGCTATAATCATATATATATTTTTTTATTTTTTATTTTTTATTTATTTTTATTTTATTTTTTCGGTGTTTTAAGATTCATTGTTCATGCACCACACCCAGTGCTCCATGCAATACGTGCCCTCCTCAATACCCATCACCAGGCTTGCCCAGCCATCCACCCCCACCCCTCCTAAACCCTCAGTTTGTTGCTCAGAGTCCACAGTCTCTCATGGTTCATCTCTCCCTCCGTTTTCTCCCTATCACTTTTCCTTTCCTTCTCACAATGCCCTCCATCTTTTCCCTTTTGCTCCACATGTAAGTGAAACCATATGATAATTGACTCCCTTTGCTTGACTTATTTCACTCAACATAATCTCTTCCAATCCCGTCCATGTTGATATAAAAGTTGGGTATTCGTCCTTTCTGATGGAGGCATAATATTCCATTGTATATCTTCTTTATCCATTCATCTGCTGAAGGGCATTTTGGCTCTTTTCCACAGTGTGGCTATTGTATTTTTTTAAGATTTTGTTTAATCATTTGACAGAGGACAAGCAGGGGGAGCAACAGGCAGAGAGGGAGAAGCAGACTCCATGATGAGCAGAGAGCCTGAAGTGGGGCTTGATCCCAATACCCTGGGATCATGATCTGAGCCAAAGGCAGTCGCTTAACTGACTGAGCCACCCAGGTGCCCCTATGACAGAAAGATTGAAAGGAAGAATTTTCCTATGGCCTCTCAAAGTATGCCTCCTAAACGATCTTCTCCATTGATATAGAAACTTGGCCTTGAAAGAAATTATGCTTATGAAAGAAAATGAGTTTCAACATTCCTCCTAAATACCTCAGCAGTTGGCTGCAAGTGTACAAATGCCAGTGTTCTGTGAAAATTCTTTTTTGCTAATATAATCGCAGCTCCCAAGCTCGTTGGCTGTCAGCACGTTATAGTAAGAATAAAATCACTTCTTTTATTTTGGTATTCACTCAGGAAACCCAACCCATTGGCCCCCTCTGTTTTCCTCTTTTAACTCCTTCCCATCTTAAGTAGTGAGGTCTGAATGAAGAAGCTCATTGGTTGGAGACTCAAGAGAAGTAGAGGACTTACTGGTATTTGCCCAATAAACTGTATGGCTTTGCATTTCATCCAAATGGCTTGCGCATACGTCCTGTGATAGAACATCAACAGGGTTTACCCAGCCTTCTCACCCAAAACCTGTGGTAGAAGAGAAAGAGATGGTTCCAGTCCCTAGGGGGGACTGACGAAGTGCCCTTGACCATGTTGCTCTCCCTAAATCTGCAGACATCACAATTAAGTCTGCAGGGCTTGACTTGCACTGATCTGGGTCCAAATCCTGGCTTGGCCACTCATTACTTGGATGATTTTCCTAACCTTTCAGAGCCCGAGTTTGCTCATCCTTAAAATGACTACCGTTGGGGGGCGCCTGGGTGGCTCAGTGGGTTAAAGCCTCTGCCTTCGGCTCAGGTCATGATCTCAGGGTCCTGGGATCGAGCCCCACATCAGGCTCTCTGCTCGGCGGGGAGCCTGCTTCCCCCTCTCTCTCTGCCTGCCTCTCTGCCTACTTGTGATCTCTGTCAAATATATAAATAAAATCTAATAAATAAATAAAATAGCTACTGTTGGTTCCCCACAGAGGTGTCATGACCAGTAACTGCAGTACCTTAATGTCCAGTGCTGAACCCAGGGCCTAGCACATTGTAAGAGCCCAGTAAATGTTCCATTATCATAATAGATAAATGCATCCTAGTTCTGGAGAAACCTTGTGCATACCAGCTAGTGTCCTCAGTTCCACATCACTAGTCGAATCCTGGAGGCCACATTGCTATTCTTCTAGTTCCCCGCACCCTCCAGAAATGTTTATTCATTTAACAGTGGGTCATCAGAGTGCAATCATGAGTCAAGCACTGTGTAAGCTGTTGGGGGACACTGATCTCCCAACAGATGTTCCTTCCTTCCACGATTCTGCCTATTCTCAGGTCATCTTTGGATTCTTCCTTCTCTGACACCCCTCCCCTGGCCAATAAGTTACTGAATTCAATTGCTTCTATTGCCTAAATATTTCTCCATACGCCCCCTCCCAGTTCCTCTCACTGTCACCAACCCTATGTTCACCTCTTGCCTGTGTCACCACAGCAGCATCTTCACCATTTTCCTTGGGGCTAGCTTCACACTCCTGCCGGCTACTCTCCACGTGTCTTGCTCAAACCCCATGCTGCTCAGAACAAAACTCAAGACAAAACAAAACAAAGCAAATGAAAAATCCTCCTTGGCATTCCATAGAAGGTCTTTGATCTTCTGACTCTGTTTGACCTCCAAGGGTGATTTTTGGCCCCTTTACTACAAGGGCAGGCTCTGACCACACAAAGCAACTAAAACAGCCTGATTATGTATTTGCTGTTTTATGTTCTTTGCTTCTGTGCCTTTGCAAATACAGTGTCCCCTTTTTTCAAAGGTCCTTCCCCCTTGTCTACTGGGAAAACTCACTCTTCAATATTTATTTCAAATGTCACCTCTACTGGGACCCATTCTCATTAAGAGTTGGTCACTTCATCTTGGGAGCTAGAACCTTTGGGTTCTGGGAGCTATACCTTGAACCTTTCACTCTTGGTTTCTCTTAAAGTTATCAGCTCAAATGTCCCTGCTTTGTTGCCCACTTTGTTGCCCATTCCCCACCCCCAAACCATGACTTTCTACACCAGATCATTTCTCCTAGGATTTCTTGCTATTTACAAATATAGTTCACCGAGTCCTATAAACAAGATTTTGTAGAGCAACCACATAATTATATAATTATAAAATAATCAGCAGTGTTTCTCACACTAAAATATGGGCAAAAATCATGTGTTTTATTTCTCATGCAAACACAAAATAAATTCTTCATCATCACAAGGAAATACTGGTGTAAGAGCATGCTAACTATTCAAACCTTAAAATTCTCATTTTTATCACTATGTGAAGCCAGAACAGGAAGAAGTCACAGCCCTGGACCATATTCTTTGGGCCCCCTAATGAATTGTCTTTTTGGAACTGTGATTTAGCACTATCCTCTTGGTGTTCATCCTGTCTGCTCCTATTATAAAAGCCAGATGTTTGCAGAACATCTTTTGGACTCTTGATCAAAGTACTGGTGCAAAGATCTTCCAACGTATTGCTCAGTGTCTTTTGTGACAGGTTTATCTCAGAAGTCAAATCCAGGACAACATGTATATCTATCTACATTTTCTTCTGCTAGATGCCAAGAATAGATACCCATCAAGTTTCTCTCTTTGCTTAGGCTTCTGGGAAACTCAGTACTAATTTTGGCACCCCATTGCTCTAACTTTACTCCACCAAGCTTTCTTTTTTTTAACTGTATATTTCTTTTTTCTCTTTCCAATACTGACTCCCCTGTTTCTTTCCTAGTCTCTCATATGTGTCCTTTTTCCACCACTGGTTATAGGATTTGTGACAAAGAAGTGCGTGCTAGTCAAAGAAGCATGCATGTCACTGAGTTTCAAGCTCAGCTCTCTCTGTTGCTAGACATATAACTTTAATTGCCTCTTCCCTCAGTTGTCCCAACTTAAAAACCAAAAAATAATGGCATCTAGGTGTGATTTTTTTTTTTAGGAATATTATATGTTAAATACACACACACACACACACGCATTCCTACTGCAGTGCTCATAATTTAAGAGGGGCTTCTTTTTTTCAATTATGTTTGCGCCTCCTCAAAACCTATTGGAATGTGGGGAATAAATGCATGAACAGATAAATGATAAAGGGTAAAATAACAAAGGCAGCAGCAGGATTGTGTACGATCAGGTGTGTAACAGATAAGAATTTGATCTTAGATGAGTTCATAGGAAAAATCTGTCACTGGGCTTTAAAGGATGCACAGAGTGTATACACATGAAGAACAGAAAGAGGGTTCTCTGGATGGTGGGACTTGGAGGGGGAAGAGTAAAATGAGACAGCCCATAGGAGGAGGACCTCACAGCACGTTTAGTAACAAAAGCACCAATGTACTACAGTGATAAAAATTTTTTTTAAAAAAATTCAGAAAGCTCCCACTTCTGCAGTTGAGGGTCACTTAATCTACAATGAAAAAGGTAATTTCTTAGAATATTAAAGGGAAAAACAAAGGTGATATTTGGAGCATTCCTCTCCCTCCTCAAATTTTAAAGAATTGAAAATACAGAAAATGTAAAAGGATTAGCTTTAGAAAGCCCCAAGATTATCCATTCACCTTCAAAAGCCAGGAAACAGCTTTCTTTTTTTTTAATTTTTTTAATTAAAAAAATTTTTTTTTTATTTTTTAAAGATTTTATTTATTTGACAGAGAGAGATCACAAGTAGGCAGAGAGGCAGGCGGAGAGAGAGGGGGAAGTAGACTCACCGCCAAGCAGAGAGCCTGATGTGGGGCTCAATCCCAGGACCCTGAGATCATGACCTGAGCCGAAGGCAGAGGCTTTAACCCACTGAGGCACCCAGGCGCCCCAAGAAACAGATTTCTGTAACCATGGAACAGAGGAGTGAGGTTGAGTGCTCAGCATCAAGTAGGGCTACACATCTGAAGAAGAGAAGAGAAAGGTCAAAGTCTCATAACAAGACAGGGGTGGAATGTGGACCAAGTTCCTACACTCTGACTCCTTGTCCACCTTGGGACTCCCACTTTGTCCATTCACCAGGTCCTCTCCATCTCTGGGTCCCTGCCTTGCACCTCCTCCATCTGGGCATGGGAAGAACAAGTTCGTCTAAAAGCAAAATCTTTTTCTTTTCTACCTCCTGGATCTTGATCCACTTTAGTGCCAAAATGTATGGTGATCAATGAGACCAAAAAGGTCTGCGTCATGTTCGGAGCACATTCCTTACTCATTTGTATGGCTAGATCTGAAATACCAGAAGAAAATGTGTTTCGAGAATCTGTTATGAGGTTGCCAACTGAATGTTTGGATTTAGATGGATCACACGCAACACTTTCAAATGGTTTTCAGCTCAGTATCCAAACATTTGGTTTCTTATCTACACTAATTCCAAATTTTATAAAGTCGCTGAAAGTTTATTGTGGATAAATTCATACGTGCCTGAAAAAGATTCAGCTAAAGTAGGTTTTCACTCATTGGGTGGGGCTAGGACATGCCTTCCAAAGCAAAATGTGTAAGTACAATGAAGAGAAAGACCTCTGCCCTGGCAATAACATTTTCTAAAAAATCTAGAAAGGGGACGCCTGGGTGGCTCAGTGGGTTAAAGCCTCTGCCTTTGGCTCAGGTCATGATTCCAGGGTCCTGGGATCGAGCCCCACATTGGGCTCTCTGCTCGGCAGGGAGCCTGATTCCCCCTCTCTCTCTGCCTGCCTTTCTGCCTACTTGTGATCTCTCTCTCTCTCTGTCTGCCTGTCAAATAAATAAATAAATAAATAATCTAGAAAGGACAGAAGAGATGATCTATTCTGATGAATAATAGTTTAATAGACAGCTGCTCTCTAGGGGAGTGTGCTGAGAATCCCGAAGCTCCACTCTTGCAGACCACAAGGGAGGATCGCGGTAGACTGGTGATGTCTGCCCTGAGCATGACATGGTGGCAGCCCCAGGTCGGATATGTGCCATTTCTGATGTGACCCTAATGCAATCCTTTCCTAATGTCAGAGAGTGACAATGACTAGGCAGATGGCATCCAGGCGCAGAAGCCAGGTTTCCTGACTTCTCTTACATGATTTCTGTGATCCTAAGATAGCTTTATGTTTGGGAGCTTCCAGTTTGATAGACAAATGACTCTACCTGCCTAGCAGTTTGCCCATGTGTTTTATTCTTTAAGGCAAACAAACAAACCCAAACTACTAATCAATTAAGATTTCCTTCAATTCCAGAACAAATATTCCAGATGGATCCCTAAATCCTTTGTGGCCTTGTCACAGCATCTCAGCTGTAGCCACACTGGACGGGAAGAATTTGTGGATTCCTCGTAGATGTTCTCAAGTTAGAAGGCAAAGCCTAGCCCTTCCTGCCTTTCCTTAATTGGTACTTGTTTGCTAACAGAGTAAATAAGGCCCAGATTTTTCTTCAGCTGTAGGGGTGGGGGTAGCTATTTTTTCCTTGAGCCTGCCAGGTTCTATGTTATATAAAGGAGAATTGTAGAAAGAGAAATCTTGCCTTCATGCAGGGAGGAACCAGCCAGGCCAAACATACGTGTAACACATGGAAAGAGGCTGGAGCAGGCGTGAGCCGTGTTGGACAGATGTGCCGAGGAGGGACCGCAGAGGAACACAGTCCTCCCCTCCTTTTTTTAATCCCTCCAGCTAATCCCACCCAAACAAATTCTTCTTAGGATTTCAGAGCCACAACTGGACAGAAAGCTGCCCACACCTTCTACCTTAGTCTCTCACCCTCTTTTTGTTTTCTTTAGTAGGCTCTGAGCCAAATGGCTCTGAGCTCCCCCCTACTAACTCAGAGCATATTGTAAACTTCTGGGGAAGCACATCTCCCCATAAACACGCATTTACAAAAGTAAGCGTCTAAAGCAGAATATATAAGAAGCTGGGATTTTACTCCAATTTCTAGGATTCACTGTGTTTTCCAAGGAGGGGATATTGATGTCACCTGGTCCCACATGACAGTAAGTCCTCTAAGTTTAGACTGTAACATTCAAGCAGTAGAGGGTGAGCAGCCCGGGGGGAGTGCGTGTGGATCGAACCTGACTTTCGAAGATCTGAACACTAGCCCTGATTACTCTGACACACGTGTGTGGGCGTGTGCATGCACTCGCACACCCTGTATGATTGTCGAGAAACTATTGTCTCTTCTGGCCGGGAACTGTAAATTCCCTGGACCCGCCGGCCTCCTTGACCCCCAATAGCAGTTGCTCCGACAGAATGTTGTACTCACATCAATTGCCCAATTGTTCTTCTTGCACTGGATCATGATTGTACTGGTGTGAGGTGAAAGAATCTGGGTTTTAGAGGCAGATTTGGATTGAAATCCTGGTTCCAACCTCTTGAGTGAATGGCCTTGAGTGAGGGATTTAGTCATTTATTTGTATGAAGGGTGGAAAATGTGGTGATGATAATGTCTACTTACCAAGGTTCTTTGGAAGGTTGGAAATTAGAGCACATATGAAAATGTCTACCTACTTATAATCTTAAGATTTAATTTCCCTCACACTTCCTTAGCATCTAGCATAAGACCAGTGTGTGGTGGGTATTCCAAAAGTTGCTGTTGGAAAGTAAAAGAAAGGGAGAGGGAAGGAAGGAAAGGAGAAACAGAGGGAGAAAAGAAGGAGGAAAAGAGAAAGGGAGAGAGAAAAGAAAAATAGAAGGAAGGAAGGAAGAGAAACAGGAATTGGGAAGGAAGGGAAGAAGAACAGATGAAGTCAAAGGGGAAATGGTGTTAATTATGCCCTCTTCATTAGGGCTTGAGCTCCTAAGGGGCCTTCTATGGCATAGTCATCTCTATATCCTCAGTTTCTAGTACTAACGTTATCATATCCTAACTACTCAATTAATGTTGGCTGGCCAGATTGTATTAATCTTTAACATGGGGATAATGATACATGCTGTGCTTTATCAAGGGTTTCTATGAGCAACTACTGGAGGAGCACTGAGTGTGAAAGTTCTTTGTAACTTGAACAAGAGTACTGATGACTGACCGAAGGTGTGCTATATGAAGTTAAGCTACACTGCAGGTTCCAAGTCCCCATTTGCCTAAGCTAATTAAGTGGGGTCTGCGGAGCAGCCTTAGAAAAGTATCACCCCGGGGGCGCCTGGGTGGCTCAGTGGGTTAAAGCCTCTGCCTTCAGCTCAGGTCATGATCTCAGGGTCCTGGGATCGAGCCCCACATGGGACTCTCTGCTCAGTGGGGAGCCTGCTTCCCCCTCTCTCCCTGCCTGCCTCTCTGCCTACTTGTGATCTCTCTCTGTCAAATAAATAAAATCTTTAAAAAAAAAAAAAAAAGAAAAGAAAAGTATCACCCCGAAGTTAGGTGCAGACATATACAGACAAGTTTCATAATACTTGGTGTGTGCAAGGGATGAGATGAGAGCTGAAATGTGGATTATAAAGGATTGGACCATGAATTTGCAGAGAATGAATGCATCATAAAAGAAAAAGAAGCTTGAGATGATGAGGACCTGGGGAATAAAAGGGCAGGTGGAGTGGAAAGAGGTATCTAAATAAGCTCTAGATCACTTAGGGACCCAAGTTGCCCTTCTGTGAGACTTCCCCAAATGAGGGAAGAAATAATCTCCTCCCTTTGCAGGAAAGTGATTAGTCACCATATAGGATGGGGAGCATGGTATACCAGATGAATAAGTGGAGATCTGGGCCAGAGAAGATGCCCACATGGACAGCTAGTACAAAGTCCACAGTGCAGAGGGTAGAGACAATGATTTATCACAGTCTTTATGGTAGACTTCAGTGGTTCCTGGTAGGTAGCCCACATTGATTACTAGACACATAAGACAACATTTGAGGAAGCCAAACATTACTATAGTGGGAAAACGAATACAGGGTAAAGCATTAGTAGAGCTAGTGGACTTTTCTGATAAGCTGTGAGGTATTGGAAGCCAGGTTTAATGTAACTTTGTCTTTTCTACTCTGAAGATTCCCCAAAATGGGGACATTTAGGTTATATAAAGTACATGATATGTAAACAGGATTGCTGTGCTAGGTATTCTAAATTCAGTTACTCTGGGTTTATATACTTCTCTGAGTGTAGGAGCCATGCATAAAATTTTATATCTCAGCCAAGCGAGCTGTTTTCTCATTGGAGGAAGGGAGTATGGATATACAAAAACCAAATCTTAGAATGGAATGAAAATTATGCTGTGCTGAAGCAGGATTACTTTTCTAGGAGAGCAGTTCTCTTTTTTTAAAGATTTTACTTATTTATTTCACAGAGAGGGAGTTCACAAGCAGGCAGAGAGGCAGGTGGAGGGAGAGGAGGAAGCAGGCTCCCCGCTGAGCAGAGATCCCGATGCGGGGCTGGATCCCAGGACCCCGAGATCACGACCCGAGCCGAAGGCAGAGGCTTTAACCCACTGAGCCACCCAGGCGCCCCTAGGAGAGCAGTTCTTGATGGAACATGGATCCTAGAGCATTTTTTCCACTCATAGGTGGCATTTGCCCAGATTAAGAAATATATAGACCAACAATTTAGTTATTTAGGTTGCTCCCATAGCACTGCAGAGTACATATTTCCCCAGCAGGGAAGTAAGGGTGAGTTTCTTCTTTTTCACCTGCTCTTCCAGAACCAGGATGACGTCAGGAACTACCTTTCATAAGAGAGAATGCTTTTCTAGGTGTTGCTTCCAATCTTTAAAATTCAACCAAAGGTTTGGAGGTTGTCTCCTAGTGGTGAGAGCATAAGTCCTGGAGTGCATACATCTGGACCTCACCGGATCACTCTAGGGAGCAGATAACTTGCCTCTAAAATGAGGGTGGCCATACTATCTCAACAAGGAGCCATTAGGGATATGTGAAATTAAAAAAAAAAAAAAAAACGCAAAATAATTAGACTGCTACTTAGCAAGAGTAAGTAGTCAACAAATTGTTAATATCAATAGTATTGTTTTCAGCATGACTATTGCCAACAGAGTTAAGATAGAAATTTGACAGCAGGCTTAAGGGATAATCCTACCCAACTAAAATCCTTCATTGAATGCCTCCATTCAATTCACTGAAATTTTTGAGCTCTTAATATTGGCAAGGCTATTATAAGGGTTATAGAGATTATTAAGGCTTTTTTTTTTTAATCACAGAAGCTCAAAATTCATGAGATGAGAAGACAATTAACAAAAATACCTCTGAAATAGAGCAAAGAGTAATTATGCCCATTAATGTTAAGAACGATTTTGGCCTTTGAAAGGAGGGCATTATTTTACCTAATGAGAGGGTCAGGTCAGACTTCATGAAACAGGGAGGTTTTCAACAGCCCCACATGAAGGCATGGAGTTTGGGCAAACAGAGATATGAATGAAGAAGGACAGACATTTTAGTGTGAGGAAGAAGGAAGAGCACAGATACATAGGCTACTTTATGTGTGACCGAGGACTGAGATGAGGCTGGACGTGTAGGCAAGATGCACGTGGCAGAAGGACTTAGTTAATTCTTTCTTGGATGGGCAACAGAGAAGCATCACACATCTTTCTTGAGTGGACTAAACGTTCCCTGCGAATAGAATATTTAGTTTTGTGTCTGAATTTCTCATGGTCTTGACGTAATGACTGGACAGTAGCTTTCAGAAATTGTTCAGGTAAATGGCTGGCTGGCTGGGTGGGTGGATGAATGGATGAACAGCAATGGGATATATCCACCAGCTGTCTTGTACTCATCTGCTTGTCCATTTATTCATTCAGTCTGTCAGCATTTAGTACGTATTAAATAAACTGATACCATAAACTGTACTGTGCAGTATGTGTGCCTTGAACTTGACCGGAATTATCCTGTCTACCATAAGTAAACCCAGGGAAGACCATCTTGCCCACCCCATGGAGAGATTAACTTTCTGTGTAGTACACACTGTCTGTTAGAAGTCAGGGATGTTTTTTTTTTCCCCTTAGTCATCTTTGTTGAATCATTGATTTTGATAAGAAGGAGGACAGTTCTTTAAAAATATGGACCCCCCCAAAACCAATTTTTATGTTTCCCCAAGCACTGCAATTGAGACCACTCTGCTTGGCTATTAATACTCTAATGGAACAGCGTGCCCTCTTACAGAGGGGAAATCAGACATTGTGCTGAGTTGATTAGAAGTGATGGCATGGAGCTTCTTCCTGAGAACGGAAGTCCTGTAACCTCAAATACCAAGGACTATAAATCTCAGCAATATATAATGCTAATTGGTTTGAAAGGCCTAATCGACGCGGAGAACGGAAGCCAAGTTCAGAATGCTCAGGACTGGAAGCTCCAGGCCTCTGCCTGCTTCCAGAAGGAGATGTGTCATTTTCTCCCTCAGTGCTGGGAAGAGCAATCAAGGATTTCAGAAGTTGAGGCTCGCTAAATGCCAGACCGGAAGCCCTGCTTGATGGCGGGAGTGGGTGCAGCCGAGGGTGTCTGTCCATTTTGTAGATGACAAATTAAAGCTTGAGGGAAGCCAAGGGACTACGCCTCTGTGGCTAATGAGCAGGGGGCCTGAAACTCAAGGCCAGGTCTCTTCAGTCTTCTTCGTATCCTACTTGCCTGCCTCTGGGCTCAAAACCGTTTGATTTTGTTAGTCTCAAACTGAGGCATACATTATCAAGTTCCTCTTTTGTACTCTGCAAATGTATGCGTGTTTCATATGCCAGGACCAATAGTATTAGTTCTTCGCCATGCCCTGATGTGCTCATATGCTCTCTTACTTTTGGGGGCCTTATAGGAATCTAGCCTGAGAGACTTCATTTCCTTCCTTTTCTAAATGAGGGGAAATGGAGTTTGGAAAAAGCAAGCAGAGCTTGCCTGAAGCCACTCAGTAGAAGGCTAACCTGAGATTTGAACATGGGTTGGCTGAACCCATGGTCAGAAGTGTTTTCTTATTTAAAAAAAAAAATATATATATATATATATATATTTGAGTGAGAGAGAGAATGGAGTCAGATCTTAAGGAAGGCATGTATTCAATGGAGCACTGGATGTGGTGCTTGAACAATGAATCTTGGAACACTGAAAAAGTTAAATTATAATTATTTTATAATTATAATTTAAAATTAAATTATAAAAAAAGAACAACAACAAAAATAGTTGCTGTGAGTAACAGAGATATATACATCATGTGCCTGGCAGGTATGAATACTAATACGTAAAATCAAAGATCGTGCCACAGTCTGGCTAGAGCTGAAACTGCTATGGCCTCTCATACCTCCAATTAGTCTCACCCCTAGTACTTGATGTTGGACAACCGAGGTCTTCTCTATCATGCATAATGTGTTTTGCAAGCAGAGCTTCAGGTTCCTGAGCTACCCTTTTCCAAACAGATAGTTGCATATGTCCCCCACACCCCCAAGGAACTGTGGCGTCCTCACTAATGATAACCACTTATCATTTATCACCTGCCTAACTTTGGAGAGGTTACTTGACCTCTTTAAGCCTTACTTTCCTCCTCTGCACCCTGGCCATATGCACTGCACCCCTATTAGTCAGGATAAGTCGTGCTAAATGCTGTAATGGATAAACTTTGAAATCCGAGTGACATCCTTATCAAAGGAAAAGATTATTGACTCACATGCAAGTCAAATACAAATTAGCCAGGTTTGGGAGATTTTTTAAATCATGCAGGCCTTCAGAGACCCAGTCTCCTTCCACCCTGTGGCTTCCAGGGTCACTGCAGAAAGAGAAGGGAGACTGTAGAGACAGAACACAAGAGACCCGAGTCCTTCAACCCGGAAGTGACACACATCGCCTGTGCTTTCACCAGAGCTAACCTCATTGACCAGAGCTAACTTAACTCTGTCCCACTGAGATGCTTGCAAGGGGAGACTGGGAAAAGTCCCTGGCAAGCAGCCACTTCCCAGCATCAACTTTACATTACAAAGGAGAGGGCAAATCTCTCTTCCCGCCACTGTTACCAACTCATAAAGTTGCCATGAAGATTAAATAAGAAAATACATGTCGTATGCTTAGCACAGAGCCTGGTATATAGTATGTAATCAATAAATGTTAACCAAGGCCATTGTTCTTAAAACCACAAGGTCAATTTCATGCTTTGTAAATATTAGTGGAACCCTCAGATGCTAATGACTTATTTATTTATTTATTTATTTATTTTCCCCAAATACGTTTATTTTATTTTTTCAGTGTTACAAGATTAATTGTTCATGCACCACACCCAGTACTCCGTGCAATATGTGCCTTCCTCAGTACCCACCACCAGGCTCACCCAACCCCTCACCTCCTCTCCTCCAAACAGATGAATGGCTAATGACTTATTTAAACTCTGAATTGGCTATCATGATGATCTGTTCTGATTTTAGTCTGATTCTAATTAATTCATTCAACTCACACTTACTGAGTGTCCTATCAAGACTAGATGCCGGCAGTGAACCAGACCCTTCCTGTGGCCAGGCATTACATGGAGTGGTGGGGAAAGGCCATGAACACTAAGCCAATAATTACAGAAATGACTATTTAAACTATAACTACGATAAATGACAGAGAATTACATGACAGAGAAGTGCAGAGTACTAAAAAAGTACATACCTAGAGGACCAATCTAGGCTGTAGAACTCAAGAAAAGATTTTCTGAGACCTCAAGAATGAATAGTAATTGGCCAAAGGAAGAAGTGGGGGACAGATTTCAGGCAGAGGGAACAGCCGTGAGCTGCCTTCTCCAGATCTCATTAACTCAATCCTGGGGATCATTCAGCTTGGACAGCAGACCTCGTGGGATGTTCCAAAGCATCATCAGCGTAAAAACACAAATAAACAAAAACATCCTGGTAAACACGTCCCTAAGAAACACTAGCAACTTACAAAGAACACACAAATCCAAACACTGTAGTGGCTCTAAGGAACTTAAAAATGTTTTCATCCAACTACAAACATTCTTTTTCTTGGGAATCTTCAATTGTATCTTTCAGTGCATAACTTTTCTTAGCTTGACTCAAGTCACTGAAAAAATCTGCAATTCTTCCCTGCACGTGCGTGCCCTCTGTTATAGTCAGGCCACACATTTGGGGTCCCTGGCATGTCCCTCACGTGCCCATTATTCTGTACGTGGTGTGAACACCCATTACCTGAGATGCTCTCCCATTAGCAGCCTCAGTCTCCACTCTCTGTTCCCCCCCACCCCACTTCTGTTCAACTCCCACTCCGTCTGAACATGGATCTCCATCTCTTTCATTAAACTTTTCTTGCTCTTGTTTTTGCTTCATTCTCTAGGATCCCAATGTCACGCTTAAGCTACTGGTAAGCAGTTGCTGTGATACTTTCTATTTATGTGCCTTCTTCTCACTCTTCTGTGTAAATTCCATGGCATGGGCAGATTGTGTGTGTGTGTGTGTGTGTGTGTGTGTGTGTGTATTTCCAGCACCCAGGGCAGTGTCTGATACATAATGGGCATGCATGTTTGTTAATCAGATGTCTTCCCTACTCATTTGTCCTCTCTGAGCCTCAGTGTTCTTACTTAGGGAAATAAAAAATAATACTTGCCCTACTTAGTTCATCCATCTTCCTATTAAATGAGAAAATGCATGTACATTGCTTAGCAAAGAGCCTGTCATACAGTAAATGTGAGTGATTGATGAAGTCAGTGAACATTTGAGTGCCTACTGTGTTCTGGATCATGAGTATAAAAATACTTCGCCAATGATGAAGTACTCTGCAAATAGAGGCATACGTTCAAAAATCATAATGTGATTGTTACAACATTAAGACAAATTTGTGTGTCCATATCTGCTTGCTTAATTATAATAACAGTGATATGAATAACCCTGTTCATATTCTCAAAGGATAATGGGAAGAGTAGGGAACGTGGAGTTTGCAAATATTGGGATTCCGAACAAGATGATCGTACTTGATGCATAACCAGTTATGAATTCCAGGGTCAGTGGATTTAATACATTTTATATCATTGCAAATGTTTGCTCTACTCCCAGGGAAGATTAAAAAAAAAATTCCTGTGTTTGGCTCAGGAGCTTGCTTCTCTCCTGGCAGTGTGCATCAGACTAAATGTCACAAGAATATTTCAGCATATGTGGGTAAATATTTACACTCATTTTAAACAGATATTCCAAATTCCTTGTTGTTTTTCAGCAGAGGCCTAAACCTGGTGGTAAAAGTCATGAATAGAACTTTTTCAGTCTCACTAAGTGAGAAGGGGCTTTTCAAGGATTCTTGCCTCCAGGGTGCTCTATTTTTCTCCTTCCATTCTTTTTGGGTTGAGCTGTTGGAAGGGAGAACTGGCCCTCTGCCATGGAACTCTTTACCAAGCCACTTCAAATTATTGCTCCCTGGTCCCTGAGAGCCAGTAGAGATTCAGCTGTGATCACAGGGGGAAGAAAAGTATAAGGAAAGAAATACAGAAGCTAGAAGAAGAAGCAGCAACTCTTGGAAAAATGCAAAATGCGTAGTATTATGGCCTGGGTTACAAATGGGTAGACAAGGACTTAGACTGAGTTTCGGAGGAATGAGAAATTATAGCTGGAACAAATCAAAGATAGCACTTTGGATATGTACAGAACAAAAGGGTGTACCAGTGGGGGAATATTGCTGGGTTGACAGATTGATATTATACAAAGCTTGGGTTATGGACAGTTTTGTCTGTGTTTGAGGTGCATAAAAATGCTGTGTATAGGTAGATATGTATTCTAGCAATTTCCCTTGCTTTCTAAAAACTTTCAGTAATAGAGGCCTTTCTTTGGGGGAAAAGCACAGAGATCTCTGCTAATGGTGAAGGAAGAAGCTAGGCAGAGAGTCAGCCTGGTCTAGTGGGATACTCTGAAGGATCCTTGGTGCTGTGATTGCCCCACCTTGAAGGAAGAGGACCCAGTTTTCTGACCCTGTATCAGTTGTTGGCTGCTCTATTTCCAAGGGGCTTGAAGGCAAGGGCTACCTCCTAGTCTGGCTGAGTAAAGCATCTCAGCCTTGGCCGAGTGTAATACTCTAACTGTGAGTGCTCTAAGCTGTTAACAGCCAGAACTCACAACTGCTGAAGAACAGAAGGGAATCTGTGTGGGCACCAATGGCTATTACTGTAGAGGGACAGGTTAGATTCATAATGTGCTTGAAGTCCAGAGACATAGGAACTGATTCTTTCGTTCTACATTTATTAAACATCCACTCTGCTAGTCATACTGCTAGGTACCAGGATACAAAGACTGGAGAGCCATTCTCTACTCTGCATCCTAGTATAATCAGGGTGAGAATTCTGCTTTAGGATCCAATAATGGGGAAACCAGAAAGGACACAGAAGGCTCTAATCACAAGACGGAACATCCTTATCGTGTACCTGCTAAATGAGCAGTCCTGTGCTTACTGTTAGGGAGGCAACAAAGGTGTGTAAGTGTGGCTTCTACCTTTGGAAAAATAACGAGTAAAAAGAACTTAATAAAATACGAGGGATGATATACTTGGTGTCTCATAAGAAGCAGGTAGATTAAGTGTAGGAGAACCCAGAGGAGAGAAAAGAATCATGGAAACCTAAGAGCTGACTTTGTAGCAGACCCTTACAGGATGACAGTATGAGCTTATGCCAAGGGGAGAAAGGTATTCTAGGCAGAGGGATGGCTTAAGTAAAGGTAAGGAGAAAAAAAATATTTTCACATAAATTCTGGCATGTGATTGCCGAAGTGAAATTTTGCTACAGTACCAAGTAAAAGTAGGCATGTGAGAGGAGAAGAGTCTGGAGAAGTGGGCAACATGTAGAGGACCTTCATATCTGGGAAAATACAGATTTGGGACTTGATCTTTGACAGAGTAGGTAGCTGGGAGTAGATGCTGAAGAGCAGAAGTTCATCATCAGAACAGTTCAGTGGAAGAGTAATTGACAAAGCGTGAGGCACACAGGAAGGCAGGGAGAGCTAGATCAGACTGAAGTGAACTGCACCATGCGTTGGTTTCCTGCCATGTCATTGTTAAAAAAGGACACTTTAACACAAAGAACGAACCCTCATGCAAGCCATGGACTTTAATTAATAACAATTTATAAATATTAGTTCATTGATTAAAACAGAAGTACCACAGGAATGCAAGATGTTAATAACAGGGGGAACTAAGGGGGCAAAGGGGAGGAAGGTGCACTTTCTGTACTTCCTGCTCAGTGTTTATGTAAATGTAAAACTGCTCTGAAAAACCAATTTTAAGAAAATCTTAAAAACAAACAAACAAACAAAACACCACTTCTGCCTAGGCTTTTTACCCAGCCACTTGTTACTCATTCTTCAGAGTTTCAGTTGAAGCATACCATTTCTCTTTGCTCCTCTAATGGTCTAGACCCCTTCTATAGGGTTTCAAACCACCCTGAACTTATCCTTAATTCCATTATTATTCTTATAAGGTTAATGACTAGGACTACTCTCATCATACTGTGATGTGAGCAAAAAATACATTTTCTCATAGTAAACCACTGAGATTATGCTGTTTGTTATAGCCACCAGTGCTACTTACCCTAACTAATACCTGTGTTCACAAAATATTGTGCATCTTATGGATCAGGATCTTGTTTGTCTTTATTCACCCTTAATTTTCTAATGTCTAAAAAACCATCTAATCTATAAGAGGTACTCAATAAGTATTCGCTGATTGCATGTTTCCTTACAAATTATTTTATGATACCTGTGGGAGATTGTTAAGAATGTTGGCTTGAAAATAAGATAGCCCATGGTTTCAGTGTTAACTCGCTCTTTTACTTTTGCTTTGGGATATTGGCCAACTCATTTTACATCTTTACTCTCCTTCTCCTTTATAAATTGGGAATAAAAATAGTTCCTATGCTATAGGTTGTGGTGAGAAGTAAATATGATATTGTATGGTTGTAGCCCAGGTTCCCCAGGAAACAGCTTGGTGCAAGGACCGAGTGCTAATACTTAATTGTGGAAGATGCAATCCCAGGATAGCAAGAATGTAGGAAAAGGAAAGTGACATATGGAAGGATGGACTTAAATGCAAGGTGATGCGTTGGTGTGCTATCCATTGTTTTATGATGAATGATGAAGAGACACAGCAGTACCATAAGAGGGTGGATCCACTTGGTCATGTGGGCCGTCTCCAGGCAGTCAGTTCTGAGAATCCATACTTCAGAAAGGGTCATATGACAGAGGAAGGAAATGGGATTCATAGTCCTGATTCTGATTTTCAAAGCTAATACCCCACACTTCTGGATTGCTGCATCTGGCCCTTTCTGCAGCTGGTCACCCCTGTGCTGT
>CM053615.1:62626818-62715383 GCA_028646535.1 Procyon lotor
GGTCTTGCTGTTCCCAGTGTTCTTACCTTCTGTCACTGCATTACCCAGCCTGTAGTGCTCAATGATGAATGTCCTCTCTTGTCGTTCTTACGAGATTCATGCAAGGGGAGGAGATAGATATCCCAGAACATCTGTAACAAGGATATGGGCACAGGGGAAAGCAAGAGGAGTGAGCTGTGGACCAGCAGAATATTTAAAACTGAGATTCCCCCTGCCTCCATCTGCTGAATTTACCTTTTTTTTTTTTTTTTTGCGAGAAAAAGTCCCTTCTGGGAAAGCCTCACTCAACTCCAGATACTTTTCCAAGACATTCTTAGAGCTGAGACTAGCATATCCAATTTGGCGGTGCAAAGTGTGATTTTAATTAGGTCGTTTCCCTCTGGGGGCTGGGGGCTCTGTTGGCTGAACTTCATAAAGGAGCCTGTGGGTGGGCAGCGTGCAAGGCGCTCAGAGGTGAGGAGCATTCAGGACAAGCCTCCCGGAGGGGCTTGGCTGTTGCTTGTGAAATTTCCCCTATTTCTTCTTCCTCCTAAAGTCATTGGAAATTGCTGCACCCAGGGAGGGATGTGGCCTCCCTTTCAGATAGGAAAGGGCTTTGGAGTTCTTGGATCAGAGCCAGCTAATATCCAGGGCATTTATTTTTCAGCTATGGGGCCCCTGCGTGGATCAGTCACTCAATCCAGACAGGTGTCCACCTTCCTTGCTCCATGGAATCCCTCTGGGGCCCGGAAAGACTGCTGGTGCCACTCCCCGAGTGAAAAGTTCATGTTCCTCCTAGTCGTGAAATAATGTGGTCCCAACCTTCCCTCCTGGGGTGTGTCCAGTGATTTAAGGCTCTTGACTTCTGCCCTGGAGAACAGAGCAGAGATAAATTGTTGGCTGCTGACAACGTCCCATCCACGCTGCAGAAAGCCAGGGCGGTGCAGCTGGGGTTCTGGGTGGGCCTGGTCACCCAGGAGGGGCTGGCCAGAAGCTGCCTAGCTGATGGAAACCAAACAGCTCCCAGAAAAACGGAGACTTGAAACAGAACCCAGGAGGCATCTCCTGCAAGTCTTCCCTGGTTCATTGCCCTCCTTGGAAAACTGGACAGTCATCTCTGGTTTCTGGAGAACCCGAGGGAACTTTCTAAAATGCACATCCCGTCACACCATGTTTCTGCTTTGAGACACCCTAAATGGGTCCCTGGTGCCCATGCAGGTTAGGGTTAGAGTGCTTGCTATGGCATCAAGCTTTTTTTTTTTTTTTTTTCCAATTTCCCTGTCTTCAGAGAGCCCTCCAGCTTCATTTGCTCTCCTTCACTCCCTACAGTAGGCATACTACATATGCCCTCCAGATTTGCATCCAGATCCTTCCCTCTAGCTGCCAGGATCTTTGAGGCTTCTCCTCTTTCTCTGAGTGACTTCCCTTCCCCTCCAACCCAAGCCCCTCCTGGATCTGCTTGGCTAAATTCTCATTCGTCCAATCTCAGGAGTCCCCTTCTCTGGAAGTCCCCTCAGTACACCTCCCCACTCATTGGCAAAACCGGAAGACCTGACCGTTTCCTTCCAGAGCAACCTGTTTTGACATCTCTTTTAAAACTTAACACTCTCTACTGTAATTGCCTGTTTCATTTACCCTTCTGCCCATCCTCCTCCAGCCCCTTCACCATAAGCTCTGTGAAACTAAAAACCAAGTTTGTGTTTTTGTGTATCATTATGTTCCGAGTTCAGTTGTCAGGCATATTTTAGGCACTCAATAAATGTTTGCTAAATTAATAAATGAGACCCCAGAGGGCATCCCGTTAAACCTTTAATGATCTTCATCATTTCCTGGGATTAAATACTTAAACACTTCTCTTGAAAACTAGCAGAATCTCAGGGATTGGTGCAGCTTTTCACCAATAATTTACAGGCAGATCAGAAGGACTGCTGGTAGTAAACCCTGAGGTTTTGTTATTTTTTTCCCCAAAAACACTGAGTTTTGGTAATACTTTAAAAATTGATTTAGAGGATGGCAAGAACAAATGTGGGTGTTAGATGTCAGGTCTAGCTAGAGTCCTGTCTCTAGAATTGTTCAGAGGAATATACATGAGCACATTAATTAACCTGATTGGATTCTTTTGTGTTCGTGGTACACAACTAAGGGGCTAGAACATAAGAATGTGGGTAGAGAAGAGCCCCGGCCTGTCCAGGGTATCATAGGACTCTGCTGAGAAGGGGGTAGGTGTCTGTCTGTGTTTTTTCCAAGAGGAAACTGAGCATGATTGTGGTTTGGGAAGGGTAGGAACCAGGGGGCAGTCACAGGGAGGATCTGGCTGGAGGAAAGCTTATTTGTAGTTGGAACAGGGCAACTCCTTTCCACTCTAGGCAGCATTCTGTCCTTCATGGAGCCTAGATAGATTCTGAAGCTACGGGTAACCTCCGAGTTGGTTCCTGGACCGATCTCCATCAGGGTCAACAAGGGGGATGGCAGGACAAGCCATGATCACGTGCAGATGCCTCTAGAACTAAAGACCTCAAGGAGGAATTTGCCACCGTCAGACGGGGTGCTGACAATGGACTTCCTAGATCAAACGTTCACTGTGACCCTGGTCATCTCTCACTTGCTGCTTTTCTATTACATGAGTTTCACTTCAGGGAAAGGAGTGGAATTGGCAGCCATCCCCAACCTTCCTTATTTTAGGCATCTCTCATGGCCCCTTTACTCTGAAGTTAACAGCAGTCCCTCGTCAAAACAATGGGTATAGCCCTTACTATTTTCTAGTATAGTGATTCCCAAAGTGACTTCCACTGAATGTCTGTTCTAAGAGACAGTAATAGATATTGAATTAAAAAAACAAAACAAAACAAACAAACAAACAAAAAACAGGCCAACAGGTGTGGGGAATGATGCATAGTAGAGTCCCCTCTTAGAGAATCACATTGCACATCAGGATACTGAAGACGTCTGTGAGTCCTAAAGAGTCAGATACCTCCACATTCACTCAACAGTAGAACTTCTTTATTTAAGAACAACTTGATTAACATTCTGAAAGAAGCCTTTGGGGAAACGCTAGTGCCTCATCTAAGGATTGCAATTTTATACACCTTAATATATGTACCTAGTATCTTTATAAAACAAATAATATGTCTATTATCACAATTACATGTTATCAAAGCAGTCATCTCTTATTGTAAATGTTTGTTATGTATTTTGTATGGCCTCCTTTATTTGGAACTAAAAATCTAATTCCAAAGACATTTGTATCGTGTCCTCTAGTGAGTTACAGATTAATGCCTGAGTTGGACGTTCATATAGGAGACAGCAGTAATACAAGATAATAAGTAATAATTATTATAAGTAATCTTATAAATAGTGATATTGTTTATTGAGGTCTTACATATGGATCAGAAATGAGATTGGATAATTTTATAACTATTTTCTCATCCTAGAAGTGAAGGGGTTTACACATACTGGTCTAATCTCTAATCTCTAATCGTTGCTGCTGGGAAAATGGTGCTTCTCATCTCAACTGAGTTCAGTGTGGATTCTCTTCCCCTGGCTGAGCAAAGCATAGGGTGGCCTCCCACCATTCATGGAAGCAGTATCATAAAGGTGTGACATGTGACAAATGCACCCCAGGTTGGGGCTCCAGCTGCATGGATGAGTGTTTTCTGATAGTTCTGAAGACAACAGTTGTTTGAATGTCCGAGAGTAGGCAAGGTCTCACCAAGTGGCTTTGGATTCCTAAAATTAGAACTTGAGCCTTGGGGAATAGAAATGGACCGTGAGTTATGCACATTCTGTAATAAGCATTCTGAGAAGGTTTGTAATTCGGAGTCAAAGCTAAAGGGACAAATGGACCTTGGAGTTCTGAAACTCATGAAAACTGTACAGGAGCTCCACACGGGGTAGGAAGAACCTTCCTTCTTTTTGACTCATGGAATGCCTTGTAAAAACACTTCAGGACAGGAGAGCTGCCTTCAGTTCAACAATCCTGCCTCAAATGTCTACTGTGGGTCTCACCATAGGGTGGGCAGATCCAGTAAGACTCTTATAACCTACCCTCCCTTCTCCCCTGGCACCCCAGCAGCCTACTGCCCTAATATACAAAGACGATCATGTCATCCCCTCTGCAGAGGCCCCAAGAGCATCTCCTCATACTCCATGTAATGAATCCCTATTTAAATTCTGAGCGCTGAGAGTCTAGGGCCCTGACTTGACCTCTCTGGCTGGATCTACCCCAGTGTCCGTGCCATAAAGAAACTTGTCAGCACAGTAAGGCTTTGGAGTCTTCTGACAGGAGTGCTAAGTGTTTTTGATGTTTTAAACAGGAGCCTGACATGTTTACATATTTGATTTACTTTATTTTTCTTTCATTTGTCCTGATTGAACTCTGTGATGCCAATTATATTTATGTTTTATCTCCTTTGTCTTCTATAAACATTTGTTTTCTATTTTTTTTTTTAAACTGCTTTTAATTTCTTTAGTTTACTTTTTTCCTAGCCCGCCTTCCATGGCTTCAACAGCTGTGATGTTCTTTTCACCGATGGAGATGGGGCTTTTAATGCGGCTTTCAGTGATGGTTACCTTCTTCACCTTCCTTTCATTCATGACCTTGTTGTTGGGTTCTTTGATCTTACTGCTGTTCTTATTGTTCCTTGAGTCCTTAAACATTTCTTGAGCTCTTGATGCATGAACATTTGCATTTACACTTTATGCATGCAGCAAAATGTTTGCTAACAAGTACCATTTCATCTGGTAAGATTTGAGGGGGCTATTCTTCAATTGTCTTTCCTTCGTAGGGTTCCTTTCACCTTTCTTCTGGCAGAGATTCTTATTCTGGATTCTATGCTGATTCTCCTTGTATTACCATCATCATTGAATAAGTTTAGTTTCTCCTTTATTGGTTTTTGTAGAAAAATAGTGGTGATGGGAGAGAAGCACTAATTGTCGCCCCTTCTAATATGCAATTGTGTGCGTGCGTGTGTGTGTGTGTGTGTGTGTGTGTGTGTGTGTAGGTGGTGCAAAAACGAGAGAGGAAATATAGTTTATCTTTGTCTTGTTTTCATTGAATTACATTGGTTTTAGAAGAATGGGATCAGAAATACACCTAATTTTCCTTCCTAAAAATCAGAGTGATTTTCAAAGATTATTCTCTCTACACTAAACAGGTTGAAGGGAGGCAAGTGATGAGCTAAGGAGCTGTAAGAAGACCATTGTAAAAGTGCATATAAAATATTGATGGTTCACTGATTTGGAGTAGAGCAAAGAGAATAGAAATAAATCTATAAAGACCTAATGATTGTTCCAGGCTCTGCCCTCTATTGCCTACAATCTTCTCAAAGGGTAGACATGTTTATTCATCTGTACATTCACAAGGACCTAACTGGGCATCAAGTAAATAACAATGTGTGTTTATTGCAACCAGACAAGAATGCATATTTTCATTTTAATTAATTAAAATATGTTTTGAATTAAATATTTTCCATTTCCCCTTAAAAACTGCTCAGGTCACAGCGGGGCGGGGGGGTAGGATTTGTATAAGATGTTGTTCTGGGGGGTTTCTGTAAGCTTTTATGGCTGTTTCTCTAAAAGCCCTTTAATTTGGAAGTAACCAATGTGATAAGTGATTTCATTCTTAATCATTTCCACATTTTAAAAATGGGAATAAATAATAATAAAACACCGCTACTAAAACTGACAATAACTTGATGGGTTTTCTGGGGTGGGGAGAATTAGTCAGTAAATGCTCAATGTGCCTTTCACAGTCCTGATTTCATCTAAGCAATCCCTAAGGGGGCTTCCACTTACCCTTTTTTCTCTCCTTTCTGTAAAAAGGAACTTGAACTTGGTTAGATTCTCATCTTAGTCTTCCCATTACAGTTTTTGCTTTTCTTTATTGTTGTCCCTTGTGTGGAGTTTTATAGTCATCTGCTTGTGCCCCATTAGGCCAGGGATTATGACAATTTACCCTCTTATCTACCAGTACCTGAATATAACAGATCTTCAGTATCTTTTTAATGAATAAAATAATTGATTCCTCCTGGCAGGTCATTCCTATCATGGCTGTGGTTGCAAATAGCCCTCCCTACCCACCCCCCTTGGACACATAAGGATTAAAGCAAGGCCACCCACAGCCTTTGATCATTGGGTTGAACAGAGAGGTTCATCAGTAACAGAAACAACCCAAATATGCCATATTTGGAAAAGCACATTTCTCTGACATATGGGCTTCTATGAGCAAGAGTCACAAGCTCTCCTGTTTTGGTGAGTCATACGTGGCTCCAGCATCAATCATTTGCAGAATAAAAGGAGAAAATGGCTTTAATTCATGAACGAATACATTCCATCAGAGAAGATACGTATTTCTGAAGCAGAGGACACATCTTCAGAAAACAGAACCTCTCTCTATAAATGTGTGAAATAAAGCAATATTGCATTATCATCCAACAGCTAGAGTTTTTTTTTTTTTTTTTTTTTTCTATTCCTTTAAAAGTGTAATTTGTTACTTGGTAAATTCTTTATTTTTATTTGGGAAATTGAATAGTTATAACTAACCCCATGGAATTGTGCTTTGTAAAAGTTGGCCTCCTACAAATCAATTTCCCTTCCTTTCTCTCTAGTGGTGCCATAGCTCATCCTAGCAAGACAGTCCGTTGGCAGTTGTTTCTAAACTCCTGCAGGGCTCTCAGCAGCACGTTAAGTGATGGATGGCTGGAAAGTTGATGATGGAGGATGGGGGGGGGGAGTGTCACCATCTTACTGAAGCTGGCAAAAGACCTATTGCCATTCCCTAAGTCTAGCATTTCTGAAAACAAGCATCTTTGTAAACTAATTGTTGTTGTTGGTGGTGGTGGTTGTTCTTAATAACCACACTAAACGTGTTTACCAAACTAAAGTTTCATCTTGGAATTTTTTTTTTTTTTTTTTCATTTTTTTTTTCATCTTGGAATTTTACCCCTTGTTTACTATAACAAGACAGTTAGCTTTGTTTTGTGAAGGCTTAGTATGTATTAGGTACTTTGCGTATCATATGATTGAACTTTTATTTTAAAAGAAAAGGTTGGGTTAGGGCTCCTGGGTGGCTCAGTGAGTTAAGCACCTGCCTTAGGCTGAGGTCGTGATCCCGGGGTCCTGAGATTGAGCCCTGCATCGGGCTCCCTGCTCCATGGGGAACCTGCTTCTTCTCTCCTTCTGCCGCTCCCCCTGCTTGTGCTCTCTCTCTCATCAAATAAATAAAATCTTTTTTTAAAAAAAAAGAAATTTAAAAAACATAATAAAAAAAAATAAAAGGTTGGGAGTTGGGGAGGGGCAAATTTAGCCCAGTCCAGGAGAGGTCGGAATTATCTCATTCGATTGACAGATTTATTCTAGTCTTCTTTAATTCATTTTTTTAAAATTATGAAAACAGTCAGTATATTGTGTATTTTATATAGACCAACATATTTTAAGAAGAGATATGGGAAGCAGTGTCCCCTTTTGTACCCTAGATGATCATTCTTAGAAATACGGCCACATTTTAATGCTCTTATCTTTTTATTTTTTAATTTGATTTTTTTGTTGTTGTAAGCACTTTCTTTTCACTTCTTTCTTACAAAAGATAAGAATTCGTATCTTTTCACACACATCCTGGAATCATGACCCTCCAAGTATAATTATATCACAATAAAATCTAAAACACTCTAATGAGTCCCTGGTATAGGTCTATTGATTATCTTGCCACTGTACCAAACTTTCTTTATTCTCTTGGCTAAAATTGCATTCATTTTCATAGAGTTATGTAATTATTGTCCCCAACTGAGCCACCGGTTTTTACACAATGACTACATTTCTGTTTTTATATCTTTTTTTGGTTCATTTGCTTCTCTTGGGGTTAATAATTCTTTCTTTTTTTTTTTTTTTGAAGATTTTATTTATTTATTTGACAGAGCAAGAGAGCACCAGGAGGCAGAGCATCAGAGGGAGAGGGAGAAGCAGGCTCCCCACTGAGCAGGGAGCCTGATGTGGGGCTCAAGCCCCTGGGACCATGACCCGAGCTGAAGGCAGATGCTTAACCAACTGAGCCACCCAGGTGCCCCAAAAATTATTTCCTTTTATAATTTGCTCAGATTTTAAAGTGCTTACCATTAAATTAGCCTGCATTTTTTTCTTCCTTTTCTGTTTCTGAAGATCTTTTTTTTTTTCCTTTTTGAGTAAGCTCAACACCCAATGTAGGGTTCAAACTCACAACCCTTAGATCAGGAGTCACATGTTCTACCCACTGAGCCAGCCAGGTGCCCCTAGCCCATATTTTCAAATGGAACTGCAGAGTTCCTTTCAGTGTGAAAGGAAACAATACTTTGTTCATCAGTTCTAGTTTTTTAAACTTGAACATGATCCCTTCAGAGTTTTCTGTCTTCTGGTTCCTATGAGGAATATTTCAGCCTTTCATCTTCTTATTAGTCATCCTGACATTTTTCATCTCCACCATGCTGGTGCCTCCCTTTTCTTTTCCTTTCCTGCATTGGGTTCAAGTTTTTTTGAGTGTTTATCTTCCTCTATTTTGGCTTATTCCCTCAATTTTTGGAGCATATCCTCTAACAGATTCTTGGGGGAAGAAATGAATAGGAGGTAAATTCTTTGGGACTATGTTTGTCTAAAAATGTGTTCATGTCAAATACCACTTGTGGATAATTTTCACATAGAAATACAGGTTGTAAGGAGAAACATAATAGATCCTAGGACCAGGAAGATGAGGAGAGACCCGATAATTTCAGACCTTCTGGGCCTCGGTTAGACATTTGCAATATATTGTGAATGGACTAGAAGGCCGTCAGACAGTATTGAGTAGCAAAATATCAACGTGTAATAATAATTATTTTATTTTATTAGTCACCATCCTTAGTTTTTGAGGTAGTGTTCCAAGATTCACTGTTTTAAAGTGTTCTTTTGCCATCATATAAAGACTAGACTCTAGGGGGATTAGAAGTAAAGCAGAAAGCCCTGTCGAACATGATTGAAATAATCCGGGTAGAAGCAGCTGGTTTCTTGAGCTCAGTCTGTGTGGAGGAGGAGCGGCTGGGACGGTGTTAGTACGAGATAGTGATGCCACTTGTCGATACGAAGAAAACTGGAAGGGAAATAGGTTGAGAGGGCAATAAGTAGATGAAAATCCAAGAGATTTCTTTTAGTGAATGTTCTTTTGAGAGAGGATGCCAAGTAGCAACTTAGATATCTGGATCTGAAGTTTAGAAAAGTTAGACGTGCTATTTAGAGCTATGGGGCCAGATGACGTTGTACAGAATAAGGGGTGAGCAAACTACAGCCGGTAGGTGGCCAAATTTGTGTAAGTAAAGTTTGTGTGTATGTGCGCGTATGTGTATATAAAGTTTTATTGGAACACAGCCGTGCTCATTTTTTAATGTAATTTCTGTGGCTACTATCCTGCTACAGTGGCAGAGTTAAGCAGTTGCAAGAGAGCTCATATAACCCCAAAGCCAAACATATTCCCTGGATGACTCTTACAGAGGAAGTTTGGCAACTCCCGACTTGGGGAATAGATATAGGTAAAAAAGAAAGAAAAGTCAGGGACGAACTCTGGGGTTTCCCAACATTTAAGGATTAGGCATGCGAAGGTGATTCAGCAAAAGACAGGGAGAAGTAGCAGTCAGTGAAAAGAGGAAAGCCAGCTAAGTATGATGTCCCAGAAACTTAGCAAAGACAGTGCCTGAAGAAGAAGGGAATATTCAACTACAGCAGATGTTGTTGAGGAGTCAGTTAAGATGAAGATTGGTATATGATCACCACATTTGGCAAGATGAACTGTAGGGACCTTGACAAGAACTTAGTGTGGAGTGTCAGTGACAAAGTCTAATTGGGTTCATGAGAGAAGGGAAGATGAAGAAGGGGAAAGAGTGAATGTGTGCGGTAAGACTTACGATGAAATCTACCTTCTTAACAAATTTTCCAACATAACAATGCAGTGTTGTTAACTAGAGGCACAAAGTTGGGATAGAGCAGTGCAGCCAGTACAGAAAACTGTATGGAGGTTCCTCAAAAATAAAAATACTACATGATCCAATAATCGTACTTCTGGGTATTTACCCAAAAGAAATGACATAGGATCTCAAAGGGTTGTTTGCACTGTCATGTTCATTGCAGCATTGTTCACAATAGGCAGGACATGGAAACAATCTAAATGTCCATTGATGGCTTTGTGAATGAAGAATATAAATAATGTTTTGAGCTTTGAGGTGAAGACAAGCAGAAAAATGGGGTGATGACTGAAAGGAGGCAAAGAGTCAAAAAAGGTGAGCAGATGCGTTAGCTACAAAGCAGACTTTGAGGTGGACATCGGCATGCAGAAAGTTTACTAGATCATGCCTTCAGAGTTGAGCATCTTTGGAGGGGAGGACAAGACTAAACAGAGGGAAAAGCTGGCTCAGATGACGTCCAAAAAAGTTTCAACCAACTTTGGGAGAGCTTTGAAGCTGAGATGGTCCTTCAGAGATGTCCATTGGTGAAGGGAAGAGTCAGGCCTATTTCCATCCTCTCTGATTAGTCATTGGATGGAGGCCGGAAGGAGGGGCACTCTTGCTTGAATTGGCCCTGCCCCACTGAGGCATGACAATGAGAGCTATTGCTCAGCCCATTCCCAGCAACTGGAAGAATAAGGCTTTCCTCCTAGAGAGTGATCTGACTGGCACATTGGAGAACTCATTTGAGAAGGGGCTTTATTCTCAAAGTATGGGACTTTGTTCTTTCTGTTGCAATCTATTCCATGCCTCTCCCTCATTCTCCTTCACAGTTCTGGAAATCATGAACTTTATCTCGTGATAGGATACCAGATGGACTCTATTGTGTGCCTTATCTAAAAAGGATGAGAAGTAAAAAAAATCTATTTTATTTGTCTGGCTTGGCTCTCCTGTTAAAGGACATTAACGTGACCATTAGCTTTTACTTAGAGAATTAAGGATTACTGTTTGGATCCAGAAATGCTTCCCAAAGACTGCTGGTCCTCTTCTATAAAAATCAAACATAAAAGAGATGGAGTATAACATGAAATCAATGGCTGGTACCTTTGGCCTTTGGAAATAGGTTTAGTTTTAAAACTAAATTAGAAAGGAAGGGATTTTCATATTGCCTAATGTCTCTTGTTAAATAGTTTCTATCATGTTTCTCTCGCCTAATAAATATCTCTTATTTATGGCCTCTTTATCACTTTGGAATCATAGGTGAAAAGAACTCATCAAGCCTCTCATGCACCCATCTTGCTAGTACAAAGACACCTGCTATAAATGATTTGGCTGGTGCTATCCATCTCGGCTTGCAGGGATCAGGTAATGAGGATCTCAGCAAATGTTTTCTCCCATTGAGTAAAAATGGTTCTTCCTACAATTTCCATCCCCCAGTTCTGTTTTACACTCACAGGATAGGTATAATTTCCCCTCTGGAAGAGAGCCTTCCAGAGATTTATGGGTAACTTGCAGTCTTCTTTCTTCCTTAATACTCTTGCTTCACTTTCTTTCGTTTAGTTGGCAACGAAAGTTTAGTTGGCAAAGCCATACTAAGTCATCATACTCGGCCAGCCAGTGGGCTAAATTCTTAGGATAAATATGTACCCTAAACACCAGGAAATAATTTCTAGTATTTTCATTATCCCAGTTGCTCTCCTGTGTCCTTTCTAATCTAAAAGGGGTGCTTCCTCCTGGTTAAGGATTTCTTTCTTTCTGCTCTCTCTTTCTCATGCCAGATTCTCCCCACAGAACATGTTAGCTAACAGATACCCGTCTGAACACTTACCCTGTGACATGCACTATGCTAAGCCCTTTACAGTCTTTCTCTCACTAAATAGTTACAAAAAAAACCTAGAGGTAAATACTTCTGTTATTCCTGTTTTACAAGTGAGGAAACAGTCTTTGTAAGCTTGTGCAAGTTGCCCAAGATCATAGCTAGCAGGTGGTGCAGAGAAGAGTCAGTCCCACATCTGTCTGACTCTAGAAGTTGTGCTCTTAATCACCAGGCCACACTTATCTCCGTTACCATGATTCCAACTAGCATCTAGTGCCAGTCATCTGCCTAGTAGATAGCACCCCTGTTTGGGTTGAATTGTGTCCCCCCAAAAAGATACACTGAAGCCCTGATCCAGGCTTTACATTCTCAGAATGTGAGTTTATTTGGAAAAGGGTTTGTTGCAGATGTTGTAATTGGTTAAGATGAGGTCATGCTGGAGTAGAGCAGACTCTCAACCCAATACGATGATGTCCTTGTAGGAAGAGGGAAATTTGGACATGGATGGACAGAAGATAGCCATGAGGGGAAAGAGGCAGCTGTTAGAGTTAGGCAGCCACCAGCTGTGGAGCGCCTGTGGCTACCAGAGGCTGCAAGCCGCTAGGAACATTCCTCCTCCAGAGCCTTCTGAGGAAGCACAACCCCAGCTCCCAGAAATGTGACAGGGTAAATACCTATTCTTTCAAGCCACTCAATTTATGGTATTTTGTTATGGCAGCACTAGGAAATGCATACAACCCCTCAGTTGGGACTCTTCTTTGCTTCAGACTTACCTCACCAAGTGCCCTGGACATCTTTCCTTGAGGGTCTCCCAGGCAGATAGCATTTGACATGTCAGACATTGACTTGCCTGCCCTGGAGACCATGCTCCCCTTCCAGTGCCCCCTCTGCTCAGCTCTCAGTGCCCCTACCCACAGCTACTCATTCCTGAAAGACTGTTGTTGTTCTTTCGATCATCTTTAGGTGTTTACTGCATGCCTCCTAGACACCACCACTGGGAGAGGTGGCGGGGACAAAGCAGAGAACATGAGAGCAGGCAGTCACCTCCTCCGAGGGCTTTGTATAGATTACCTCATTTATCCCTCACCGCAGTCCCGTGAGGTGGGACTAGTAGTCTACCCATTCAACAGGCGAGGAAACCGGCCCAGAGAAGTGGAGTGACTTGCATGAAATCACACAGCCGGCCAGTAGTGGGACCGGAGTTTGAACTCAGGTAGCCTGGCTCCAGAGTCTCTGGGCTCTGACCGAGCTTTCCTGTCTCTGGGAAGAAACCGCTCCTGGCTTCAGGCATGATACGGAATTTTAGAGGAGCTGAAACATGAAGGAAATAATTGTGCAAGTGAATGTAGTGATATAAACTGCGATGAGTGATCTGAGCGAAAATTAAAAAGCATTAGGTGAAAGGCTGGAAGCTCAGGTTTCTCCAGAGAAGAAACAGTGAGGCCGAGCTGTGAGTAGAAGTCACACTCAGCCAGGTAAAGAGGGGTTTTTCAGGCACAGGGAGCAACAGATCTGCGGCTGATGATGGAATCAGGCCAGACATCCCCCTGCCACGTGCCAGCTCGAGCTGGTCACTGAGTGCTGTTGAACCCATTCCTCCATCTCTCTACTTGTTTTCCATCACTTTTAGACAAGTGTGATAGCCCTCTGACTGCTCTCTGTGCGCCCACTCCTGATAGCCCCTGTCAAAATGCCACATAGCCACCAAAGTTCTCATTTACATGCAGATTTTATCAGGCTTCCCATGAAAGGCTCTTCAGTGGGTTCCCCTTGCTTTCAGATGGATTCCCAAATATTTGCTCTGGTACTATGGACACCTGACAGGTTGGTCTGTCTGGTGTCCTTTCCTCCGCTCTGATAATGGCAATCCATACTTCCTGCCTATGTCGTTGGAAAGCTCCTCTCTACCAAATACTACAAGAGACCTTGCAGGCTCTGTCAATTACAGGACTTTGGCCTCCCTACAGGTGAGCATATGACCAAGACTTGATCAGTCTTTGTACCCTGTCTCCTTTGTCACAGTGACCTAAAGCAGCAGATCTCAAATTTGAGTGCCTCAGAATCACCCAGAGGGCTTATGAAAACAGATTACTGGGCCTCAGAATTTCTGATTTCATTAGCCTGGGGTGAGGCCCAAAAATTTGCATTTATAACCCATTCCAAGGTGATGCTGCTGCCAATATGGAGGCTAAGGGTCAAGTACAGAATAGAGGCAAGACACAGAAGTTTATACTTCACAGTACTCAACAGAAGACAGAAAAGTCTGCTTCCTCTGTCATCTATTACTTGGAAGATGCTGGGAGACACCAGTGGTCAAAACCTCTCAGCCCCTAACACCTGGGGAGTCTATTTGCAAGATGAGATAATGTAGCTAAAATGATAAGGAAAAAATAGACATAAGGGCTAAGGAGAGTCTGCAGCATGATTTTAGTCCCTGGATCTAATTATCACCAAAGCTAGTTTTACTCCTATTTTCTCTTTTAATGTAATCAAATACATCCACCCCTACCTCCACCCCATCACCCCTGTCCCATGCACACTTTCTTATCCAAATGAGACTTAGGATATTTTTTTTCAGTCACTTGCAAATTGCAACAAATTGGGCCTGATAAACATTCATGGCCTTCAACACCCTGTCTCAGCTGTTCCCAGCCTGCTCTACTCTGCTTCACCCAAGTTTGTCAGCCTTTCCAATTTCCTTTACCTTCCTCAGGGCCTTTGCACATCTGTGTATTTATCCCAGAAGGCTCTCCCCCAATACTCTGAACATCCCTGCCTACCTAACTCCTGTTCACCCTACCTTCAGATCTTCAGGAATTCTCTCACCATATAGGCTAAGTAAGATGGGTCAGTGCACTCATAGAACCAGCTTTAATTACCACCCAGTAAGTAAGAATATGTGTAATTAATTGTTTAATTTGTGTGTTTTCCAATGTAAATTTTTCCATAAAGGCATAGGATTGTATTTTAGTTAGAACTTCATCAGAAAAATAGCTAAGAATCAGAAAGAATAAATTGTACATCATCAAAATTAAATTTTTATATGTAAAAGGACTCTATCTTCAGAGTGAAAGGCCATCTACGGGTTCAGGGTAAGTATTTGTAAATTATATAACTGATAAGGGATTAGTATCCAAAATATAAAACGAACTCCTATAATTGAACTAAAAAATAAGGAACTGACTTTTACTATGGGCAGAGAAGGTATACAAATAGCCAATAAGCCCCCCACAAAATGCTCAAAATCCCTAATCATTGGGGAAATGCAAATCAAAACTATAATGAAATACTGCTTCATACCCATTAAGATAGCTATTAAAAAACAAACAAACTAAATAACAAGAGTTAGTGAAGATGTGGAGAAATTTAAATGTTTGTACACCCCAGCTGGGAATATAAATTGACACAGCTATTATGGAGAACAGTAGGACTGTTCCTCAAAAAAATAAATGTAGGATTACCTGATGACCCAGCAATTCCACTTCTGGGTGTATATCCTTAAGAAGTGAAAGCGGACTCAAACAGATATTTGTACACTCATATACATAGTTGCATTATTCACCATAACCATAAGGTAAAGGCAACCCGAATGTCCATCACCTGACAGATGGATAAACAAACTATGGTATATTACATACCATGGAATATTGATCATCCTTAAAAAAGAATGAAATTCTGACACATGCTGTAACATGAATGAACCTTGAAGGCAGGGTAAATGAAATATGCTGTACTCAAAAGGACAGTTATTGTATGATTTCACTCACTAGAGTAGTCAAATTTATGGAGACAAAAAGCAGAACAACAGTTGCCAAGGGCCAGGCAGATGGGAAATGGGGAGTTTTATTTAATAGATACAGAGTTTCAGTTGGGGAAGGGACAGAATTCTGGAAATGAATGGTGGTGATGGTTAGACAACAGTGAAAATGTACTTTATGTCACTAAAAGGTACACTTAAAAACAATTACAGTAGTAAATTTTATGTAAGTTTTACTACCAAAAAACCCTCAATCAGCAACACTACTATAATTGCTTGGCACATAATAAGTGCTCAATAAATAGTGTTCAAAAATGAGTAAATGGTGAATGAATCAAAAAGTGATAAATCAATGAATCTATTAAAAGAGAAAAGCAAATTTATAAATATTAACGTAGAAGGAAAAGCACAACCTCTCTGAAAGCCAAAAATAGTTTACAAGACATTATGTATACTAATATAATCTTATTTTCCTAAGGGAAAAAAAATAGAGTCCAACGTAAACACAGAAAAAAGTCTGTAAGTTTGATCCATTAATTGTGGTTATTTCTGGAGTAGAATTATGGGTGATGGACTTTTAGTTTCTACTTTATATACTTCAGTACTCCTTGACAGTTTTAAAATAAGCACAAATTACTTCTTATATTAAGAAGCAATCGATACGTATCCTTTCATTTTGAAAAATAAATGCAGAATTTGAAATGAAATGCAATGCTTTCGCTGTGGTCTAACCAGAGCACATCGAAGATGGCCATCACTTGCCGAGTTTGGAAGGCCGGACTTCTAATTTAAGAGGGATATATCATATGCCAGGCCCCCAACACGTTGTTTTCTGGCCTCGTGTTAATTCTGGAAAGGTTCATTACTCCCACCTAGCAACCCACTCCCTGGAGATTTTTCTGGACAAAGCATGGTTTTCAATACAAAAGAGTGAGGAGATTGGAACTTCAAGCCACTAAGCTTAGAAGTAACCTTTTGTGGCTTCGCTATTTTAGCCGTCCCTCATCCATCCCACACACTGCACACAAGTTTGTCTAACCAGGAAACCCTACCCAGGAAAATCAGGCCTCAGGTGGAAAGTGAGAGGTGGCATTAGCCTGGCAGGAAGGATGTTTTTGTCGGTGAATCACATCCGGTGGCAGCTCAAGGGGCAGCTGAGGCACCTCCCTGTCTTGATTTTGTCACCAGTGGTAGGTGAAGTTCACTCTGAAGTCATGGATGAGAATCTAGGGGCTGTTTTGGGACAAACGTGGAAAAAGTGGATGGAAAGGAAGGAAAGGGGAAAAAGTGGATTCTTCGCTTATGCCATGGCTTTTAGTTAATGGGATGAGACCTGGAGAGGAAGTTCCGGTGTGGATGCTTTTTGGAGAGAACCTGGCGGGGGAGAGGGTGTTGGCTGGAAAGAGTCCTCACCTGAAAGTCACATATGCCCAGTACCAGTTCCAGGTGTGAGGCTAATTAGCTCTGGGGTTGTCGGCAAATCACTTCATCTTGAACTGTCTCCTCTGTGAGGAGTCTGAACCAGGTGCATCTTATTGCAGCTGTAACAGCTTGATTGGGCTTCATCTCCCAGCTGTGCCACTGTGTCCCAGAATTAGTCCTCCTGCCTAGCGAGGTGCCCTGAGTTTGTAGGTGCTCACAGCAGTGCCCTCCATGTCAACACGATGGAGATTGTATCCTAGCCATCACATTGCTTTCCCAGTGGCCATAAGAATCACGGGTGTTTGTATATATGGGCTACTCAGACCGTGGCTAGGCATGGGCATGGTGTGTGGACATGATGGGGTGTGTGTACCCCCTTAGGGGTCATTCTCCCTCATTAGTTAATGGAGACACAGAAAGTTTTGTTTTGTTTTAAGATTTTATTTGTTTATTTGACAGAGAGAGAGAGTGAGAGTGAGAGAGGGAACACAAACCAGGGGAGAGGCAGAGGGAGAAGCAGGCTTCCTGTTCAGCAACAGGAGCCTGATGGCGGGTCTCAATCCCAGGACCCTGGGATCATGACCTGAACCGAAGGCAGATCCTTAACGACTGAGCCACCCAGGTGCCCCCGAGACACAGAAAGGTTAATGAACTTGTCCAAAGTCACAAAGCTAGTAAGTATAGCAGCTGAGATTTGAAGTGAGCTTGTGTATTTCTAGATCTCTTACTCCTAACCATTCTATTACAGAGCCCCTCCCAAGTGAAATGTCTAAGGGGTACCTCATTCTTTTTTCCTGTGTATCACAAATCAGAGGTAATGTCTCAACAGAAAACATTTTTCAGTTGGGTTGACATTTGCTCTCCTCCATCCCTTTCTGATAAATGTTCACACTCTAGCCACTTTTGAATAATCCTTGCTTGGAGTTTGCAATTAAAGAGAATCTGCTTGCACCACGGCACACAGTTGATGTGCATTTCTGAAAGTGTGGGAGTTTTCAAAATATTCTAAATCACTTCCCTAAGGAAAGAAGATAGAGGAAATGAACAAGTCATGCTGATTAATATTTGAGCATAAACAATTATTAGAAAAACCTGCCAAGACTGTGGGCTTTGCCCCCGTATGTTTGTCAGTCATGGGAATTTGCCTTCCTCCATTTTTCCTGTGTACCCTTTGCTCAGTTCCCTGCTGTTTTAGCCATAGACCTAGATCAGACTTCATCACAACAATCCCTGACTTCTCCCTCCTTTGCTAAACCAAAGTTGGTTTCTATTGATTCCTTGGGTTTGCCATTTATTCGTTCCAGAACCATCCATGATTCTTCCTTCTCTACTGATACTTGAGCTTGATACTCAAGATCTTTGTTATCTGGCCCCAAACCAGGGTCTGTACATCATGTGCACCTACTTTTTTCCCTTCACCTATCCTTTGTTCCAGCAACGCTTGATTGTTCCATGTTCTTGATTGTTCTCCATTCCTTATGCTTTTGCATATGCTGTTCCTTTTTCCGGGATGTCCCTCTCTTCATCCTGATTTTCACTTTTCCTCCAAGACTAAGCCCAGTGTTAAATCTTGAATGGCCCCTTGCACTGATTTCGTTTCTCAATCCTCTGAGCCCCAGTCTGCTCTGGTGGTTCCTCTTAGAACGGGAGTTTGGGCCTGGGTGCCTTAACACTTCACCTAGCTGTAGCGCCCTCATGTGCCCAGTACAAAAACGGCCCCTGCTGAATGTTGGGTGACCTGGATAGAAGACCCAGATATTTTGACTCCATTCCTGCATCAGGAATATGACTCAACATCCATTAACACTGAGTTTTTGAGCACCAAGGGCTGTACGATGACTAGGGGATCTGACTCAAAGTCAATGACGTTCAGTGCACTTTAAAGCCCCACCTGATCTGAGTCCTCATCCCTGCTCTGACCCTCTCCCTCACCTCCATCCAGCCACTGACCTCCTTTCTTATCCTTGAACATGTTTCCACCTCTGTGTTTTGTACTTGCTTCCCCTTCTGCCCAGAATGACCTTTTGCTAAAACCAACCTGACTCTTTGTTTACCTTCCTCGAGTTTTTGCTTAAATTCTTCTCCATCAGGCCATCTCTGACTATGTAAGATTGCAGTCATCTCCCATGCTGACTCTTCCTAACCTTTGCTTGACTGATATCCTTTCCTTCATAATGTTTATCATCCTCTGACTCACTCTTTATTTTTATATTCATACATTGTCTGATTCTGACACTATCTCTTCTATTCAGTGCTGACCACTTCATGCCTAGAAAAGTACCTAACATATAATAGAAGTCATATTACTATGCTGAATAAATGAACGAATGCAAAGCTAAGCAGGATATGCTCAGTCTTTACCCTCTTGTTTCTTAAGGGCCACAGGGAGGATATAGTTGACTTAATACCCAATCTGAGAAGTATTTTGGTAGGGAAGTAGAGGCAGTCAACTCAGACTAGGACAGCCAAGGAAAATAAGCAAGTCATTGTCCTTGCCCTGAAAAGAGCTATAGCTTTCCAGAGGACTAAATAGATAAATTAACAGATGAATAGCAAATAACATGAAAATGACCTTGCCAAAGGACAAAATAAACTCTTCTCTCATGAACATCTTATCCATTCCACTTGTCCATAAACTCTTTGAGGACTTGGTCCAGAGCTAATTCATCCTTTTCCCCTCACACCCCTACCTTCACCCTACTTCACCCCTGTACCATTCCCCAGGTACTTGGGAGAAGGAGCATGTAAAAAGAAGCTTGATGGATGAATGAATGGATCCCGAAACAATATGTGAGCATGTGGTCCCTCTCTCCCCTGAGCAATATAAATGCCAGTGGTTATTTGGCTGTGAGATGATTGTATTTTCCTGTTTATCCATTTGGCTGGCACAGTAAGGCAGGGATTTCATGGTCGTTCACTCACTGATATATGGCGTGATAAAAGCAGGCATCTGCCTATGAGGAACAGTTCTCCGTAAAGCTATTCTGAGAAAAACAGGTCCAGTAAGCTGAGCTCACACCCATTACTGGAGATATCTCCAAATTTATTACTGGAAGTGGTATCAAGGGGAGAGTTGACATAGCCTTCTTATGTTCAATTTCATCAATGGTAATTTGGAAGGCATGAGATCATCTAAGCCATGGGAAACTTGTTGCCCTCATCCACCCACTGCAAGGCTGATGTAGCCGGCTGGAATCTATGGGGACACAGCCTCCCTTGAGATAACTCCCTTGTCTTCAGATTAATAGATGAGAAAACTGAGGCCCCGAGGGGCAAGTGACTTGTATAAATTCACAAAGTTACATTGCAGCAGAGTCTGGATTAGAACCCGTCGTCTGGTGCATATTGATCACCTAAGCATTGCTTGTATACCTCCAGTGACAAAACTAAATACCCACTTGAAGCTTGTAGTTTCTACACTGAGGTAACTAATAGAAGAAATATTTGGTAGAAAGCCATCTCTAGCATCTAAAACAAAAGTAATAAAAGCTGGAAAAAATAAATAAATTCAAGAGGAGATTTTGTAGCAGTATTATATACTTATCAATTTGTCTTTTCATCTATTCAATATAAGTTACATATCTACCAATGACCTACCTTAGGGTACCAGGGATGCAGAGTTGAGTAACATGGCCTCTGTGAAGGTGCCCATCTATGAAAATGTGGTTTTGAAGATATTTGTAGCCAAAGTGAATAAGGAAGATTGACTCATACAGGCATAGTGTCTTTAAGGACTGGGGAGTCTCAAGGAGAGAGGTCCTATGATTCAGGGCCACAGAGATGTCTAAGGATTGTGGTTGGCTCCTCTCATGCCTAGTCTGGACACTTAATTTTAAATTTCCCAAAAATTAGTTTGAGATTGCTTGGCTAGCCAAGGTCAAGAACTAGAATATAGGCTTCCCCAAATCAAGGATTAGACCTGATTTCATTCGTAGCTTTTCAACGACTCGATGCTTAGATAATGCTTACTTTTAGCACATGTATCCTAAATTGTTGAATGTAGAAAATGACAAATGACACAAAGCAGCAGAGAATTAAGGTCCAAAAAATACGTGGTTTAGGCTCCAAGTGTCAATAAAACACAGACTGGAGGAATTAGTGAGGGATGGAATATCAAGAGTGGCGGGGTAGGTTTTGTGCTAGTTTTTGATGACTGATAATTCTTCTCAACTGTTTGGTGATTTAGAAGGCTTTTCTATATCCACAGTGTCAGCCTAGCTCAGAACAAACTGTAAAGTTGGTAGAGGGTTATTTATTACCCACACTGGAATAAGGGCAGCTGACTCCTGAAAGGAGTCATCCAGAGATGCGCCTCCCATCATCACTTTGTCATTATTGGAGTGTTAGGGTCTTTTAACTGTGAGCAAAAGTTAGACAATGTGGTAAATTGCTTGCAAACATGGTCACAACCACTCTGCCATCCTAATATTGTCCACCTTGGTCATCATGTCTTTGCTACTCCTTCCATGAGGAAATGGAGCTTATGTCTCTACCCTTTTAATTTAAGCTTGACCATGTGAGCTGCTTTGGACAACAAAGCATGAGCAAATGTGACAAATGCAGAGGCTTGACAAGTCCTTCTACATCACACCTTACACTCTTTTGTCTCTGTTGGGATGCCCAAACCACAGAATGGAAGAATTCAAGCTCACCTGCTGGAGATGCATCCCAATAACAGCCTGCTGACTGCCATTCCTGAGTGAGGCCATATGAGACCCTCTAGCTCTAACCGAATTGCCTCATAACTGCCATTCGTTACAAGTGACCCCAAGTAAGACCAGCAGAAGAAACACCCAACAAAACCCCAGCCCAGATTTCTAACCCATAGAATTGTGAGCAAATGAAATAGCATTCTAAGCCCCTAAATTTTATATTTATTCTTACAGTGAGTGATAACTGATGCAGAGGATATTAGGAAAACATTAAACAGGTAAAGTAGACCCATCTTAGATTCCTTCTGCCATGAATGTGAGCGGAAGGAGAACAAAACTTAAGCAATTCCCTTGCAGTACAAAGAGGAAAAGCATGCAATTTTCAGATAAAACTAAGTAACCTGGGAATATCATCCTTCCTCTGTTTATGGCCAGAGAAAGAAGGTGGATTAATCTGGAAGATGCCCATTTCTCTTTCTAGGAAGGCCCCATAGCAAGTTATTTATGTTCAGACCATTGTAGCTGTCATCTATTGAGACTTTCTTCAGAGACCATGATCATGCAGCAAGTCTTTGAGTAGAAGTAACTGTTGGGACGGAGTGGGAGGCAGTATCTAGAATTGATTTGGGGGAAAAATTCTTTCATTATATCCACTTTTGCTAAAGCAGAAGGAACATAAACAAGTCTGACCTTAAGACATAACCTACACCTGGTCATAGTGTTCAGTAGAAGCTGGAGGAGAGCCATGGAAGCAATGCCCCAAAGCAAAGTCCCAAGTCCTTGACGGGGAATGATGAGACATGAGCTGGAGGCAAGGACGGTGATAAATAAGCTAGCTACACATTGAGAGCCCCCAGGGCACAACATCTTGACCTTATGGCTTTCAGGACCTTGGGCCTGACAATCAAGAGGCACAGGTGAAGAGCCTGCGCTCTCCTCTTCCATCTCTACCCCTACTCCATGCAGAAAGGCTGCCATGATCGTGCTCATTCCCATACAAACCTTGTTGGGTCAAAAACTCCCCCTCCCAGGGGCACCTGAGTGGCTCAGTGGGTTAAAGCCTCTGCCTTCGGTTCAGGTCATGATCTCAGGGTCCTGGGATCGAGCCCCGCATCGGGCTCTCTGCTCAGCAGGGAGCCTCCTTCTCCTCCTCTCTCTGCCTGCCTCTCTGCCTACTTGTGATCTCTGTCAAATAAATAAATAAAATCTTTAAAAAAAAAAAAAAAAACAGAAAAACTCCCCCTCCCAGCCTGTGGGAAGAGTTCCCTCCATTAGTGACCATCCCACTGTATGTCACATCTCTTCCCTGCCCAGAGAAACCCAATAATATGCAATCCAGTTCCAACTCCCAGAACCTGCCTGCTCTCCCACCTTGAGAGTGGACTTTCACTGTAATAAACTGCTTTGTGCTTGCTACTTTTCTTCTGGCTATCTATTTGAGCATGGATCTCCATATAAATCTTCTCATTGGGAATCCAAGGACTGAGACCTCCTTTCATACAATGCAGACTCTCTCACCCAAAATGGCAGAAGAAAGGAAAAAGAGACTTTAAAGAACCCACATAATTCAGAGTGATAAGACACTAAAGGAGCACTAAAAGTATTAAAACAATTATACAATTATTGTAGTTATATAATTAATTGATACTAATATATAGTATATATTTGTGTGTTAATCTGTAACTTCATTTGTAATTATAGATTTTTTTTTCTGAAATGTATTTTATAGCTTAACAAATGGTTTCATTCTATTGGTGGACCTATAAAATGGTACTTTACAAAAGTTGTTTTCTTTTTCTTTCTTTCTTTCTTTCTTTCTTTCTTTCTTTCTTTCTTTCTTTCTTTCTTTCTTTCTTTCTTTCTTTCTTTCTTTCTTTCTTTCTTTCTTTCTTTCTTTTCCTTCCTTCCTTCCTTCCTTCCTTCCTTCCTTCCTTCCTTCCTTCCTTCCTTCCTTCCTTCCTTCCTTCCTTCCTCTCTTCCTTTCTCTCTTCCTTTCTACCTTTCCTTTCCTTTCTCTCCTTTCTTTTTTTCATTTATTTGACAGAGAGAGAGAGAGCACAAGCAGGAAAAGTAGAAGAGGGAGAAGCAGGGTCCCCGCTGAGCAGGAAGCCCAATGTGGGGCTCCATCCCAGGACCCTGGGATCATGACCCGAGTCAAAGGCAGACGCTTAACCAACTGAGCCACCCACACACCCCTCAAAGTTAATTTCAAAAATTAAATTCTTTTTAAAAAAAAATAACATGAATTCACATACACTTTCAGGAGTTTTTTTTTTCCCAGAAGTGTTTGATTTTAAATTCCATGTATTGATTATCTAGAAGGAAACAGTTTTTATGAGTAAATATTCGGATAATGATTTTCTTTGTCATAGCTATTTGGTATCACTATTATTTTCTGAAGAATGCTTTTTGCTCTCAGTACAGTCTTTTTACTCATGATATTTTCACTAAATTGCTTGCAATCTTTCTCTGTATTATGGTTAAGAAATTTAAAATTGTTGGCACCTTCAATTGACTCTTGTCAGTAGATAAAATACTGAGAAAATGCTCTCTGCGGATACAGAGATACCTGGGAAGCACAGAGCAATTTCTGCTAAGTAGAGGAAATTATCAACTTGATTTTTTCCTGTTAAAATATGTAAATACCTGAAGGGCGCCTGGCTGGCTCAGTTGATGGAGCCGGTGACACTTCTCAGGGTTGTGGGTTCAAGCCCCATGCTGGGTATAGAGCTTACTTAAAAAAAAAAAAATCTTTAAAAAAATGTGTAAATACTTGAGCCCAAATATCTTTTACAGGTTTTCTATTTCCCGCCAATTGAGCCAAATGGCTTTTTCAACAAATATTTGTATTAGACAAAAACGCATCAACTAAGTGAATCTATTTACAACACTAAATGTAGATGCTGCAGAATCGTGCATCTGCTGTTTCATTCTAATAAAGCACAGAATATAAATTTATCCGGTTAGTAGTAGGGACTCTTCAGGAGATTGTTGCTACAGATCTAAATACTCCAAAATGACATTTAGGCAGACTTTCTGCCACTGCCCCCTTCAGTACCCATCCAGCGGTTGTCTCAAAATAACCTTTAAATATCTTTTGAAGTAGATTCAGAAACTCAGCACCTCATTCTGTTTTATTAAAACGCACTTTCATTTTTTGATTTGATTGATAATGACAGGCTATATTGCAAATTTAAAAAGCATTACCAGACAAGTAAGGCGATATGTAGCTGTCAATTTACACCATCCATTCCTGTAGCAAGTGCGTTTTGGACTGCTCTCCATGAATGGACTATTCGGTCTTTATTTTCCACGCCTGTTTCATGCAGACCTTATCTTTCTATTTCTCACGGATCTGCCTGACCGTTTCCTCCATCTCCAAGCCTGTCGACAGGAGCCCTGGTGTAGGGCAGTTACACCAAGTGGCCAACAGGGGCAGCACTGCCAGACTCTTTTTCCAGCACCTGTGGACACCGAAAGGTTGCAGCTTTTCCTGGGCAGTCCGGTCTGTGTGCCTTGTCTAAAAGGAAAGTGTTCGTTATTTTTAAGTGTAGAAAGTGTCTGAAATGAAAAAAGGACTATGGATGATTGTCATTCAGACTTACCTCTACGTTAAAGTGTATTAAAGGTGCAGTGTGTCTCACACTCCCTTAGACGACACGGTGTAGAATCTAGAACACGACATGGAGGCGTTCCATACCATCCTAGCTAATTTAAATACAACTCGTAATAAGAATACTTTACTAAAAATGGAAACCTTGAACAAATGGTAAACTTAAACCATAGAATAATAGGGCAGTTTGTCCCAGGCAAGTTGAATTCTATGGTCACCTTACTTGAGGCAGTTCCTTTCTGGCGGCCATACTCAAACAAAGGATAGTCAGTCAACTTAAAATCCTGGTTGAAAATGTTCCCACTTGATCAGCCTTAAATAGGTGAGGGAAAAAAGCATAAAGATTAGTATAATTATAGGGGACTATAAAATGTTTATATCCAAAGCTAAAATCAGACTATCTTTTATGTGCATTTTACGTATGTGAAAAATAGGTTCCGAAGGGAGGAGTGACTTCCCTCCCATGTGCCGAGTATGTTGCAGAGGGGGCTGAAATACAGGTCATGTAGCTCCTTCTACTGTGTTTTTGTTTATTGTTGCACTGGGTGCCAGAGGTGTTATTTTAAGCTGTTTAAACCATTCAGTAGATGTCCCATAGTCTTGAGGACTCAGCTTGAGACTCAACATCCATGGTAATCTGATCCCCTATTACTTGAGGCTCCTCTTCCTTGGGCCTCTCTTTTATGTTCTTTCTTTCAGCCGAGTATAGTTATTTTCCTTTCTTGTAGCATCTTTCATGCCTCTGTGATTTTGCCTCTGCCTAACATTTCCCTTAGCTCATTCTTTCATTCATTTTGGAAATATTTACTGAGTATCTATGATACTGAGTATCATATGATACTCATATGAAATATGAGCCATAAGAAATATATAAGATGATTATTAAATATCATCTTGATCATATATATATGATCAAATATATAATGATCATATAAATGATCATTAAATATCATTAAATATCTCATATAAGAAATATGAGATATGAAACCTGAGTATCTATGATACTTCAAACTCTGTTGGGCATACCATTGGGGTCTTTTTAATCCCCTTTAAATTCTTTAATTGTTTTATTATCTTTTTAAATCATGAAAAGTGTACTCTTTAATCCCCACTCCCTATTTCTACCATGCTCCCACCCACCTCCCCTCTAGCATCCATCCATTTGTTCTCTATCATTAAGAATCTGTTTCTTGGTTTGACTTTCTCTCTCTTTGGCTTTATTCTTTGCTAGTTGGTTTTGTTTCTTAAATTCCACATATGACTGAGATTGTATGGTATTTGTCTTTCTCTGACTGACTTATTTTGCCTAGCATTATCCTCTCTAGCTCTATACGTGTTGTTGCAAATAGCAAAAGTTTCCTTTTTTATGGCTAAATAATATTCCACTGTATATAAATACCACTCTTCTTTGTCCATTCATCTCTGGTGGACAGTTGGGCTCCTTCCATAGTTTGGCTGTTATAAATAATGCTGCAGTAGACATTGGGGTGCAGGTATCTCTTTGAATTAGTATTTTTGTATTTTGAGGGTAAATACCCAGTAGTGTCATTCCAAGATTATAGGATAGTTCTATTTTTAATTTTTTGAGGAACCTCCATACTATTTTTCACAATCACTGTACCAATTTGCATAGTTTTGATTAGCATTTCCCTAATGATGAGGCATATTGAGTATCTTTTCATGTGTCTGTTAGCCATCTGTATGCCTGCTTTGAAGAAATGTCTATTCATGTCTCCTGCCCATTTTTTAATTGGATTGTTTGTTTTGGGGGCTATTGAGTTGTATTAGTTCTTTATATATTTTGGATACTAACCCTTTATCAGATATATCATTTGTAAATATCTTCTCTCATTCTTTAATTGTCTTTTAGTTTTGTTGATCATTTCCTTAGCTGTGCAGAAATTTTGGGTTTTGATATAGTCTCGATAGTTTATTTTTGCTTTTATTTCCCTTGTCTCAAGGGACATATTTAGAAGAACATTTCTACAGCTAACATCAGAGAGATTACTGCCTGCATTCCCTTCAAGGATTTTTATGGTTTCAGGTCTCACATTTTGGCCTTTAATCCATTTTGAGTTTATTTTTAAGTATGGTGAAGGAAAGTGGTCTAGTTTCATTCTTTTTCATGGGACTATCCATTCTCTTTTTCCCATTATATATATTCTTTTCTCCTTTGTCAGAGATTAATTGACTATATAATTGTGAGTTTATTTCTGGGTCTTCTGTTCTGTTCACCTGTGTGTCTATTTTATGCCAGTACCATACTGTTTTAATTACTAACACTTTGTAATATAACTTGAAATCTGGAATTATACCTTCAGGGTTTTTTGTTTTGTTTTAAGATTGCTTTGGCTATTAAAGGTCTTTTTTTTTAAGATAATATTTATTTATCTTAGGGAGAGTGAACACACACAGGTGGGGAGGGGCAGTGGGAGAGGGAGAAAGCAGACTCCACACTGAGCGCAGAGCCCAATACAGGAATCAATCTCACAACCGCAAGATTGTGAGCCAAAACCTGAGCCAAAACCAAGAGTCAGATGCTCAATCAACTAAGCCACCCCTGTGCCCCCTATTCAAGGTCTTTTGTAGTGCCATGCAAATTCTAAGATTGTTTGTTCTGGTATTGTGAAAAATGCTGTTGATATTTTGGGGGTTTTTTGTTGTTGTTTTGTTTCTGTGCTGTTGGTATTTTGATAGGTATTGCATTAAATCTGGAGATTGCTTTAGGTAGTATAGATAGTTTAACAGTATTTGTTCTTCCAACCCATGAGTATGGAATGTCTTTCTGTTCTTTTCATTGTCTTGAATTTCTTTCATTATTGTTTAATAGTTTTCAGAATACAGGTTTTTCACCTCTTTGGTTAAGTTCATTCCTAGATATTTTATTGTTTTTGGTACAACTGTAAATGGGATTTTTTTTTAAATTTCACTTTCTGCTGTTTCGTTATTAGCATATAGGAATGCAACAGATTTCTGTACGTTGATTTTGTATTCTATGATTTTACAGAATTCATTTATTGGCTCTGGTGGTTTTTTGGTGGAGTCTTTAGGGTTTTCAGTGTATAGTATCCTATCATCTGCAAATAGTGAGAGTTTTACTTCTGCCTTATCAATTTGGATGCCTTTTATTTCTTTGTGTTGTCTAATTGCTGTGGCTAGGACTTCCGTTACTATGTTGAATAAAAGTAGTTAAGAGTGGACATCCTTGTCTTCTTCCTGACCTTATGGGAAACCTCTCAGTTTTTCACCAATGAGTATGATATCGGCTGTGGGTTTTTCCTATTTGGCCTTTTTAATGTTCAGGTATATTCCCTCTAGACCTACTTTGTTGAGGGTTTTTATCATTAATTGTTGTTGTACTTTGTCAAATGATTTTTCTGCATCTATTGAAATGATCATGTGGTTCTTATCCTTTCTTTTATTGATGTGATATAACATGTTGATGGATTTGCAAATATTGGAAGTGTTGGTTTGTTTTTAATGAGTGGAGGAATGAATGAAGGAATGAATGAGGTACCTTTATCACTTTGAAGAATGGGTGGGCACTAGGGTGGGGTAAGACATAGTATTCCAGATAAAAGCGTTCACATGAGCAAATAGCATACAGACAGACTAATAGGTTCCTTCCTCCTTCCCCCTTACTCCTTGGTTTATCACAGAAAAAGGCAAAAGTAAGAGTTGGAAAGTGATTCTGACCTCACACCATATAACTATCCTTAATTTGGGCTGATTATACTAGATGCCTTAATAGAAAGTTAAGAAACAAACAGTTGCATGTTTACAAATGGAGGAATCACAGGTAGAAAAAATAACCCATCTTCAAGTGCAAGCTTAAGTGCTACCTTCTCCAGGAACCTTTCCTTCACATGCAAACCCCCTCCAAAAGGTATGATCTCTCCCTCTTTTCTGTCCTCTGTAACGCTTTATATCCTGTTTTTTAAGCATTTCTTTATTTTCTTCTTGTATTTATAGTGAGTTTTTGATTCTTGTGTCCTTATATCCTTCAGCATATTGTGAGCTATCTGAGGACAGGGTATGGGGACTCATTCATTTTTGCAGTACTTGCCAACATGTCTTTAGTTTTCTGTACTCTGATTGGAAAATTTGTTCTACTATTTGGGTGCATTTAGCTTAATCATTTCCATTCAGTGGCTTGCAAAAATGTACAACTACTATTTCTTATAAGTGGGTAACACCTTCCAGTCCTTTCTTCATTGCCCTCAGCCTTATCAGTCTCCATCTGGTTTTTTAAGCACACCAAACTCTTTTCCACTTAGTGTCCTTCACAAAGATTGGTTCTTCTGCCAGAAATTAGTCTCCCGCACTGATGCATGTGCACATGCGCATGAATGCGTGTGCGCACATGCGCGCGCACACACGCACGTGCCACATAAACACCTTCTGTATGGCTGGGACTTCCTCAGCCTTCAAGCCTTAATATAAATGTCAAATGCTTAGAGTGGCCTTTCTGGACCATTCCATACTGATGTCCTTTTCCTCAGCGTGTGGTCACACGCCGTGACACCCCACCCATCCTTTCAGTTCGTTTTTCAGTTTGTAATGATGTGTGAGTATTCGTTTATCATCCTCTATCTCCCCAACCATATTAAAGCCCCATAAGATCACATAGGTCTATATTATTCAGCACTTTGTTTGTTTTCCTGGTGCTGAGTACAGTATTTACCCTATGATTAGCCCTCAACAGATAATTGTAGAATGAGGTTCAGAGTGCTTTTATAAAACTTGCTGCTTCCTCCAAGTCTTCCTATAATCCAGAAGTAGAACATGGGAGGTAGGACCATTCCTATTTTACACAGAAGGATGCTGAGCCATAAAGGAATTATTAACACCCTGCAATGAAGGGTGTTTTGTGAAGAAGCTGTTCTAATCTTCTGATTTGCAACCCGTTATCTACAACGCAGCCCTCCTGCTCTTTCCAAACTGGAAACAAAGTTAACAAGGGCTTTGAGCATGACTTTGACCAAGGACTTCTTGGGCGGCACTCTGAGGAATCTCAAATGCCCACTTGGGCAAGCAGCCTTCAATCAGAAGCAGGCACGTGTTGCAGGCTCTGAAAGGGGAAACCTTCTCTGTGACACAGCTGAAAGCACCACTGTGGATATTTAAAGCAAGGCCTCTTTTAAAAAATTAATGGCCTGAAAGGGGAGAGAAGAAGCTGCCTATGTAATGTGGAGAGAGGAGCTGGGTGACCACAGCCCTGGTCCCTGTCCAGGTGATGTCATCATCATTCTAGATAATAAATTTGCAACAACGTGGCTGAAAGAGATGGGACACAATTTCAGGATAAGTCAAGGGAGCTGGAAGCAACAGAATCTAAAAGAAGAAATTTTTAAAACTCTGGCTGGCGTACAGTTTTCGATTCCATGGGTAATTAGATTATTCAGAGAGCAGAGCAGAAACCACAGTGAGCTCTGACTCTGGGAGCCTGGATGCCCCCAGCCCATTGGAACAGGCAGAGTGGCTAGAGGGCCCTTTTCTGTTATGTATCTGCTAAGCATGCGCTTCCAGCTTGAAAGAGGGGAAAAAAGGAGAGCACTTAACTTGTTGGTTGTTTTATTTATTTTTTTTCCCCTCCAAAAGTTGGCCACCCAGTCAACCTGTACCATAAGACATGATCTCAGAGGTATTTCCCATCCATCCAGGACCTCTCTTTCTCATTCCTTCCAGGATCTGATAATACTGACCTTTCTCTCCTTTCGTCTAGAGTCTGCCTTCCCTTCCCAGGTTCTTGTTGATCTTGGCTATTTCACATATGCTCTGAATTACTTGAGGGGCCTTGTTTTAAAATGTTTTCCATTTCATCTGTAGTGTATGAACAGGATAGAACTCAGTTATGGTGACAAAACTAGTTCCAAAGTCTTATATATCATCTAGGGATTCTTATAGATCCTAGTAGCTGTAAATGTTTGACAAGGAAAAGAATGAACGAATGAATGAATGGGGTTGCAGTAATGAGTGGGATAATTTAATTAATTGTGAAGCACATGTCACCACCTTTTCATGCCAATTCTGATGCTTTCCCAGTCCAAATGATAGATTGGCAGACAGTGGGTGCATATGTTTAAACTTGAGTCATCTCAACTGAGTACTTACAAAGGTCTACTGGCAAGGTCCACTGTCTTTGTTATCAGCTTCATCCAAACCACTGTCACTTCTCTCCCCAGCCCACTACAGTAACCTTGTGATGGTTTCCCTATAGGCATACTTCCTCCCCTCCGATACATTTTCCATAATTTGTTTGGTGTTTAAAACTATTAATTGGTATTTGTTACTTCCTTGCCTAAACGCTTAAATGATTGATGGTCCATTGCTTCTTGGACAAGGACCAAGATGTTTCCACAAATGGCCTGCACAGCCCTATGTGCTCTGATGTCCGCCCACCCCTCTCATCTCTCAGCAAAGACCCATGACTTACTTGTTCACTTTCTTTAACCACACTGCCTTCTAATTTTCTTGAACATGCAAGATCCTTTCCATCTCTGAGCCCTCATATTTACTGTTCCTTCCATCTGGAATGCCCATCTCCTCACCATACCTAGTTAATCCTAATTCATGCTTTAGGTTTCAGTGTAAATTACTGCATCACTAAAGTCTTCTCTTTACTCAATCCCTTAGTCAAAAACAGTACTTGTGCACAGACACGAATTCACATAATGGCTTTTCTCAGAATAACTTGGCCTCCCCCTACCTTTTAATAGAACATAACCCATTAATAACTGTGTATTAGTTTATATAACTAATTGCTTAATTGATTATAAGATAAATGTTCATTTTATGTGCATTGCCTAGTCCCAGAGATTAGGAAATAATATGTGTTCAGTAACATTTGTCAAATGAGTAGTAGGTTTCATGATCCTGGAAAGTCAAAGACCTGAGGTCAATTCTGAAAAACTTTGGTGCATCACAGACCACACCCCATTAACAGAGATGATGTTGATGATGACAATGCTATGATGATGATCTATGGTTTATTTTTTAAATACTTTATTTTTGTGTGAGAGAGAAAGAGCAAGCATGAATCGGGGGAAGGGGCAGAGGGAGAAGCAGTCTCCCTGCTGAGCAAGGAGCCTAATGTGGGATTTGATCCCAGGACCCTGGGATCATGACCTGAGCTGAAGGCAGATGCTTCATTGATGATCTGTGATCAGAGCCACCCAGGTGCCCGATGATCTGTGATTTACTGAGACTTTTTTTTTTTTAAGATTTTTTTATTTATTTGACAGCGAGAAACACAGCGAGAGAGGGAACACAAGCAGAGGGAATGGTAGCGGGAGAAGCAGGCTTCCTGCTGAGCGGGGAGCCCGATGAGGGGCTCGATCCCAGGACCCTGGGATCATGACCTGAGCCGAAGGCAGATGCTTAACGTCTAAACCACCCAGGAGCCCCTACTGAGCCTCTTATAAGCATTAGGCACTGAGCTAAGAGGTTACTGCACATATCTAATTTAACTTTTGCCAAAGTACTGAGACAGCTGAGGTTCAGAGATATTAAATGCCTTGCTTGAGGTCCTATCTAGAATATGCCAGAGCTTGGTTTTGAAGCCAGCCCTGCCCAAATCCATAATCTTTCTTTTCCAGTACATCCCCTGGCCTCTTCTTCTCACTAGAAGTAGTTTCCGTGTGGCCTGGGAATCAATTAGCAATGCAGAAGACATGTTCTATGGGTGTAGGGCAGGAGTGTGACCTGTGGACAAAGGAGAGAAAGCCCTGGAAGAGCATTTCACAGAAGAAAAAGGGGGCACCATGAGGGAGTGCAGGGAAGCTTTTCCCTCCCTGGCTGAGGCATAAAAATGGAGTTCTCTGATGTTTTCTTGACAGTAAAAACTGAGTTGTGATGGCATAGTAACACTTAGAAGTATTAGAGCATAGGGTGTGAGTTGTAAGGGAAAGTGAGATGTCTGTCTTTTGAGGATCTAGCCAAATGGTTGGTGGAGAAAAGTTTAACTGCAGTCAAAGAGCTGGTGAATGAATCTCCACATCTGCAGCCTACCTCCTCCCACCCCCACTGCAATTTCAATGATGTTCTTCCTATGGACGTAGTTAGTTATAACTGGTAAGAAATCAAGTATTTAAGGGGCATCTGGGTGGCTTAGTAGGTTGAGCGCTTCACTCATGGCTAGGGTCGTGATCTCAGGGTTGTTGAATTGAGCCCCATGTCGGGTTCCATGCTGGGTGTGGAGCCTGCTGAAGACACTCTCTTTCCTTCACTCTCTGCCCCACCCCCTATGTGCTCACTCAGGTGCGCGCGCTCTCTCTCTCTCTCTCTCAAAAAGAATAAATAAAGAAGAAATCAAGTATTTAAAAAAATCAAACAATAGTCTTCCTTTTTAACCTGTTTTTATTCTTCTGAATTATCCTAAAAAAAACTTCATGCTTTTCTTAATTGTTTAAATGTTTGGAAGATTATACATCAATTGTGTGAATCATAAATATGTGTGAATGAATGACATTTACTTACCACTGCACTCTCTTGAGAGAAAGGATCTGATTGGCAAATAAACATCTTTGATATCATTGGAAGGAATGTTTAAACACCCTAAGAGAACAAGCTATTCTCATGCATTTTACATACCAACTACTGATAAGCTTATTACAAATCACTTCCCTTTATTTACTAAGATAAGTCCCTTGAGACACCTACTTGGCAACTCTAGGTTAAGTTAACATATCTGCATTTATTTTAAAACTCTGAGTAATTCAAAGCCCTACAGATTCATAGCAATAGGATGTGTTAGAATTAGGAAAGCTTCAGAGCATGTTCAGAATGCCTCTGATTTGGAAATCTATTTAAGGGCCGCAGAATGTCAAGGTTCTTTCCTTTTTCCCTGTGTCTTTTTCCTGTGCTCTAGTTTCTAATGCATGACTGCTTACTGTAACTGAATGCTTGACTTCAGAAAAGAAGGTGTTCAGAGCAAAAACATCAACCCAAAAATGAAATTGCTTATTTACAGTTCAATATTTTTTGTTCTAAAAACTGGCCAGCATTCATTTATCATTTATTTATTTTGTTAGTCACCATACAGTACATCATTAGTTTTTGATGTAGTGTTCTATGATTCATTGTTTGCATATAACACCCAGTGCTCTATGCAATCCATGCCCTTCTTAATACCCATCATTGGACTCACCTATCTCCCCAACCCCCTGCCCTCTAAAATCCTCAGTTTGTTTCCTGGAGTCCATAGTCTCTCATGGTTTGTCTCCCTTCCCCACCCCCCGATTTCCCCCTCTTCATTTTTCCCTTCCTTCTCTTACTAGTCCTCCATGCTGTTCCTTATGTTCCACATATTAGTGAAACCATGTGATAATTGTCTTTCTCTGCTTGACTTATTTCACTTAACAAAATCCCCTCCGGTTCTATCCATGTCAGTGCAAGTGGTGGGTGTTCATCCTCTTTGATGACTGAGTAATATTCTGTTATATATATATGGACTACCTCTTCTTTATCCATTCATCTGTTGAAGGGCATCTGGGCTTCTTCCACAGTTTGGCTATCGTGGACATTGCTGCTATGAACATGTGGTGCATGTGCCCCTTATTTTCATTACATCTTTATCTTTGGTGGAATAAACCTAACCAAAGAGGTAAAGGATCTATACTCTAGAAACTACAGAACACTTATGAAAGAAAGTGAAGAAGACACAAAAAGATGAAAAAACATTCTATGCCTATGGATCAGAAGAATAAACACTGTTAAAATGTTTGTGCTGCCCAGAGCAATCTATACTTTCAACACCATCCTAATAAAAATACCAATGGCATTTTTCAAAGTATTGGAAAAAAAAACAGTCCTAAAATTTGTATGGAACCATAAAAGACCCTGAATCACCAAGGAAATGTTGAAAAAGAAAAACAAAGCTGGGGCATCATGTTGCCTGATTTCAAGCTATATTACAAAGCTGTGACCACCAAGACAGCATGGTACTGGCACAAAAACAGTCACACAGACCAGTGGAACAGAGTAGAGAGCCCAGATATGGACCCTCAACTCTATTGTCAACTAATCTTTGACAGAGCAGGAAAAATTATCCAATGGAAAAAAAGACAAGTCTTTTCAATAAATGGTGCTGGGAAAATTGGACAGCTATATACAGAAGAATGAAACTTGACCATTCTCTTATGTCATACACAAAGATAAGCTCTAAATGGATGAAAGACTTCAGTGTGAAACAGAAATCCGTTAAAATCCTAGATGAGAACATACGCGGTAACCTCTTCGACATCAGCCTCAGCAACTTCTTTCAAGACACATCTCGAAAGGCAAGGGAAACAAAAGTGAAATGAACTTTTGAGATTAAAAAGCTTCTGCACAGCAAAGGAAACAGTCAACAAAACAAAGAGGCAACCCTCTGGATGAAAGAAGATATTTGCAAATAACACTACACATAAAGGGCTGTTATCCAGGATCTATAAAGAACTTTTCAAACTGAACACCCAAAAAACAAATAATCAAGTCAAAAAATGGGCAGAAGACATGAACAGACACTTCTCCAAAGACGACATACAAATGGCCAACAGACACATGAAAACATGTTTGACAACATTAGCCATTAGGAAAATTCAAAGCAAATCTTGCTATTGTAAGGACATATTTTCTCTTGACTCATTGTCCCACCCTCCTATCTCCACCACCCTTACCTCACTCTCAGGTTGGGGCACTTACTAAATGAATATTTGTCATACTCAATTGCCTTTGTTTTCGGTAACAGCTTCTCTTAGATAATTTGTATAAGCATCTAGCCCTAGAACTGATCAAGAATTACAGAAATAATGGGTCTTCCTCAAATAAAATTTGGTATTCAAAATATAGTAATTGAAAGAAGATCATCAGATCTCAAATGAAAAGCAATTCCATTTTATGAAGCACAATTTAGAGAGGAAAAACCTTACCTGGTATTGAGAAACATACAGTGCATTTTCTCTCTGAATTCTAAGGGTAGCCCTGTTAGTTGGCCTGGCTATTTGCATTCTAACATGAAGTTCTGGGCTGTGACCATGCAAGACCTGGGCCATATAACTAATAGGAGTTTGAGTACAATCCACATACAGGTCTCTAGGCTAATGAAGACCAAAGTACTTATCATTTACCTCAACAAGTTGTCCTCAGTGGAGACCAACTTGGAAGGTATTGCAGGGGGAAGGTAAAAACATAAGCAGAAGAGATATAGACATCCCATGCCACTCCCTTTCCCAAGTTCAATTTCTTTCTCAATTGATGTCTAAGTCATTTGCTGAAATGAATAATACTTTTCTGATTTTGTACATTAGAGTCGATTCATTCAGTATTCTTGCAAGTTAGGAAAATTTCATTAAAAAGGTTAAGATCTAAGTACTGAATGCCATTGGTTCCTGAAATCAAAGTTAAGCAAAAATATTTAAGAATTAAAAAAAAAAAACAAATACAGAAATAGAATTCTAAACAAATTTGAGAGACTAAAATATTACTTTCATCAGGAACCTTGGAGTAATTTTTTTTTTCCGTATGATAAACCTATTTGATAAAGCTTTCCTAAGTGGGATTTGAGTTCTAGATTTCTTCATCAATACAGTTCCTTAAAGCACACTGCTGATATAAGGTTGGAGGACATAAAATATTTGAAGCATAGTGCACTAGATCTGGTTGAAAGGATTCAGTCAGTTAGTTCCTTGCCTTTTGCTGTATGCTTTTCTGTTTATTTTAACATTCAGGCCAATAGTGATACTTGAGGGCAAGTAGCAGGAGATGAGGCTGAAGGAAGATCTTGTAATGGTTCCAAGTAGAAAATAAATTAGCATAAATATCTCTTTGGTCTGCAACATTTACATGAATGTTTTCACTTAAACAGATTCTAAAAGCTATACTTTATAGACTCAGAAATTGGTAGTATTTTCTAAGGTCATCAGTTATTAAGTGGTCAAGCTAAGGAAAGTGTATTTCAAAGAGATCAGTGGTTCTATGCCTTTTTTTAGTTATAAAAAAAAATCAAGGTCTAAATCTCCAAAACCTTTATTCCAATCTGGGATCTAGAATTTAATCATAGAGCTTCACTATATTCAAAACTCCCACCACACCCATTTTCTGGTTCCCAATTGCATGCTGCTTAGACCTAGCCATGGACAACCAACAGAAGGCAACACATCTTCCTTTCTAAATCCCACCACAGATTGGCAAGAGTGTTGAACTTTGATGTATTTCAGACTTGTTTGAGGCAGTGGTAATACAAGACAAAACAAGACCACTGAGTTGCTAGCAAAGTGTCCTCAGAAGGATACATCAGTTCCTTAAATGCAATTAAATGCATGTTTCCATTGGTGTCCACTGATTAAAAGAACAAGATTGCTGGAAGGGGTCTGAGAGATTGCCTTTCCAAGGTAGTCATGATGCAGATGGAAGAAGAGAGGTCCAGTGAAGAAAAGAAGTTTGGCCCAGGTTGCACAATGAATCATGATAGAGCAAGAAGTAGAATTCATAGCTCTTTGGTCTCTAGTAATTCACTGGACTAGATACATAGGTATGTACATAGCCATTCCCAAAAAAAGTACTCAGGGCTCTCATAACTTCACTTGGACATCTTTTGGAAAAAAAGCCTGTTATGGAGTTGTGATCTAAATAGGAAGAAAGTGACATCACTTCTAGGACAGCTGCCCCTAGTAGGTAGCATCTACAACCCTTGCCAAGGACACCCCCAATCTCCTTGGACATGCTGGTTCAGCTACTTGCTTGGCTGACATCAGCCTGACTCACAGCTTCAGAAATGGCAAGATGTGCACAGTAAGGAATGGGACAAACACATTCCAAACCTAGTTCAAGTCTGCCAAAATCATCCCTCAACTCCTTTAGCTAATTGGAAATTGCTGTAGAGGGCCTACCTCCATTCTGCAACCGAGCAACAAAAGTGCCTCCACTGGAGACTTTACCTCCCAGAGGTGAGCTGAGATCATTTCTGGCATGTAGTACTCTCTGCTTATTTTTAGATTAATAAAATGAAGCTCATTGATTGACTGCTGGGCACACACAAATCATTTGGAAACTACAACTCTGAAAAGACATCTTCCAAATAAGTGTTCTCTAATTTGTTTCTGTCTGCCTTAGTAAAAGAGATAGAGATAGAAGTAGAGGGAGAGGGAGAGAGAGAGAGAGAGGTTGATTATGATGTCCCTCAAGCTCTGTGTTATTACTTAGTTCATCATGTAAACATGCATGCATGTGAATCTATGTGCCTGGTTCTGTGTGTTGAGATGACATGAGTAGAATAGAGATGGGCCCTAAAAGGCACTTTGAAATTGTCACTTCTGTTTCAGTTATACATTTATTCAAGGATGTTTAATAAATTACTATGGAGAGTATTTCACTATGTGATGTTATTGGGAAGTGTTGGTTAAAATAAAATAAGCAATAGAATCATTTCCATAATTAAACAAGTATTTATTGACTATCTTCTGTATGGTAGGCATTGTACTAAATGCTCAGGACATAGTGTTAAATGAGATGAGAGTTCCAAAAATGGAAGACGACATAATCTGGTGAGAGAGATAACTTTCTTAAGAAAAAGCATCATACAATGTGATAAATGATAGAATGAGGGCTGAATAAAGTGCTATGTGAGCAGGGACAAGTGAGCTATTAACTCTGCCCAGGGAAAGTAGAGGATTCCTAGACCAGATGGCAACTGACCTGGGGTTTCCGCATGGTTAGGAGGAATCAAAGATTAACAAGAGTTTTTTTCAGGCATAGGAAAGAGACCTCACTTTCTTTCTCTGGAGGATTGAAGCTTCCTGAAAAGAAAGTCTGAGAAAGCTTGTAAAGATGCCCTCCTTGACCCACGGTCAAAAGAGAACCTCTATGTCTCCAGCCCTCCTGATTTGGGCATCTCCTACATTCAAAAATCACTGTCATAGGGAAAAAAATATGAAGAAACCCATGTGGGTTTGGAAGGTGCTTTCCCTCTGAATCACTGCTCCACAACACCCAAGCAGAAGGTCGGGCAGAGGCAGAGTGGGTTTCTGTAGCCCCAGCCAAAATAAAGCCGTGTTCAAACCTGAACTCCAGAGGAGAAAAATGAAGGGTCTGTGTGTATGATGCTGGAATCATCAACTTCACCTTTCTAAATTCAGTAGTGCCATTAGTATATGACCCCCAAAGGACTTGGAACAGTAACAAAGCTGGATTTCAGGATTAAGAAAGCTGTGGGTTGAGCCCTGGATTGAGATTTTGGAGGCCTTTGTTTCATTATCAGTTCTACCACCAACTGTCTGGTCTCGGGAAAATGACATTCCTTTCTCGAGGCCCCACTTTTCCCCTATTCAAAATGATAACCACATTCCACTTCCTTGTGTGATTCTTAAACTTAAGATTCTAAGCATCTGTTTAGACATGTTTTCAGCCTAGTGGATCTTTGTAGATTTGGAATCCCAACCATTTTGGCCAGTACACCATGGGAGCTGTCTATGCAAGAGACTGGTGAGCCCATTTCACAGACACTGACACCTCTCAGTGACTTAGGTAGATTGGATTATTTGTCTAGAGTTCTTCCTTCCCTCCCTGCCTTTGCAATGCTTCTTCTTCAGCAGAGTGTCCTTCCTGAATCCAGTGACTTGGGGGGATAAGTTTTATGACTTACTTGAGACAGTAGAAGGTAGGCAGAAGTAATAATGTGTCAACTTCGGTCTGAGACCTTAAGAGGCATGGCCAATTTATGCCAGTTTTTAAAATCTTCTTCCCTCTGCCAGGAGATCAGCATGCCCTGGAAAGTCATTACTTCATCAGCCTGGGTTCCAGAATAAAACTTTTGGAGTTGACCTGAGCCTGTCCTTAAACCTAGAGCCCAGATTAGTCTAGCATAGCCCAAACACAATTAAGCCCAGTCATACGATGATGTACAGATTAATATATATATACTGTAACTGAATTGCATCAACCTTTCTACCTGTGACTCTGGAATATATTTTCATTGTTTGAGGCCACAGAGTCCTGGGAGTCATTTGTCATGGAGCACCACATTTAGGCCAGTAGCCAATTTAATGTGCTGATCCTCTTTGGATTAGACTCCATAAATCACCCTGCAGTGCTGTGGAGTAGGGTACTGTATTAGTTTCCTACTGCTGCTATAACAAATTACCACAAACTTAGGGACTTAAACCACACAAAATTATTTCATAGTTCTCGAGGTTAGAAGCTTGAAATATAAGTCTCATTAGGCTAAAATCAATGTGTTGTAGGACTGCATTCCTTCAGGAAACTCTAAGGAAGAATCCATTTCCTGTCTTTTCCATTCCTTGGCTCATGGCCCCTTTCCTCCTCCTCCTCCTCCCCCCCCCTCCTCCTCCTCCTTCTTTTCCCCTTCCTCTCCTTTTCCTTCTCTTCCTTTTTCTCCTTCTTCTTCTTCCTCTTCATCTCCCCCTCCTCCTTCAATTTTAGTTATTTTATTTTAGAGAGAGAGCACAAGTGGGGGAAGGGGCAGAGGGAGAGAGAGAGAATTCAAAGCCGACTCTGCATGGAACATAGAGCCTGACATGGGGCTCGATCCTATGACCCTGAGATTATGACCTGAGCTGAAACCAAGAGTGAATTCTTAACTGACTGAGCCACTCAGGCACCCTCATGGCCCTCTTCTTCTATCCTCAAGTACAACAATGTCCTTGTCACCATTCATCTCTCTGATTCTCTTTTTCTGCCTCCATCTTCAAGTTGTAAGAATGCTTGTGATTGTATTAGGCCTATCCAACTAATTCAGGATAATCTTTTCTCAAGGCCAGCTTATTAGAAACGTTAATTCTATCTACAGCATTAATTCATATTTGCCGTGTAACTTAGTATATACACAGGCTCCAGCTATTAGGAGGTGAACATCTTTGTGGGCCAACATTCTGCTTAACATAAGAACCATGGCTAATCCTGCACTCTTAGGAAGAATAGAGTGAAAAAAAAAGCATTTGTCATGGGGCCCCTGCTGATTCCTCCAGACCTCATCCTATAAATCAAAACAAACCAAAGACTAGATCTGACAAGTCTTTCTGGTGCCCCAGATCATATTCAGCCTAATTCTTACCTTATTATAGCTGCTACAGGCAGTTCTATGCATTTTTATTTCAACTCACCTCAAAGGTACACCACCAATTTCTCTACATTTATTCCTTATGACCTTTTCTGGAACTACAGCTCCTGCATAGGCACAGGCTTCCCCAGTTGGGTCGAAGCTGATGAGTAAGTGCCCAGTTCTCTGGAAGGTTATGGATGGAGACGCACTTCACATGGTTCCTTGAAGGTTCTCAGGAAGACCACAGAAATCAGGAACTCAATAACCTACCATTGTTTAGCTTGTCCTCAGTCCCTGTCTTTCTTTCTCCACTGTCTTTCCTTCTTCATGGATCACCTCCTAAGTAAACTGCTTAATACCCAGACCTCATGTTAGACTCTGCCTTTGGAGGAAACCAAGCAAAGTTTTAACTTTTGATATTGACTGAATAACTAGGTCTCAAAGTTGAAAGGCTGCTAAATGATATCCAGTCCAGCTTGTGTAGAAACATCTAGTCCAGATTTTCTGATTCAGGAAGGCCCTCTCATCCATAATATCTCTTACTAGACGGTGTCCAGTCTCTGCTTATGTACCGTCAGGGATGAGGAAACCACTGTCTCGTGAGGCAAACCATCCTAATGTACTATAGCTATCAATAACAATTTGATTCCTTGAGAAATGCTCTCATTACTTTTGGTTTAACTTTTGAATCCCTGCATAATGGCATATAGTCTTTCTTACAAAAACACTCAGAGACTTAGGGACCAAAAAACAATGCAAAGTAAAACTTTCCTTCTTTATATTAAGCCCCGGGACCTTCAACTGTACTGCACAAACTCAAAAGCCCTTACTATTTATGGAATCCTCTTTGCCAATATACTTAAAAGTTCATAGCTGAGCCGAGCATAATGTTTCATGAACAAACAAGGTGAACTGGTAGAAAAAGCTGGCTTCAAAAATCGACTGTGTCACTTGTTAGCTCTGTGTGGATGGGGAAGTGAGCTTCACACACCTGGCCTCAGTTTCTCCATCTGTAAGATGAGAATTGGGATAGTGATATGCCCTTTGGAGGATTGTCATGAGGGAACGATCTACACAATAACTACTCAGGAGAGGCTCTGAAATACTATCATTGTTCAAATGAACGTTTCATTTGTTCGATTTCATTTACTTCCAACAAAGGAATGGGACATTTTCATGGGGAACATGGAAGTATAGCCAGATTTACGATAAATTATGTCTTCACTTGAAATGACTGTGATATTCTACACTAAAATGACAAAGGCCAGGGCACTTGGGTGGCATAGTCATTTGAGTGTCCAGCTCTTGGTTTCAGCTCAGGTCATGATCTCAAGGTTGTGAGATCAAACCCTCCATCAGGCTGTGCACTCGATGAGGAGTCTGCTTGAGATTCTCTCTTCCTCTGCCCCTCTCTACTGCACTCTCTCTCTTTAAAATAAATAAATCTTTTAAAAACTATAAAAATGAAATGATAAAGGCCACAGCAAATTATAATGCTAAGTTTCTAATGTGTCTTATAGTTTTATTTGGTTTTTATTTATAGTTTTATTTGATTGTTGATAATATGAATCAGTCATATTATATGGGACGAAATGGTGTTCCATGTCCTGACATTCTGTGGTCTACAAATCCTTATCCTCTCCAGCCATGTCCATTTGGCACTTCCCTTGTATAATAACAATACAGCAAATTTTCTTCAAAATCGTCTCACAGAGGGGGAAAATGGAGGTTCGGAGAGGGAAAGACACTTATCAGCTTGGTGAGCTGGTGTCATAAAAGCCAGTTGAATATGTAGGGCAGGGTAATACTGGCCAATGGTGTAGCAAGTGCAAAGGCCCTGAAGCTAATTCTTGGCCTGTTCAGAGTAGCAGAAAACTGGTGTGCCTGTAAGGATGTGAGTTAGGGGGTTAGTGGTGATAGATGAAGCCAGAGAGATAAGGAGGGATCAGATTATATGGGGCTTTTTAGGATATGAGGAGAAGTTCGTAGTTCATTTTTAGTAAAATGAGAAATCATCAGAGGTTTTTGAAGAGGTGAGTAATGTGATCTGATTTCTGTTTTTCCAATCATGCCATGTTGGTAATCGACTGTAGTGAGTGGGAGCGTCCCGGGGAGACTGGTTAGAAGGTGTTTGCAGTCGTCTTTGTGAAAGATGACATTGGCTTGGACTAATGTGAGAGTGATCACAATAGACTGAGGACATATTTTTCAGAGTAATGCAGTTAAGATGTAGGGTTGAACTGGACACAGATTACTAGGGAATGAGAGGAATCAAGAATGGCTCTTCCACTTTGAGCCTGAGCAATAGAGAAAACAGTGGTACCATACATTGACCGGGGAGGACTGCAGAAACCATGGGGATGAGGCGTGGAGGGAGGAAGCGGGAATCAGAAGTTCAGTTAGGGACATACTATGTGGATGATGTCTACTGGATATTCAAATGGAGATGCCATTTATGGGATTGAAAGTAGGAATCTGCAGCTAGCTGGTGAGGTCACAGTCAGAGAAAAGAAAATACATGGTATTGGATGCCCATAAAGTCAATGTGGCCATCCGATGAGGAAGGTCCCACTGGGGTCCAGTCTCCCCAGGTGTGGAGGACGAAGAGGAAGGAGAGTATAAAGAATGCTGAGAAAGACAGGCTCATGAAATAAAGAGAAACTGAGGAAGGGTGGTAACCTGGACACCACCTGGAGAAAGTATTGCAGAGGGAGAGAGTGGGTAACGGCATCAGATGATGCTAACAGAGCAGCTAACCTGATGGCTGAGAGCCTGCACAGTAAATACTTAACCTGTCGACATGCCCTGCAGGAGCAAAGACCTTTTTAAATTTTATTATACCCATTTTTGAAATTCATCGGTCCAAACAGCATTTTTCTTATTAATACCTGTTACTGTGCCCAGGAATACTCCATTTGTAAATGATGATCTCCACAGAAAGAAAGGAGAGGGACTGATCACATTTAACTTGCACACCCCCCCCTTCCCTTCCTCTTAAGGGAGCGCTGTGAACATTGTAAAGAAGGGCAAGATGGCACGCATCCTTGCAAACGTGTGTGGCCTTTATGTCTGATTTCGATTAGGCAAGGCCTCGTTTCTTGGGTATGAGAAGACCTCACATATGCAATTCAGCCATGAGCAAAATCCAAACCACAGCATTCAGAGGTTTGCTTGTCACGCGCCAGGTCTGAACTTTGGCAGCGGTGCCCCAGAGAGCCTTACGCAGCGTGGGCAAGACCTTGCCTGGCCTCAGTACTTCCCCTCCCTTCCCGGAGTCCCAAGGCCCACTGTTACTTAAAAAGAAGTGTCAGGAAAGATTTTTCTTTTCCAGATCATTGGCAAATGTTTGCTCAGATCTATTTTGGGGGCATTAGCTCAACACTGCTGTCTTTTCTTCCCAAAGAATTAGAAGAGCATTTCAAAAACACATTTATTTCCCTCTCTTTTTATCCCTCTGTTGCCCCCAGTCCCCTTCCCTTGCTTCTCTCTTTCTGTCCTTCTTTCTCCCTTGACCTACTTGGATGCGACATGGATTTTATGTGCCATGGCACGGGGAAGGGCTGTTGGGACCAGACCGGGGCAGGGTGGTCTGGCTCTGCTGCAAGGTCGCCCCTCGGTGTTCTTGGTGTCCATTTACATCACAGCCCACAGCAGTGGCAACTGCTATAGAAACTTCTGTCCACCAAGTCGGCAACATGGACCTTTGCCCAGTGCAAAGCCTGTGCCGATCGATCACCTACTGGGTGTGAGACAGGATCTTTGCTGAAGAACAACGGGAAGAGAGGTTGACAAATAGTGAAAATAGTAGGTATAGATTTTCCTTGCCAGTTGCGGTCAGAACTTGGTCACTGAATCCTCACCAACACTCTGTAAGTTGTTAAACATCACTATCCCCCCATTTTACAGTTCAGGACACTGAGGTAAATTGAAGTGAAGGGACTTGCCCAAGACCAGTCAGAACAGGTCTGTGAGCCCAGGCTTTCCTTTCTCTATAGCATTTATGCTGACTCAATTTCGAGTGAGGAGAGAAGTAGGAAAACAGTCACTATCCTCCAGGAGGCAGAGGAATTTGTTTGACTATTTAAGAATGAATGTAAGTTACACTACCTATACCATTTGGTCACAAGAGACTTCATGCATACTCCTTATTTTCCATTTGTTTTCCCCATTTTTCCTATCTACAGGTACTATGCTGGATATACTTTGCCTCATCCCTGAATATCAAAACTGCCTTGCTATGTAATGCTCTTATGTAAATAGAAAATGGATACTCTCTCCCTTTCTTCTTGACTTTCTTCCTTTGTTAAAAGTCTCTTCTGGGTGTCTTTCTCTGTGACAGAATATTTTAACGGCCGTGCTGGCCAGAGACACACATATCCTAAAGGAGGAATCAGCATTTACTTCCTAGTTCTTTTTCTCAGATTGCAAAAGCTTACCACTGTTCTAATTTGATGCCATAAAAAAATCATCTTTCCTGCAAGTGGCAGGAAAAGCACCTCTCTCATCATCTTAAAACAGCTCCATTTTTTTCCCTATTTCTGGGCCAGAAGTTCTCCCTCATTTGGCATCACAAGATGAACAGGAATGGAGGAAGAAGCTTTTATTTCTCCTAGCAAAATATGATCTACTCCTGTTTTGAATCACCTTCAAAAAAACTAGACATAGGGTCCTACAAACTCATGTTTCATCTGCAAAATATGGGGATGTTGACGTCTTGGTGAACTGCAATAAATATTAGACTCTTTCGGCTGGCTTGCTTCTCAGCTCCCACTAGCAGCCTCACTACCTGGCCAGCTCTTCTTTTAATCCAAGGGGGTCAGCCACTGTTCCCCCTGGGGTGTACACAGTGAGCCTACCCAGAGGAGGACGGAGGTGGTCTCCCTCCCTGGGAGGTAGCCACCCCATCTCAGTCTCGCAAAGGATAATGCCCTGGGTGAGCATATGGCACCCTGGTCTTCCATGAGTTCCCTTCTGGCTTCAGAAATGAGACAAAGGGATCAGACAGGACTGTGGAATGAATCCACATTCATTCATTCAAAGTGGCCCAAAATATAAAATAAACTCACCAGTCCAAGTTTCTGATAAGTCATTTATAGCATAGCCATTTATCAAGACGTCCATTTTGCATTCAGCTAGAGAAGAATGAAATTCATGGGCTTACTCCTTCCGGAGGCCAACTAATCCTCCTTTAATGGCTGGTACAAGGATTTGTTCCTGTCCCCTAAGCTTTGGGTTCTGAAGGGCACTCATGTGTTCCACTGAATTATACCGGATATATCAAATTAATTCTATTAACCAGCTTATCCTCTAAATCTTTAACCAAGCCCTGATGCATATGCATTCACTGGTGTAAATGACTTCAAGCAATTTCAGAGATTGCTCGTTGGAGCTGTAGCTACATTGAAAGGTGAGCCAGTCTCTGACCTTACTGCATTCCATAATGTTAAATAATCGGCTAAATGGTTACAGACCTTTTTCAAAATGGGGTACTGCATTCTCCTCTTACCCCCCTCCCACTCCATTGCTGGCTTGGAATTTGCCTTTAAACCAATTGCAGGGCCCAAGAACTATAATGGGCCAAGAGATATGAGAGGCATGGTCTCCACTGAAGACTGACTGTAAGGGAAATCCAAGAATGTGGTTTCTAAATCCTGCCCCTGCCTGTGCTGCCCCCCACCCCCTGCCCCTCTACCTGGAATATGCTCACTTGCACTCTCTTTTCTGGGAAGCTTTTCCTGCCCGCCCACCGCAGCTTAGTTAAGTGCCTCTTTGTTTCCTTATAGCATCTTGTGCTTACCTCTAGCAAAACGAGTTGCAGCAATAACAGTAGTAGTTAATACTGACTCTACTACGAGCCAGGCAATTTTCTAAGTGCTTCATATATATTCATTTACTTAATCCTTGCTACCATCTGATGAGGCAGGTACTACTATAATCTCAATTTACAGATGGGAAAACAAAGGCACAGAATGATGTAGTAACTTGTTCAGTGACAGAAGCCAATAGGGGATAGAGCTAGGATTAGCCCCAGGCATTGCTAGTTATGTGCAAATACTAAACTGTTCATCTGCTTCTCATCCTCCTTGTAGTCCTGTGCAGGAGAGATTACATAGTCACCAGTTCTACAGATGCAAAAGTAAAGTGATCTGTTTGGATCCATATACTGAGTAACCTTAGAACCAGGATTCAAATTCAGATCTCTCCATTCCCAAAGCCCAGCTCTCCATCACTATGCCTTCATATACAGTTTTATAGTTGCCTATTTTTTCATGAGCTTTCCTTGTGCGTGACCTCAATATGATTCATTTCTCTGCGCTGACCCCCCACACCTTACCTACGATGTGCCGCTTTTTATAAATGCTTGCTGTGCTCGTCTGAACTGAATATATTTTGAGTCCTAGCCCTGTAAATGTGCCTCATCAACGAAAAGGGAACTTCAGGGAACAGGAGACCATTTGTCTTAGCTTGGCCCATGTATTTGCTCCGTTCTGCCTTTCTGAAAGTGGATGGACATGCAGAAACTTCCATCCCTTCCCCATTCCCATGGAAGTGCCTGGGATGATAGGATGCGTGTGGTGGGACTCCATCGAGCAGTACCGACCATGATGCTGCAGTGTGATGGATTTCTCCCACTATCTGCGGGCGGTTCGTTGTGTGCCCTGCCAGAATTGTACCAGATCGTCTCAGGGGACTCAGAGAAGATCAGAAACTTCAAAGAGCCAAAGTAGTAGAGTCAGAAGATCCCCCATTTGAGTCTTTTTTTTAATGTCTTATTCTGGGTCAATTAACTCACTTTGCTGTGCTTTGGTTGCTTGTATGAAAACGAGTGATAGTATTTACCTTATAATATTCCATGGTGATTAAACAAGAAGATATTCTTGAAATATCTGACACAGTGCCAAGCACCTAATAAGCTCTCAATAAGGGGTCACAGTTCTAATGATTATGCTGAGCAATCTTTGCTTTTCTCCTACTCCCCTCCTGGCTACTTTCTCCACTGCCATATGCTGAATGTGATGTTGTATTTGCAGAATAATTAATTATTTCAAAATAACCTGACATTTATGGAGCCCTTGCTGCGTGCCAGTCACTGTGCTGAGTACTATAGATAGATTAGAACATTTAGTCCTTCCCACACCCCCTGAGGTAGGTGCAGACATTGCCCCCATTTTACAGATGGGAGGTAAAGGGTTGGAGCGGCTAAGCCACTTGTCCAAAGTCATGCACTCAGGAGGTGGCAGGAATGGGATTTCAACCAATGCAGTGTAACTCAGCTCCCGACCCCTTAACCAACCAGGCATGCTAGCATTTCCTCCATGGAATCCTGGGTGGGGGCTCTTGTTTTTAAAATGGGTGACAAAGAAGAGCAAACACTTGGAAGGTCAAATTTACCCAGCTGTACGCAACATTTGGGACTTGGCTTGCCAATGTGGAAATCTGTTTGTTTGCGGACCTTTATGAGTAGCGTTGTTGAGTCCCTTCACTGGCTGTCTTCTGTGTATTCTTTACAGATGATCCTCACTGAACTTTTGGGTTCTGGGAAGCAGCTGGATGGTTTGCATAACTGCCTTTGCTCTTTTCTGGCACAGATGTCAAATGTTCTTAAATCTGACACAGACAAAAATTAGCAGTGATTGATTGGACCCTTGACACAGCACTCTTCAGGTTTTCCTTCTATCATATTTTAGTACATCTCACAGTAACGCTGGTGACCTTCGGGACTTTCTTTGCAATCTTATTGATCATGTAATTAAATGGTCTCTCGGTGTGTGGGAGAAGTCCGATTTGGTTGAAGCCCCCCACTACCTAGTTCTTATAGCCTCAATCCGCAGTTCCAAATAAGTGCCCTTCTCAGATGGTCAGACCTCATGTCAGAAATGGCTGCGGGGTTTGAAAGGCTAACGGGAGGATGGGTCAGAGCCTGCATTACAGGAAATGGCCTGCATCCATCTTTTCATATGTTTCTCCCATTTCCAGGAAAGCAGTATCCTGATTTTTAATAGTTCCACGTTCAGAAGTCAGTCCAACTGGAACAGGGAATGCAATTCCAAAGCAGGCTTGCAACTTCTAAAAGGCATTTGTATTTTTGCTCTACATGGCAAAATGGCTCAGTGAGGGACCAAAAGGATTCATGAGGAAGCCACAATTTGAAAGAGGGTGAAGGTACATTGTTGTCCCATTGAGTAAATGGATGGGTTGTATGCTGCCGAGATCCAGGGCACATTTAAGAGAGGGTTTGGTTGGTCAGTCCATAGACAACCCACCACTTGCAATGGTGTCAAAGACTTTCATTAATGAGGCATGGCAGTGTAGAGAAAAAATAACTGTAGCCTAAAATTTAGGAGATACAACTTATAGTCTTCCATAACTCCTGGTATAACCCCAGCAAAGCCCACCTCCTCTCTGGGACTCAGCTTCATCATGGGTAAATTGAGAGTGCGGGTCCTGAGATCCCCTTCTGTTGGAACAAGTGTCTTGTTCTATGTAGGGCCCACACAAAGACAGCATGAGACCCTCCCTTTCAGAGTACTTCCCAGGATGCAGTCTGCATAACTAGGAGTGAGGAAGAAAGGCATGACTTTCAGCTCTGTTTTCAAGGAGAAAAACCTCACCACTCATTGGCCCAAGGGGGCAGCCAGTGTTTCCAGAAGTCTGGTGTTAACTGATCTCAAATCTGAACCCTTGTGAATTATAAGGCCAATTTTCCAATCAATTCCGGCTGAAATTCAGAACTCTTGTTGAGATTTAGGGGCTGGTGAGAGGACTGAGCTGCAGAATTGCCAGAGATAATTCTGATTGCCATGTTCTGGACCTAGAACAAGTCCTAATAATAATAATCATAAAAAAAATACAGGCTGTATTGCAGAGTAAAAGTGAGAGTAATCCAATCTGGATGTAAGGAATGCTTTCAAACCCATTTTCAAATCAGCAACAGGCAGGCAGGATTTCATTCTTGATGTATTTTTAACATCTTCTAAAAAGCTTCATTTTCTGCTTTATTTGTTCTTTAAAGGTGGGGGTGGGGGGAAACACACTCAACAGGAATGGCAGCATTTTCCTCTAACCTGGAAATAGATCACAGTGGGTCTGTGCTAGTTCTCCCCAACTAGAAGTTAGTGGTTTTGCATTTATTGCCCAATTTAAGGTTGGCATTTAGGAATTAGCACTCCCCCATCCTCACGTCAGTGTGGGGTGATTCGGTGGCTCTAGAAGACAGTTAAAAATCCAGTCATCAACCTTATGACCTCACTTAGGACTTAAGTACTTACGGTATACCTGGAGCGATGATGAGCTCTTCATGTAGAGCTCTCATGGAGTCAGGCGTCATGGATAGATGTTCTCTCGTGTCATTGCAGAGGAAACAGAGACTCTGGGCAGTCGAGAAATTCTTCCATGGGCCTGTAGCTGATAGTTTCAAGATTTGAATTTGGTTCTGTCTGACTCTAGAGCTCACACTGATTCTGGAATACTGTGTCACCCCTGGAGGGTGCCCGTGACCTGTTTTCTGTGACCATGATTTTGACACCCTGTACGATTTCTGGTATCTCCATGCAGCTGCACCAGTCGTGGGGCAGAAATAAAGTGATTGGCTAATTGACTGATGGAAAAAGCAACTGAGTGTGGGAAGTTTTGCTTCGTTTGAAGTAACTTGAAATGTAGTGTATAGATAATAACATTTTTCTAGTTACAAGGGCAATGTGTATTCTTTGTTAAAACTTTGGAAAATCCATAAAGTCACAAAAAACAAAGGAAAAAGTATCCCTCATCCTACAAATATGTGAAAGCTATGGCTGATGTTACTTTTCCTGAATTACATAATAGTTAGGTACTCGAATTCTGGAGCCGGTGAGGGGCTTAGGTTCAATCCCAATTTAAGCAATTATTAGCTGAATGGTATTTGCATAGATATGATTCATCTTTTTGTTTGTTTTAACTTTTTCTTAAAAATAGCATGAATTACATCACTTCTTCAGAAAATAAAACAAATAGCCAACACTTCTATAACATTTGCTCTGTATCAGATACTGTTCTAAAGCCTAACATCTGGGGCACCTGGGTGGCTCAGTGGGTTAGAGCCTCTGCCTTCGGCTCAGGTCATGATCTCAGGATCCTGGGATTGAGCCCCACATTGGGCTCTCTGCTCAGCGAGGAGCCTGCTTCCCCCTCTCTCTCTGCCTGCCTCTCTGCCTATTTGTGATCTCTCTTTCTCTCTCTGTCAAATAAATAAATAAAATTTAAAGCCTCACATCTAAGCTCATTTTAATCCTCAGGTAGGTACAAATGTCTCCCTTTTACTGTTGAGGCAATTGAGACAAAGAGAGGTAAAATAATTTGCAGAATCCCGTAGCAGGCAAGTGGTAGAGCTGGGATTCAAACTCAGGGGGTCTAAATCCACAGCCTGTGTTCTTAACCACTACTAATACTACCCCTGGTATTATTTAGTCTTATTATTGTTTCCTTCACAATTCTTATTTTGCCAAACTGGAAATATACTGAACATACTGTTTTGTTATCTGCTTTCTTCCTTGAACAATATGCCTTGAACTTGTTTCCAAGTCATTAAATACTTTTAGGGAACACAATTTTTTTTTGATGTGTGCGTGGTATTCCATTGAATGACTGAAACGTAATTAACTTAGCCAAATCTCCATTGTGAAGGGTTTCAGATGTTTCTAATTTTTCACTGTAATAAACAATGCTGAGATGAACATCATTGTACATGAGTTCTCTGGTTATTTCCTTTGGATAAATGCCTAGAAACAGAAATGCACAGTCAAAAGGGTATGACGCGTTTTATGTGGATATTGGTGATTTTTTTTTTTTTGTTTGATTTTTGAGAAATTACGGATCTCTCTGTAACCTCACCACATCAGGCATACTACTGGGACAAGGGAACTATTAAAAGTCACAGAACTAGAGTTGAGACACACACATTATACGTAACCCAATATTTATTATATATAAAACCAGTGGTTCATCTGACCAGACCAGAATTCTTGCTAATTCATGGTTGGAAAATGTAATAGCCTCTTAACCTACACGTGGGGACAGCCCTACTCCAGATCTGGAGACAATCTGGTTCATTGTGTGGTGAGGGCAATAGTGCTTTATTGAGCAATTACTGCATGTCAGCACTGAATTAGGTCCCATAATGATCCTGCATTGAGCAATGGGAAATAGGCTTCACAGGGAGGAAACTGAAAGGTCGTATGAGTCGCCTAGTGTCATAGAAATAGTGACAGGTTGTCAGCATGAGCTTCAGTCAGGCCTGTCTTCACTTTGCCCCTTCCATATACCAACATACTATCCCAAAAGTTCAGCAATTTTATATTGGGACTCATCTGAGGAAATGTCACTGTGATCTTAGGTCTCTCCCTGTTCCTGCATCTAGACTTGAGTTTTGGTCCTGAGTCTATTTTGCACTTCTGTGCTCTTGCCTGTTAACTTTCCCTCGAGATTCGACCTAACCTAAAAAGCTCACTGCATGGGTCTCTCCCCATTGTCACTATGTCTTTTGGGTTTTTTGTTTGTTTGAACGCCACTATTTATTTTTTTAAACTTTATAAGGACAGTGAGTGTTCTGCTAAGAAAAGAACCAAATAAAAATCCTGGGTCAGACATTCACAGATGTATTTTCGTAAGAACCCATTCATTCATTCTTTCACATTTACTTACTCCTGCCATTCATTCACACCTGGTTGTGGAACAGCCTTCTCGTACTCACCTTCGTACTCCAGCTGGCATTGCGATAGAGGTGAAATTTTCTTCCATTCTGCCCTTGGTTACCTGACAGGAAAGCATAATTCCGTTGTGGGATGAATGCTACAATGCAGTTGTGGAGCAGGCCCTCCAGGAGCGCTGGGAGGCACACCATTCAGGAAGGTGAGGAAGGCTTCCCAGAGACATGTGTATTTGTGCTGAGCACCATGGGTTCTGCAGGATTTGCATAGCGGGAAGGGTGGAGTGGCTCCTGGGAAGACAGGATGGTGTGGGCTGCGAGACAGCAAGAACAGAGGCTCAGTACGGTTCACTGGAGAAAGTATAAGGAATCAGGAGTTGCTGGGACAGGGAATCAAGGAGGCACATTGAAGCCAGGATTCTAGTCGGAGACAGGAAGGGGAATGTTCACTGAGCGAACTGCTGTCCATTACAGAAAAGGCTGGGGCTGGGGAGAAGGGCAAAGATAGAAGATTCTAGTTAAGACCTAATGCAGAAAACAGTTAAAAAAAAATCTGGGGCCTGGGGCTTGGGAACTTTACTTAAAGGGGCTGGTTGGCCGTTTGTTCATTTATTCTCTAAGTTGCTTGTTAAATAGGTATTTATCAGACATCTGCAGTAGGCCACGATTGCTCTAGATGCTGGAAATACCACAGCGGATAAAGAGGCAAAGTTCCTGCTCTCGTGGAACTAGCATTCCAATAGGGGTCTAACAAACAATGGGCAGATACAAAAGCAGAGAGTTCATTTCAGGGAGGAACAAAGAGTGCAAAAATAGAGTAACGTAACAGCGAGTATCTGGATAGCAAGGATGAGTCAGGTTGTCAAAGCAGGCCTCTTTGAAGAAATGTCATTTGAGATGGAGCCAGAAAGATGAGAAGAGCGAGCGGTTCTAAGATAGTAGAAGATTATTTCAGGCCTGGAGAACAGCAGAAGCAAGAGGAACAAACCCAGCATGTTGGAGGGTTAGAAACAAAGACCAGTGGAACTGGAGGCCGGGAGATGAAAAGGAGAGAGGGCAGGGGTGAAGTTGGTGAGACCAACAAGGACCAGGTAGGATAAGGCCTTGTAGAATAGAAAGGTATTGAAAGTTCATTAATAAAGGGGTGATGTCACCCAAGCTGGGACTTTCTACACACACAGCCTCCTGTACATCCCCATAGACCGTCATTCAATTGTCTGTGTTCTAACTTGCCAGCTTTATGACCGTGGGAAAGTCATTTAGCATACCTCCTCTACACCAGGCATGTAGACTGGAAACAGGCATGGTTCTTATCTCCGTGCAGCCTTTGTCTCCCTGAACCTTGGGTTCCTGCCCCCAAAATGGTGGTGATGATGATTCTCGTGTTGTGGATGGTATAATGTGTTATAATGATCAAACACCTAGCTCAGTGCCCCATTCCTGGGTGTTGAGCTCTTTCCCTCTCCGTGATGAAAGCACCCTTCATGAGGCTCAAGGTCTTTTTCTATCTTTAGCCAGGGCTGTCTTAGTTCAGCTCAGTTATACTCTCTAGTAACAGATCCCCCATTTGAAGGAATGATGCATCCACACTTGGGAACACCCGTTACTCCCTTAGACGTCCAAGGGCTACTAATTCACTCCCAGACCCAGTCCTGATAACCCTGATTCGTTCTTTTAAATGGCCTATTGCCAAGTTAGAAAGACAGTGAGGATGACCAAAGGTCAGCGTGTCACTAGATATCCCTGTATTGATGGCCAAAAGCAGTGGAACACAGGAACATTCAGGGTCAAAGTTGAAGCCGTGGCAGGTGCCAGATGGAGCGTCTCTTTGACTATTAATTTTTGTTTATATAGCCTCTACTTGCTTCACTCACTGGAACCAGCATTATGCAGGCTCATGCTTCATACACTAGCTATTGGGAAAGGTTACTTATTACCAGCTCAATGGGTAAAGAGGGGCATGTCGTTTCCGATGGAAGCCATCTGAAGGCTTTTCCTCTGCTTACTTTCCCATGTTCAAGAATTCTTAGAAAAGTGAATGATTGCTGATACATTTCAAGATTTCTTCTACTGGAGCAAACTCCAAAGGCTTTTGGAAGTTTCTCCTAGTCGTGCTGCCTCCCAGATTTGGAAATCGGGGATCATCAAGCAATCCCTTCTCAACCCCTACTATGTGCCAGATGTTACATGCCAGGAAGTGGTTCACAAAATTAATATGAACTAGAATTCTGTCCTCAAGTCTTTGATATTCCGGTAAGCGTGGCTCCCCACTGCCTTCAGGCTAAAACTTAAACCCTAGTGAGTCCCAGGAGGCCCTTGGCGGGCTGCCTTGCCCCACCTTCACACTTCCGCTGGCCAAATGAAGACATTCTTTCCCTGGATACTTCCTGTCCTTTACAGCCCCTGCAATCATGCCTCTCTTTGAATTTGTCCCAAATGATTTCCCAGAAACAATCTGACATAGGGAAAAGAAAACCAATATCAAATCCGGGCTCTGCAGCCCACTTGCTGTGTGTTCTTCAGCAGGTCAGTTTCCTCCTCTGAGCCTCTGTCTCTTTAGCTGCTAAATGAGTGGGTAAGGCTAGAGCCTCTCTACTCATCCTTTCCTCACTGATATTCTAGGATTCCAAAGTGAAGTGTAGAATGAACTGAACCTTTCAAGCAAGACCAAGAAAGAAGAAACATCTTTCTTTTTTTTTTTTTTTTTAAGATTTTATTTATTTATTTGACAGAGAGATCACAAGTAGGCAGAGAGGCAGACAGAGAGAGAGGGGGAAGCAGGCTCCCCGCTGAGCAGAGAGCCCGATGTGCGGCTTGATCCCAGGACCCTGGGATCATGACCTGAGCCAAAGGCAGAGGCTTTAACCCACTGAGCCACCCAGGCGCTCCAAGAAACATCTTTCTTCTGCTCACTTACTTCTATGTGCCCAGAGTAGTCAGGATGCCAGCGCCCTATGCGTGCTATTTACCTGCTTCTGCTTCCTGGTGGACCTCAGATACATCTGATTGAGGGCTCACTAAATGTTGCCCATCAGTTTGCACAGCCTCATGCCAATTCTGAGAGTGTGGATTGTTACTTCCAGCTTACTTGTATACATATGGAGCCTTACGCATGACACGACAGTTACATGAGGCCACAGAGTCAGCAGGCAAACCCAAGTTCAGGCTCCTTCTGGGAGAGCGCCAAGCCTCCCTGTTGAAGAAGCCGGGGCTGCAGGGGGAGACGAGTCCGGAAAGGAGTCCGAGTCGGGGGCTGAGTGCTGCACCAGCTCACCGTTACTCTGACGGGCTCCCTTCTCCACAGGGGGGAGCGGCAAGCTCTGTATGTGATATAGGGAAACCACAACAAGGCAATTCCCTGGAACTATAAAACCAAATTAAATCAGGGGTTCTGGCTGGGGATTTAAACATCTTAGCCGCTCTGATTTCTCTGGAGGAGCTGGGAAGCCGAGCCAACTGCCGTCATGCGCTCGCTCTCCCCGCGCCTTGCGTGTTTTTGGCCCCAGGTTTTCAGTCTGGTTTAAGTTGGTCATTTGGAGAGAACTTTGCAGGCTGGAAGAAAAGAGAGCTTTCTGGGCTTGAGGAGGACTCTCGCCTGCTCAGCTAACTGTGCTGGGAAAGGTGACAAGCTGGTGGGCCGCGAGTATGAATATAGACCATGGCTCCTGCTTACAGAGCATGGGCAGCACCCCAAGCCCTGTGCACCTATTAACTCCCATGACAGAGCCGCCATGGCATCTCCCCAAGCTAGGTACCACCTGCGTTCCCAATCTAAAGAGAGAGCTGAGGTTCAGGGAGGTGAAGTAACTAGTCTGCGATCAGGCGGTGAGCGAAGGGGGAGCATGTTTCAGACTCTGGATTGGAAGTCCTTTTAAATGACGTGAGGGTATCGCCTCCACACGTCGCCCATCCTAGAATGCTGTCTGGATCCCTGCAGAGAAATTAAAAAAGAATATAGTCTAACCTTCCCCAAAAGAGATACCAGTTTATAGCTGCTGAACTTAACTGTCCTTTTCCTTTTCCTTTTCCTTTTTTTTTCCTTAGGAGGAGGGAATGCACATGGGTACTTATGACAGGTTTTCAGAATGACACGGACACTCCCATAAATAAAAACAAATCCTTTGGCAGGAGGGAGTGGACAACTAAAGCAGAAGGGAAGTGGGGGGGAAAGGGAGAAACACTGAGGTATTACATGTATTTTATAATTGATAAGAGATGATACAGCACAATAATTAAGCTTAGGGATTAGACAGCAATCTACCAAGATTGGAATCTCAGCCCTACCCTGTCTTGTATAGTCTTGGGCAAATTATCTAATCTGCTATCCTTTATCTTTTAAGAGAAAATAATAATATGGCTACCTTACAGGGTTGTAATGAAGATTAAATTAAAAAAAAAAAGAAGATTAAATAAATTACTGTCTTATTAGAACAGTGCCTGACAAAGAGTAAATGGCATACATTCTGCTGGTATTATTTTCAGTAGGATTGTTGATATATAATTCATATGCCATACAATCCACCTATTTAAAATGAAAATTTGCTGGCTTCTAGTATATTTGCAGAGCTATGGAACCATCACCACAATCTGCGTTAGAATATTTCATCATCCTGAAAAGAAACTCTGCCCATTAACATTGAGCTCCCCACAAACACTGATTTAGTTTCTGTCTCTACAGATTGGCCTATTCCAGAGGTTTAACAAAAACAGAATCATACAATGTATGGTCCTTTGTGACTGGTTTCTCTCATTTACTCTACTGTTTTAATGGCTCATGTTGTAGTGTGGGTCAGTACCTCATTCTGTTTTATTTTTGGGTTTTGTTTTTTTTTTAAGATTTTATTTATTTGACAGAGGGTGAGACAGCACAAGCAGGGAGAGCAGTAGAGGGAGAGGGAGAAGCAGGCTCCCCTCTGAGCTGGAAGGCTGAGGCAGGACTCCATCCCAGGACCCTGGGATCATGACCTGAGCTGAAGGTAGATGCTTAACCATCTGAGCCATCCAGGCGCCCCCTCATTCAGTTTTTTATGGCTGAATAATGTTCCATTGTATGCAGACTCCAATTTCTCCACATCCTCCACATACCAACTCTTATTACTGTCTATCTCTTTTATTTTAGCAATTCTAGGAACCATGAAGTGGTAACTAAATGTTTGATTTTGTCTTTCTCTAATGGCTAATGATGTCAAGGATCTTTTCACATTGCTTAGTTGCTATGTGTATACATCTTCTTTGGAGAAATACATATTCAGAATCCTTACCATTTTTTTAAATTTGGGTTGTCTGTTTACTCTTGAGTTTTAAGAGATCTTTATATATTCTAAATAGAAGTCTCTTATCAGATATATTATTTACAATTATGCACATTACCTAAGAGCATGAGTTGCTGAAAGGTAAAGGGTTGTTCTTCTTTTGAATCATGAGTTTTGGAGTCAGTTAGAGTTTGAATGCCCAAGATCACCAGTTGCTAGTGGTTTGACCTCGAACTAGCTAAAGTGGGACTACTAATTCTGAAGCTTCAAGTGTGAGGATTAAAAGAGTTAATGTATGCATTGTGTGTAGTACAGTACCAAGCATGTAGGAGGCATAGAACCGTCAGCCTCTGTTATTATTGTACATTGTATCAGAATTCAAAGCATTTTTATGATAACTGCTTTATCTTATAGGGAATAAGACAATTGGGATATCTGATATTATTATCTAATAAGATACTATTTTATAAAATAGATCACTTGCTTCAGGGGGTTAAGTAATAAGCCTAAGAGAGATAGCAGTTATGTGATAGATCCAGAACTCAAACTGTTTTTTTCTTTTCTTTTTTCTTTTCTTTTCCTTTCTTTTCTTTTTTTTTAAAGATTTTTATTTATTTTTTTGTCAGAGAGAGAAAGAGAGATCACAAGTAGGCAGAGAGGCAGGCAGAGAGAGGGGGAAGCTGGCTCCCTGCTGAGCAGAGAGCCTGATGCGGGGCTCGATCCCAGGACCCTGAGATCATGACCTGAGCCGAAGGCAGCGGCTTTAACCCACTGAGCCACCCAGGTGCCCCAAAACTGTTTGTTTCTGACTTGAAGTTTAATATGGTACTCAAGAGAGTTAGTAGGATCTGTGTTGTTTTTATGCATAATCAGAGAATGGAAATTTCTGGTAATTAAAGCAGTAACCCAAATATAAATTAATACATAATCAACCAATCAAATCACCTCTGGTCACAATAATATCTCCCACCCCAAATTCTATCTTGTAGTATAACCTTGCCATTCCCTCATTAAGAGGTAGTATTCATGTCATTCCATTTACAACTGAACTGGCTCTTTGATTTGACCAATAAAACCGACGCTGTGTAATTGCTATGAAGAAGGCTAATTGGCCACATATTGCAACTCACATGGAGGAGAACCCATGAGCCTTGGCTGGTAGCCCCAGAGGAGCTGCTAGCCAGCCGCCAGCACCAGCTGCCAGCCGTGTGAGTGAGGCCATTTTGGACCAACCCCAGCCAATACCAGGCGATACAAATGAATCACTCAGCCAAACCAAACTCAGAATCATGAGCAAATATTTGTTGTTTTAAACCACTCAGTTTTAGGATGAATTGTTACATGTTACATATTAGATAGACACATCTATCTAATAGTAGATAAAACAACCTGAAAAGTCTCAGGCAAGGAAATAATGTCAGAATATTATTTGTTCAAAATTTGATAGAAAGGAATACATACATTTTCTGTTTTACTCAACTATAAAGTAAGGCTTTGTTTTTCTGTATCCCCGGGAATGCCCAAAGAAAATCATATTCATCTAACCATACCTCCTTGAATTCATTTACTCCTCCAACAAATAGTTAATGAGTGTCTGCTAAGTTTCTGGCACTGAAGGTATAGAAAAGAATGAGGAAACACAGTCTCCTGCTCTTGAATGTGACCTAGGAGAGGGAACGGACATTGAACATGTAACATAAATTCACTCAACAAAAAGAACCAGGTCCCATACCTGCATGTACAAAAATAGTAGCATAAAACAAAAATTTTATTATACTCATGAATACTGTAGGACATAGCAAAGGGAGGATGACCTGTCTCTGCTCTATGATGTCCAGAGTCTGAACAAATCTGGAGACATCTTCACTCTTATATCTTGCATTTGATGCTGTTTTGCATTTGTCAGGCAGGACCTCAAATGGGCTATTGGGCACAACCCCCACCCATGTGCTCTCTCATGGGCTAATTTAGGCATCCTCACAATATGGCAGCTGGGTGTCAAGAATAAATGTCTCAAAGGAGGGCCAGTTAGAGGCAAGGAAACTTGCATTCTGTGTCCTAGCCTCCGACGTTACAAATGTCACCTCTGTCACAGTGACATTCCACTCAGGTTCAAGGGGGAGAGAACATAGACCCACCACTTGATCAGAGAAGTGTCACAGTTACATTGCAAAGGAGACTTTAATTTGCAAAATGGGAGAGAGTATTGGAACCATCTTTGTTAAATACAGTCTGCCTAAACATATATCAAAATGATGATGTTTTTAGATACTTGGAGATTGGAAAAACATATACAGTCCTTAACTTGAGTAGCCATTCATTTGCTGCAGCCACCTGAAGGTTTGAGAGCGTCTGTATCTCTAAATGCCAGAGCGCCTTGGGAGCAGATTCCAAGAACAGTTATCGGTAGAGCCCCTTCCTGAGATGAGGACCAAAGAAATCTGCCTCTTTAATGATGGTGAGATGAGAGAAAGTTATAGATTCTTCTAATTGGTCATTTCTCCCAAAAGAAAGCAACCACCCAAATTAAATTAAGAGAGAGATGATCTTTGAAGATGTATGTGTACTTTGAAAAACAAAAACAAGCAAAAATCCTCAAACTTTATTAGATCAGGAGGCCTAAACGGGTTACTGTGGATGTGCATTCCTCAAGTCGTTTGGCAAATTTACCTGTAAGAAACTCTTTTCAGTCTAGATTAGATGATTCTTCAGTCCTCCCCTCTAAGCGTGGGCTGACCTATACCCACCACAGCACCTACTCATTGTGGTGTGGTTGTCTGCATCGTTGTTTGCTTCCTTCATTAGGCTGTGAGCTCTCAGAGTAGCCACTGGGTCTTAGAAACTTCTGTATCCCCAACTTCTAATTATCTCACTTATATAGCAGTGTTCAAAAAATATTTGCTGAATAAATGCACAAAATTTTTACTATGAAACAGTCAAAATCATAACAATATGCCTGTCTCACTCACTAGCTGCTGTTCCTACCCATGACTCCTATATACCAGTGAGATTCCCCATGAAAACTAAGGCTGTACAAGTCACTTCAAAATTCCAAGGGGAAAGCACAGCTGATTATAGGACAGGGGCAGGAAATATGCAAGATGAGCTGGAACATTTGTGAGCGCCGGAAAGTAAGAAAGTGTTCAACAAATAAACAAACAAACAAATGCCAGAATGATGACAGGATGTCCAAGGGACACAGAAGCCAGATGAAAGAGCTCCCGATGGTAGAACTGCAACAATTTGAGCAACAAAATAGAGTGGTGCTGGATTATAACCCTAAGTATAAAATAAATATCCATGAAAATTAAGATAAAATATAATAAATATCCATGGTCCATACTGATGCAAATAAATGGTAGCTAAATTAGGGAGAAGAGACAAATCTTCCATGCAGGAGAATTTCAAATAATTTAAGTAGATCGCTCGGCCCTCAAGGGGGTGCACCCTAATTTCTACTTCCTAAATGTATGCTGATGAGCGTGACTTGTTCCCAACGAGAACAGTGTGGAAAGGGAATAAATAAAGAGTGACTTTACAGTGGAGAAACCGCACAACCAGAACTTCAGCTTGATGTTCAAGGTCAATATGAGTACCAACGTCATGTTGATAGCATGTACCCTTAATATGATGGGATGGAACAGGCACTTTACCTCTATGATTTTTCTCCTAAAAATATACAACTGCAGGGTCTTATCATGAGAAAAAAAATCTGACAAATCCCAACTGAGGAACATTCTACAAAATACCTTACCAGGACTCCTTGAAACTGTCAAGAGCATCAGAAATGAAGAGAATGAATGAATGAATGAATGAATGAATGAATGAATGAATGAATGAATAGAGTGTAAGAGACTGTGAAAGCCAAGAGGAACCTAAGGAGACAAAATGACTAAATGTAATACAGTATCCTGGGTGGGATCCTGGAACAGAAAAGTGTATTAAGTAAAATCTAAAGAAATTTAAATAAGATGGACTTTAAAAGAACAAGTGTTGGCAAGGATGTGGAGAAAAAGGGACCCTGGTGCACTGTTGGTGGGGATGCAAGCTGGTGCAGCCACTGTTGAGTATGGTATGGAAAACATTTCAAAAAATGAAAAAATTCACGATGGCCCAGCAATCCCACATCTGGGTATTTTCCCAAAGAAAATGAGAATACTAATTCAAAAAAATACATGCATCCCTATCTTTATGACTGCATTATTTACAATAGTCAAGATATGGAAACAATGCAAGTGTCCATCCATAGATGAACAGATAAAGAATACACACGTGTACATGCACGCACGCGTGCGCACGCGCGCGCACACACACACACACAGAAGAATGTTACTCAGCCATGAAAAAGAATAAAATCTTGCGATTTGCAACAGGGGTGGATCTAGAGAGAATGACGCTAAGCGAAATAAGTCAGTAAGAGAAAGACATATGCTTTCACTCATGTGGAATTTAAGAAACAAAATAAACCAAAAAAGCAACAAACAGAATAGCAGACTCAGATAGAACAAACTGGTGCTCACCAGAGTGGAGGTAGGTAGCGGAAGGGTGAAATAGGTGACAAGGAAGAAGAGTATATTTATTGTGATGAGCACTGAGAAATGTATAGACTTGTTGAATCATTATATTGTACACCTAAAACTATGTTAATTATACTTCAATAAAAAAGGAAACAAAGCATGGACTCTAGTTAATCTTAGTATGCCAGTATTGGTTAATTAATGATAACAACTGTATGATTGTTCCCATGTCAGATATTAATAGTAGGGGAAACTGGACGTGGGGTATATGGCAACTCTAGTATCTTCATGTTCTACAAATCTCAAACTGTTCTGAGATTAAACATTTACTTTAAAAAAATTCCGAAGAAGGGGCGCCTGGGTGGCTCAGGTCATGATCTCAGCATCCTGGGATCGAGCACCGCATCGGGCTCTGTACTTGCCAGGGACCCTCTCTCTCTGCCTGCCTCTCTGCCTACTTGTGATCTCTCTCTCTCTGTTAAATAAATAAAATCTTTAAAAAAAATTCCAAAGAAACATATGTATTTTAAAACCCTGAGCTTCCCAGTTGCAAACAGGACCAATATAAACCACTGTCAGAGCAAAGCCAATAGGTAAAGGACTCTTAACCTTCAAACATGCCAAAGCACCATGAGGCTACATTCTGATTCTCATGAATGATATTGCAGCAGGGGCTAAGGGAGGTGGGCATGAAATTGTCTGAAAACTTTTGCCTGGGGGTCCAATGCAAAAGATCGTCTGAAGTCTGAAGCAAAAACAGTTTCCATCTATGTAAATATTAGGAAATTAAATTCCATATGTTGCGTGCCAGCTGCTTTCAGCTGTCACAGTTGTGCACAAGCGGTGAGCAGACAGTGTGGATTGTCAAGAAGGAGAAGTGTCCTTCTTTGCCAAAGGGAAGGCTATGACTGCCAGTTGGAGGTCAAGGGGTAATATGTATGAGTGACTTGATTCCAGCAATCTGACAAGTTAAATCACTGGACAGTTGGGAATTCCATGTGAGGCTTAAAAGTTGGAAGAACTTGTTAAGGGTGTCATAGTCTTTGGAACCGGGGATTGTCTTTGGAACATGTTTATTCTAGAGACTCCATTAAAAATGCACGTGTACGATGAGGACAAGGAGGGGAGGAAGATTTCCATTGTAATTAAATATGAATGGTCCTTGTAGGGGGGAAAAAAAAGCACCGTGAATTATAAAAAAAGAAGAAAACAATGAAGCATGATCGCTACAGATAAAATGGATTCATATGGGATAGTTTTACAGCTTTCAGCAGGTGTCCCAGTCCTCTCTGATACCTGTCCATTGGCTTTAAAATGCTTTTAAAGCCTGCAGATAGCACAAAACCTGGAGCTGACTTACATTTCAGAAATGAGAGGGAGAGAGTGAGCGTGTAGGGATCGGACACATGAGATGATGTGTCGGGTACTGGATCCAGCCATCTGGCAGAGGGTGGGGAGCTAGAACAATCTAAGAAAGGCACTGCTTCCCACAGGAGCGCTCAGAATCAAGAGACAGGAATTCTTGGAGCTGATCCGCTGGATTTCTAGACATGTTTCTGGGCGGTGGAGCCTAAAACAGAGCTTAGGCATTGGTGTTTAAATTCCTGAGTTTGAATCCCATTTCTGTACCTTGTGAAGTCTGTGACACTTGACAAATAACTTCATTTCTCGGTACCTCGGTTTCTTCTTGTATAAAATGGGTACCACGTCTCTCTCTTGTGTTGTATGGGGAATTCAATTAGTGAATGCATTTAACTGGAATGCTAATCTGAAGCCAACAAGCAAGGATTTTTAAAGAGTTTGGGACTCTGAATTTGATGTACAACTTATCAGTGGCACCAGATGGGAAGGGATTTGTGAATTTGGGTATGGATTTGTGGAATGGGAAGCCTACATCAAAGTCACATTTCGGAAGTTAATGCCACCCCGTTAGTCTAATAAGGTGTCCAATCATTTATGGAATCCAAACACATTTACAGCTTGACTCTGTTTCTTAGCATCTCATTTTAGGAGCGATACCGACAACCGGGCGCTCCATAGAAGACTGAATAAGATCAGAAAACTTGGTTACATGGCATAGTTGCTGGAGAAGTTAGTCACCACATTGAACAGATGATTCATGAGGGACATGTCATGAAGGACATGAAGAGGGTAACCCCCTTCAAATATTGGAACATACCTAGCAAGATAACTATGAGGCCCCAAGAGAGGAAATTTGAGTGACAAGTTTTAAGTTAACACAAAACATTCTCTGTATTTATTTTCTCTCTTCTGAAATATCCAAAACCACTTCCTCCACCTCTCTCAGCAGGCGACCATGGTTGATATTTCATTGAGGAAATGGAACCAACCCAGAGGAAATTTTCTCTAGCTTCCATCCTCACACCCACCAACCAACCTGTAGGTATACCAATAGGGTACATTCTGACCTACTTTAGACTCCATGTTCTCAGATTTCATAGCCAAGACCAAGATTTCTGCCTCCTCAGCACACCTTACTGTCTCTCATCCAACTGAAGACCCTCTCAGGCAGTTCTCCCCTCCTTCCCTCTCCATCGTTAATTTTCCCTCTCACCAGGACTTTTCCTTTGAGCATGCAAAATTGTTGCTATTTTGCCCAATACTTCTGTCAAAAAAAAAAGCACAACAGTTTGTTTCTGTTTTTCCTTCCATCAACTACCACGTTTGTCTCTCCCCCTTCACGGAAAAATGTAAAAGAGTTAACAAATTCTCTCTTCCCATTCTCTCTTGAACCTACATCAGTCAAACGTTTACCCACATACGCCACTGAAACCACTCTTATCAAAGTGACCCATGACTGCTGTCTTGCTAACTCCAGTGGTCAATTGTCCCTCGTCGTCTGGTGTGGCTTATCAGCAGCATTTGATCTCTTTGAAAACACTGATTCTGAACTCTTTGAAATCCTTTATTGTCTACTGGGACCCTCTGTGCACCTGGTTTCCTTCCTTCCGCCCTGGTCACTCCTTGGTCTCCTTTGAAGATTCATCCTAATCTCTTCCATTTCTAATCATTGAATGCCTAGGACTCAAATCTGGAATGCTTTTTCTTTATCAATACTCACTCAGGAGTTAGGCTTGTCCTATTTTAGAGGGCAAGGCCTTTAGAAGGCCATCCCTGGGATGCCTCTGAGACTTTACCTGCAGCCTGCTGATATAACTCCTAAACTGAATTTTTATAACCAGTGGTCAACACAACATCTCAACACAGCTGTCTCATTTGGCATTAAAATTAACCTGTCCAGAGCTGAACTCATAATAGTGTTTTCACCTGCATCAAACCTGCCTTACTCATAATTTGCCACATTATAAATCATGGAAATGGCATCCTTGTCTTTCCTAAGACCCAAAATACTTTTCACCTTGTGATCTCGACCTCTTTCCCTCTCCCCTTCCCCCCCCCCAACCCACCGATCCTCGTAGTTCTACCTTTAAAATATAACTGCAGTGAGATCACTTCTCACCATGTCCACTGTTATCTCCTTGTTCCAAGATTTATATCCTTTCAGTTGAATTATTTCAATACGCGGGACCTGTTTAACCTGCCTCGACTTTTAACTCCTTCAAAATGTTCTCCCCATAGCAGCTGAAGCCATATTCTTATGTTTAAGACAGATCAAGGCCCTCCCTACTGAGAATCATTTAAAAATGACCTCTCTCACTCAGAGAGTAGAAGCCAGTGTCCAGACCGTGGCCAATAGGGCTCTACATGGTCTGCTGCCCCAATGGCCCTCTGACCCTGTACCATAGTACTCTTCTTTTTCTCTCTCTGTTTTAGCCACATTATCCTCCTCAGCACATCAAGTATCCTCTCACCTTTGAATCTTTGTGTTTGTTGTTCCATCTACTTTGAATGCTTTTCCTCCAAATAGTTTCATGGCTCACTTACCTCAGGTATTAACACAATGGCATCTTCTCAGTTTGACCCTCTCTGGCCCCTTACCTCCCACACCTCCAACAATTCCTGTTGTCCTTTCCTGTTTTATTTTGTTCTCTTTGATCTTTTTTGACATTAATGTATTATATGTTTCACTTGAGCTTTTCCCTGGAATATAAATGCCCAAATGGGTAGCAATCTCCGTTGTTCACTTATATATCCCCAGCACTGAAAAGAGCCCCTGGCAGATAGTATGTATTCAATAAATATTTAAAATGTAACTGACTGGCTAGAAGGATAGACAGACTGACTTAGAAAGCTGGTAAGCTCCTTGTCGTTGGGCACACATCATTCAAGAAAGCTAAAGACAAAGCTATAGTATTGGATAGGTTATGTCCAACTCTGTGATTATATAAATAAGTTACAGCTTAGGTGATTCAGAGTTTTGGGTTTTACTCTGTGATGGTGACATAGAGGATAAAGCAGCAGGACATATGTTGACCTTTTAAAATAACCAAGAAATCATGAGATGGGTATAACTCCATTTTATGGATGAACCACTTGTGTCTGAGATGTTACAAGTAATCTGCTACACAGCACCCCGCTGGCAAGTGCCAGCAAAAAGAAGTAATGGAAATAGTTCTCTTCTCCAACAAACCGTATTTAACCCTGGCTTAGAGTCTGGATCTATATGAAATCCTGTGGGAAATTATACATATAAAACAGTGTTTCTTAAGAAAGAGAAAACATGGATCTGAAAGGAACATTGTGCTTTAAGTTATTTTATATATGGAAGTGGATAGAGCTTTTGAAAAACATTCTGCCTTACCACCCATAGTTAAAAGGTAAGAATTCGGTCCCGTGCAGTTCTCTTTAGCAAGGATTATAGATTTGATCACGGGAAGGTGAGGTAGTGAGGTCCAAGGTGGTGATGATTCAGCGGCTGAAACACAAACAACCTCACAGACTCCTGAATTGGAGACCAGGGTGCGTGCTTGCTTCTGTGGCAACAAGGGAGTGACCTGGGGTTTGGCTCCGAAAACCCTTGCCCTTTGGGACCTTTTGAGGAGCACACACAGCGGCAGTCTCTGAGTCGCTGAACCCTGGCAGGGGCGGAGAGAACAGCTAAATCCTCAGGAGGTGGTTCCTCCCCTTAGGTACAAAATATATTCTGCTGCTGCTTTGAAATGGAAAGCAAACCACATCTTCAGTACCCAAGGGAAATCCAGCATGTTTAACATCATGAATGGTCACATTCTGGGTGTAACCCCCGAAATCTTTAGGGGATTCAGCGCAGCCTCCTGGCCTTTGCTCCCACCCCTCACATCTGGCTGGCAACATTGCTGGCCAAATTGGACTTGTACCCCAAAGATAATTTAAGAATCACATCTCAGCCTACATCATCCATGCTGAGATACTGACTACATCTTGCCCTGCTCCCTTTCCTTTTGCTTTATTTTCAACCCACAATGGACAGTTCTAGCTCTTAAAAAGGGAAACATCATAGGCTTCTGACATCATTATGGATCAGTGTGAGGGGGGGAGTCATAGTGTAGAGATTGTGATGCATTTGCTTACAGAAGGTTGGGAGGAATGAGGGGTGTGTATGTGAATCACTCAACACAAGGTGAAAATATTGGTGGAAAAATCCAGCCACCTGATGACTCTGAAATTTATTTAAATATAGTATCCATGACCCATGTTTCCAGGGAATTTAAAACAGTGGTTTCCATTGACCACACAATCCAAATTCCAAAGAATCACATACTTAAGTGTTCTTTTATGGACTTGACACTGGAGGAGGAGAAGGAGGAGGAGGAGAGAAAAGGGACCAAAATAGTTCAGAGTGATATGTAAATAGTTTAGGCATGCTGTGTGTGTGTGTGTGTGTGTGTGTGTGTGTGTGTGTTTGCAGAAGCTTGTTGGCCTCGAGGGGAATACAAAATACTTGGGGCCTGCCAAAGTATATGGTTTCTTTTACATTACTTTATCATATTGGGAAATCTCTCGGCCTTCCCCTAGCATCCAAGACACAAAGAGCTTAAGACACAACTTTGCCAACAAAAACTACCGTTTCCAATCTCACTCCTGTGGGGCCCAGATCAACACCACTTGTCAAAGTAGCTTCCTGCACCCATTGCTCACCAAATGGCCTTTGTCTTTGTTATGTGCTTGGCTCACAGTTTTAGAAGCCAACATTTTCTAACGAGGGGTTTTCTGCTAATTCTGGAGAGCAGAGGGGCCGTACAACAAGGGAGGTTTCCTAAATGACTGAGAACTTGCAGTCTGCACTGGTCACAAGACCTGGGATTCTTCATCTCTTTTGTGCTACTTTGGAGTTTTACAAAAACCTTTCTTGGCCCTTCTCCAGTTTTATCTCTGTGTTGTTGAATGGGGGCGATCTGTTATTACAAAAGTTCCCAATTTCCTCCCCCCCACCCAGGTCTTTGATGAATAGCCTAGTAGTGTTTACCTTTTGTATTCACCCTTTATGTGCCAGGTTGGATTTATGAGATTTTTGGTTTTGTGGGTTCAGTTTGTTAGAACCCATTTCTTTTTTTTTTTTTTTTTTTTTAAGATTTTTTTTATTTATTTTCCAAAGAAAGAGATATCACAAGTAGGCAGAGAGATAGGCAGAGAGAGAGGGGGAAGCAGGCTCCCTGCTGAGCAGAGAGCCTGATGCGGGGCTCCATCCCAGGACCCTGAGATCATGACCTGAGCCGAAGGCAGAGGCTTTAACCCACTGAGCCACCCGGGTGCCCCTCCCCTTTCTTTTTTTTTTTTTTTCAATCAGGTTATATAATTTTATGTCTGGATTTTTAAGAGTAATTGAGGTGGGGCTGGTGTAGTTGATCTCTCTGAAAAAAAAAGAAGTCATACTATCCTGATCTACAAATTCCATCCTTTACCTTTTCTCCCTTCTGTTCAAGTTCTTCTAGAAAAGTTGATCCTTGCTTTTACTGTAACTTAATTATATATAAAGTTTTATTTATCCATTCATTTATTCATTGAGCTTCTTGAACAAGTTTCTCTCTCAAACCCACTGCACTCAATAAATGTATATCCCCCCCCCCAGAGATAATCCATATCTCTACAGTAAATCAACATGTTTCTAGTTTAGAGTACTCAAATGTGACATTTTAGTTTGTCTTGGTAACATGAATGAGAATGAATGTCTTATTCTGTAAGGCTTAGAATAATAAAAATTTGGTAACTCCAATATAATCCTCAATGGCGGTCGGCTTTCCAGTATGTCCAGGGGTAACTTTTGCAACATTTGTGTATTCAGTTATATCATAAGTAAGTTTTAAATATCTCAATCCAAATTAAGTTCAGTGTATACTTCCGTCTTTTTCAAATCTAAGTTTCTCACTCTGCTGTCTTGTATGAGTTCCAAAACTCCATAGTCTTCTGTTTATTGGACAGCTCTAACTTGGATTCCCACAGGAATTTCCAACTCGGGATGTCTGAAACTGAGCTCATCCTACCCCTCCCTCTATTCCCTATCCCAGTGGATTTCCTATCTCAAGGACTCTCCACAAACCACTTAACCAGAGACCAGGAAGTTATTCTTAACATACCATTAGCTCTTACCCCTAGTGCCCTACCATTCCTAGTAGGGGAATCCTAGTAAGGCTACCTCTTCAAGCTTCCTTATAGCTGGTACTTATGCTGCATCTTGTAGAAACTGTGCCTTTCCTACGATTCACTTTTATTACACTGACCTCCTTACCAGTCCTTGCACTTACAGTTACACCCTTCCACTCTATATAATAGCCAGAGTGATATTTCTTAAGCACCAACTTGACTCTGTCACTCTACAGCTTAAAACCCTTAACTGAGAAGTTCTTCACTGTCCTCAAGAGAATTTCAAGTGATTCTTTTTATTAGATACAGACCCATCTCTCTTTGATCTCATTGCTTTCCATAATCACTCTCTGCTACCAACATAATAAACCTCTTTTAATTCTTTGTACCAGGCATGCTTTTTCCCTCAAGGTATCTCTACCTTTCCATCTACTTCCTCTTTTGCCTTGGGACACTTTTCAGGGACACCACTCCTGTCATCCCCTTAATACCTATGTGTTGAATTAATTCATTAAAAGATCACTGAGTACCTCCTCTTTGTCAAGCACTAGGCTAGGCACTTGGGATACCAGATCAGACATCATTGCTTTGCTTCCAGGGTCAGAGAGTAGAAGAGAAATAAGAGAAGAGCATAAATAACTTTAGTGGATGGTAAGCTGGGAAGAAGGGGATGGCATAAAGAAAATAGTTACAATTGATAAAGAAATTGACCTTTTAATGAGCAAAGATAAAAGGCACAGGGACAGAAACTGGGTGTCAGAGGTTTTACAAGTTCAAACACAGGTTGGTCTTACACCCCAGGTAAATGCATCATTGCTGTAGTAACAGTTGGGAACATTTGTCCATGACCACAATGGAAACACTTGTAGCAAGGGCTATTAAGGGTTTTCTTTTTTTTTTTTTTTAATTTTTTTTTTTCAGTGTTACGAGATTTATTGTTTTGCACCACACCCCGTGCTCCATGCAATACGTGCCCTCTTCAATACCCACCCAAGGATTTTCTTGACACTTAAAAAATAGGGAATCTTGAGGTTAGACCAAAACTTGGAGTTCAGCTGTCTCATCCCCCAATGAATGCTTTAATTTCCTCAATACAATTCTCTCTGTGTGGTCTTTCAATCTCTGCTTGAATATCTCCTGTTAAGAGAATCCCACTCTAACTTTGAAGAGATAGTGCTAGATTTAGAACCAAATGTATGTGTTCATACCCTTCTTCACTCAGGCACTGATCATCAGAATGATCAGTTTACCTCTCTATTTGTTCTTTACCCATATATTAGAAATGAGTGCTAGGTTACGGGGACACTTACTAAACAGTAGGGAGATAAAGTAGGGGAAAATTCTCAACACTGCAACTGACACATAGTAGGTGCACAATAAGCAGTAGTTTCTTGCACTGTGTGATGTTCTTTCCTTCAGAAAATACCTGTTAAGACTTCATCCTTGCATGGGATTTCTGCTTCCATGTGCGGCTAGTAGCAATAAAGTTTGCCATCTTGCTTATTAAATCTAACTAACACCTCCCTGGAGATGCATAATCGAGTGATTTTGGCATGTGAAATAAAATACAGCAAATGTTATTGCTATGATCATTCAGCTGCCAGGATGTTTTACAGCGGTACTCAGATGATAGGTTACATGGGAAGCTCTGGGGTAAATAAAATGAGTTTTTGCAAACTTGTAAATGGTTCATTTAACCTTATTCTTTAGGGAGAGAGAAGAAAGCCTTCACCTTTCTCCCTTTTGAAAGAATGAATGGTAAAATATCCTGCCAAATTTTGCGTTCGACTACTCAGGAAGTGGGTTTTTTTGTTTGTTTTTTTATTTTTTTTTTTTATCAAATATATTTCTTCCTAGCTTCTGGACACATTCACAGAGATAAGAGAAAATAAAAATGTTGAAGTATTTTTATTATCTTTCACAGATCTTACTCTTGCTAGAATGTTAGCTTTGTAAAGATGGGAACAGTCTGTATATTTTTCAGTGTACTCTTGCCAGCAACCTGAACAGTGCTTTGCCTAGAGTAGCTGCGCGAGAATTCTTTAATAAAATAATTCTTGTGAAATTGGCTGTCATTCTTATGCCAAGTGACTACTTTAACAAAGCAGTCTTCATTCTAAGCATGTTTTAGATGGGATGAGGGAAGGACAAGTGTTCAGACCTCCGTAGGAGGCTTTTTGTCACAGCATCTTATAGCAAACAGAAACATTTAAAAAGCAGAATAAAAATGGAAATGCCCAAAACAGAAGCTTGTAGTGAACCTAGAAGGTAGTTTTCAACCTTTAATATGAGGAGGTAGGTAGATTCACAGACATGAAAGAATGCTGAAAACAGTTTTTTTTTTTTTTTAAAGATTTTATTTATTTGACAGAGAGAAACACAGCGAGAGAGGGAACACAAGCAGAGGGAATGGTAGCGGGAGAAGCAGGCTTCCTGCAGAGCAGAGAGCCCGATGCGGGGCTCGATCCCAGGTCCCTGGGATCTGACCTGGGCCGAAGGCAGACGCTTAACGACTGAGCCACCCAGGCGCCCTGAAAACAGTTTTGATGGAGGAAAGGTATTTATAGAATGGCATACCACATTTTTTGTTTTGAGATGGTGGGGTATGGATACCTTTATTTCTTTGCCTTTTATTATTTATGTATAAGATTTATATTTTAAAAATCTTTTAAAAAATAAATAAGTCTCTTTACATGATATTGATTACAGAAGAATTTTCCATCAGAAGGGGAGTGCTCTGTCTTTTTAATCTATTGCAAATACGATTTTTGCAGTTTAAACTCTCCTGCACAAATTTCCCCCAAAACGTTTTTTTGACATATACCTTGTTAGACTACCCCACTTGGGCAAGATGATCTCAAAAGCTTCTAAATATTTACCTATTAGTAATCAGTACACAGTTATTGTGTATATTTAGTATAGTTCTCTTTGGAAAACTCTGTTTGAACACATGAGAAATGTCTTGGAAAATAACCTTCAATTGCCTTGTCCAAAATAAAAAAAAAAATCATAAATTCTTTCTCTCTCCCCACCTCAAACCACCCCAATTCTTTACCATGGTGTTAGCATAATACCCACATTGGTTCTAAGGAAGAAAAAAGGGAAAATTAGCTATTCTTTGGCAGAAAAAAATAAGTATGTATTATGAAAAGTATCTCAAATATATGTTTTCATCATCAGAAAATGCAGAAAAAATTAATTTAGGCACCATTTTTTTTCTGGTGGCAGAAATGAAATGTGACCTTTATTATTACTGATACTCATAAAAAAGTCAATTCCACATTGAATGCTGGGGTTTGTGGGGCATATTGGGACAAATGTATCCTCATCCTTGTTTCCAATATACCCTTATACTTCCTCCAGCCCTGGGAACCACCATTCTGCTCTCTACGTCTTTGAGTTTGACTCTTTTAGATAGTTCTTGTAAGTGATGTTATGCAACATTTGTCCTTCTGTGCCTGGTTTATTTCATCCAGCATAATGTCCTCCAGACTCATCTATGACGTTGTATGTGGCAGGATCTCTTCCTTTTTAACACTGAATAATATTTTATTTTACATTTTTTTCTAATTTGTCGATAAAACATGTAAGTTGTTTGATATGTTGTCTATTGTGAATAGTGCTGCAATGAATAGGAGACAGAATGTATCTCTTTGAGCTCCTGATTTCAATTGTTTTTGATACATACCCAGAAGTGGGATTGCTGGATTATATGGTCATCCTGTTTTTTTAAAATTTTGATGAATTGGGGCAGCTGGGTGGCTCAGTGGGTTAAAGCCTCTGCCTTCAGCTCAGGTCATGATCTCAGGGTCCCAGGATCGAGCCTCATATTGGGCTCTCTGCTCGGCGGGGAGCCTGCTTGCCCTCCTCTTTGCCTACCTCTCTGCCTACTTGTGATCTCTCTCTCTCTCTCTCTCTCTCTCTCTCTCTCTGTCAAATAGATGGGTAAAATCTTTAAAAAAGAAAAAAAAATTTTTTTTGATGACTTGCTATACTGTTTCCCAGAGAAGCTGCACCATTTTACATGCCCACTAATGGTGCATAAGGGTTCCAATTTCTCCATATCCTCACCAGCACTTGTTATGTTTGGTTTTTGTTTCTACAGTAGCTGTCCTAACATGTGTGAGGTGCTATCTTATTGTGGTTTTGATTTGCATTTCCCTGATGACCAGTGATGTTGAGCATCCTTTCATATACCTGTTGGCCATCTTTTTGTCTTCTCTGGAGAAATGTTTATTCAACTCCTTTGCCCATTCTTAAAGTTGGGTTATTTGTTTCTTTTGCTATTGAGTTGTTAGAGTCTGTTATATATTTTGGATCTTAACCCCTTAGCAGATACATGATTTCCAAATATTTTCTATTCCATAGGTTACCTTTTTCTCATGTTGATCATTTCCTTGCAGTGAAGCTTTTTAGTTTGATGTAGGCCCACTTGCTTGTTTTTGCAATTCTTGCACTTTTGGTATCATCTCCAATAAATCATTGCCTAGATCAGAAGTTGTTTCCCGTGTTTTCTTCTACGATAATCATGCTTTTAGTCAATAAATGTTAACTGAGTGATGTGGTATCAGTTCTGTCCCTGATGGGTCATTATGGTAGGTATGGAAAGGGGCGCTGTTATCTGACCCACACTGCTCAAGGTCATCTAGGATTTTAATGAGATGCTGTTTGTAAGAATGTCCTGTAATCTGTGAAATGTTACGGCAACACCACGCTGAAACTAAACTGTTTGCTTTGTTGAAAGAAAGATAGCTTGGCTCTAGGGTGCTGTTAATGGCTGTTGCTCATTAACGTTATGTTCATGACTGCTTTTCAATAGCAAATTAAATCAGTTACCAAGCTCAAGAAGCCCCCCTCCCCCTCCCTAGTCATGCCTTATCGCTCCAGTCCTTGGTTTCTCTTGTACTTTTCACTCTTTGATGTTTCTTATTTATTCTTTTGCCGTGTCTATTTCCCTGCATTGTAATGTGGCCACCACATGAGGGGCGACCCTGTAGGTCTTAGTGACGCACCCTCAGTTTCCGAAGCAGTCATGGTCACAGAGTTGGCGCCTCATTTGCGATTATGGAATATCCAAACAGGTGCAGGAATATAGAGACTCGAATTTCCAGGGCACTGAGAAAATCTGAAAGAACAACGTTCTTATTTCTGTTTTCCAGATAAGACTCAAGAGGATGAGTAACTTGCTCAGTTGGGAAACTACCCTAACCCTCTTCTCTTTCAACACATCAGGAGTAGTTCTCGCCTTGGGTAGTATATTAGTCTGCTTAGGCTGCAGACTAAGCCTCCTCAAGAACAACAAAAAAAATTATTTCTCAACATTCTGGAGGTCCCATGTCCCAAGACCAATACGTCAACAGGTTGATTTTTTCCAGAGACTTCTCCCTAGTTCATAGATGGTCATCTTCTCCTTGTATCTTCACAAGGATCTTCTCTCTGTAACTGTCTGTGTCCAAGAAAACCAGTCATAATGGATTAGAGCCCACCCTGAGGACCTTATTTTACCTTAATTACCTCTTCAAAGGCTGTATCTCCAAATGCAGTGACATTCTGACATATAGGGAGTTAAGGCTTTAATACATGAATGGGGGGCACAATTCAATTCATAACAGGTGGTGATTTGAAATATTCTTTAAGAACTCTTTAATAGTTTTGGTCTGTCACCAATACAACTTACGTGCTAATGTCTGGCCATTTTGAAACACTTTCTAAAAGCATCAGCACCCACGGTTCTTGTACCCATCATCTGAAGTATCCTGGGAAGATCTCCTTTTGAAAATAGAGAAATGAGAGAAAGAAAAGCCAACTTTTCTTTCTTTTAAAAATGCTACTGATCACTTGCTTTATGCCCGACATTGTCCTGATTAAGGGTCCAAGAGAATGAATAAGACAAGAAGAGCACTACTTTCAGGAAGTATCCAGTCTAGTCGAGGAAGCAGGCAAGTTCACAGAGAAGGATGATGCAGGGTTTTCTCTCCTATGACAAAAAGAAACTTGGTACTCAATTGGAGCATAGAAGGGCCAACATGAACTCATGGTGAGGTAAGCATTTCAACAGAAAGAAATCCCTAAAGAGATCTGAAAGGCAAGTAGCCAGTAGGAAGGCAAGGGTAGAAAGGGATAAGTATAGTGGACTGATTAGTCCACTAATCAAAAAAAAAAAAAATGTCCACTAGCAACTCAGAATTTGATCTTATTTAGGAGAAGAGTCTTTGTAGATATAATTAAGGTAAGCATCTCAAGATGAGCTTATCCTCTGGGCACCTGGATGGCTCAGAGGGTTAAAACCTCTGCCTTTGGTTCAGGTCATGATCTCAGGGTCCTGAGATCCAGCCCTACATCGGGCTCTCTGCTCAGTGGGGAGCCTGCTTCCTCCTCTCTCTGCCTGCGTCTCTGCCTACTTGTGATCTCTCTCTGTCAAATAAATAAATAAAATCTTTAAAAAAAAAAAGATGAGATTATCCTCAATTATGGTTGGCCTTAAAAACCAATGACAAGTGTCCTTGTAAGAGACAGAAAAGGGGAAAATAGAGACAACAAAAGGAAAGAGCATGTGAAGTCAGTGCAGGGAGATTGGAGTGATTTGTCTACAAGCCAAAGAATGCCAAGAATTGCTGGCAGTCACCAAAGGCTACGAGAGAGGCAGGAAAGGATCTTCCCTAAAAAACATGGAGGGCATTGTGAGAAGGAAGGGAAGGGTGAATGGGGGGAAATCAGAGGGGGCGATGAACCATGAGAGACTGTGGACTCTGAGCAACAAACTGAGGGTTTTGGAGGGGAGGGGGGTGCGGGCTGGGCGAGCCTGGTGATGGGTATTGAGGAGGGCACGTATTGCATGGAGCACTGGGTGTGGTGCATGAACAATGAATCTTGTAACACTGAAAAAATAAAATAAACATATTTGGGGGAGGGGAAAAGTCTACCAAAGGAACCAACTCTGCCAATAGTTTGAGTTTAGACTTCTGGATATCTAAACTAGGAAAAAAAAATACATTTCTTTTGTTTTAAGTGATATAATTTTGTTAACTTGCTACAGCAGCCCTAGAAAATTAATACAATAAGCATTCTGGTTGGAGAATAGCATTGACAAGTCTTAGTGGGCAGAATCTTGGTAGGGAACGACAAGTAGTCTAGCATGACAGACCGCAGTATGGCTCAGTGGTGATAAGTGGGCCAGATACTGATGGCAAAGTCACTTGAAATAAGTCACTTTCACTTTGCAGGGGGGTGTCTTAATTTCCTTTTTGATAAGGTGAGATGGTTGGACTCAATAGACTTTAAGAAATCCTTAAATTAAAATAATAGCACAAAGTCAAATAAATAAGTTTAGGTGATTTTTTGTTTTGTTTTTGTTTTTGTTTTTTTGTCCCCGGGAAGAGCAAACCAAAAAGTCCAAAATAAGATAAAATCTAAATTCTTACTAAGAAAATGGAACAATATCTGAGGGCTCTTGCCTTTCTTTTTTTTTCCTTCCATCCACACCTTCCTCTCAACCCAAATCTTCAGTAAGACAAGCACTGGAATATAACAAGATAAAGGGTAGGAGGCTGCATGTGAACGAGCCCTCCCGGAATCGGATTTTCAGTTTCACAGCAGCCCTTGAGAGCTCTCTCAGTTCCCTCCCCCTGCACAGTCCTTGCTGGGTTGCCAGGCCATGGGGAGGAATAGCGTACCATCCCTGGCTTGAAGGATCTCAGAGTCTAGTAGGGAAGCCAGGCACAGAAGAGAAGATTGCAACCAAAAGGCATACACATGGTACCAAGGAGCGACATAGAAGGGACAGGAGAAATCCAAGAAAGCTTCCCAGTAGACGGGACCCCTGAAGCCTAAAGGAGCATGGTGACTTGTGGCAACATTCAAGCAAGTGCCTTTAACAAGAAGACCTGGTCATAAGTAGGAAGTGGGAGACAGAGAAAGAGGATGGATTTTTTTCATGGCTTCATTTGGCCATTGGAGGCTTTCTGACCACTTCTACTATCTGCTCCAGGTCCTGGATTTCTATGAGACATCTTCTAAATATATTGTCCTTGTTAGTCCCTGCCGCCCCTGCCCTCCATCCTCTGCCTTTTCCCCTGTAGAACTCACTCTGCAACCACAGACTCTCTCCTTACCCGATTCCCAGTTCAGCCCTCCTACACCGTTAATGAGGACACTCTTCGTTCCCAGGGACGGAAAACCAACTTGAATTAACTTGTGCAAAAGGAGAGAGGTGCTTGTTTGTTTTTGTCTGATGTAACTGAGAAGGACAGAAGTTGAACTAGAAAAACTAGAGGAATGGTTTCTCCGTGAAGCCACTGGCAGCTTTCAGGATCAAATCTTCTCAAGAAAAGAAAGGGAGGGTTTTTTTCCCTTCCTGGTTTCAGTTGAAAAAGAAACACAGTCAAGAACCCTGACCGGCTCAGCATAAGCCATGTCCTTGTGTTGAGGGGTGTTTCCTCTCGAGTGTGTGCTACTGTGGGGAGGGAAGGTGGGAGCTGGGAGAAAGGAGGAATGCCAGATAGCCACATAAAGGAGGGCAGTGTAGACACAGCCTCTGGGATGACCTTAGTGAGCTGGGAAACCATCCTGATTTGTATCGCTGTGCTGTTCCTACTCCCGCCCACAGCCGGCTTCTCACTTCTCCCTTCTGACAGTGTGGTCTGTGTCCGAGGGCTGTAAATCCTGGCTACAATTTTAAACATGGACCTTGAGATCAGGCTTGACCATAGTTACTAATCTGGACTTCTAGGAGAATGATAACTCTGGGGTACACAAAACCATGTCCAAAGCCCGTGCACATTTTAAAACCTTGGGTCTTCACACAGAAGCTATTGCCAAGTCCCAGGAACCTTACTGAAACACAACCCTAACGAGCATGGGAAGCTGACTTTGCGGCCCACAATGAGTTAAGAGAAGACAACTAGAACTGTAGGTGAAGAATTATGGGGGCGTGGGGAGAGGCATTGCTCAGAGGCAGGCAGGGACAAGGAAGAGAGGAAGAAACCACTATGAACATGGAAATCTCAGATCCCTTTAATGAAAAAGTAAATAACTCTGCACCCGTCAGTAAGGTCCCGAGAGCATCCCTGTCTGGCCAGGAGACCTCTACTCTCCCTTCAAGACAGAACACTCAGTGATGCAGGCCGTGTTTGCAATTACAGAAGCATACCTGAGAAATCTCCTTGACCAGGGAACAGGATCATTGCCGGCTCTGACGGTAACCGCCCCCCACCCCCCTTACACAGCAGATAATAAGAGTCAGCAATGCCCTTTCTGGAGGGCAACACAAGGGCATACTCTGGCCTGCCCTTGAGTTTAGAACAGGTTTTTGGAGTCAGAGGGGCATGTGTAGATATTTTTAAGCTCCAAGACTCACTGTCACCAAGAGAGCCAAACACCTGAGCCTTTCTTCCAGTTTTCCGAAGGCACACGTCAGTGTGCAGGTTTGAGTGAGGAGTATGTTCCCTTGGCCCTCAGCCCGGGCCCCTCTATGGCTGTGCCAGAGGTGGGGATGCGTGGGAGGACACAGCTCCTTGTGGCAAACCTCAGCTCCTCGGCATGTCTGGCTCTGGCAACCACCAAAGGTTAAAATAATTTTAATAAAGTCTTAATGAACAGCTCAAAGCCTCAGAGTTATTCCTAGGTCAATGGAGTTTAAGGCAAAATTCTGGGATCTGTCCATCTTGGTACGGCCATTTACCATCATGATTCATGTCAGCCACTCACCCACGAAACATTTCCAGAGCACTAAAATTAATATCAATAGTAAGTACAATCCTGTTCCCCAGAAGCCAAGAACTTTGCTGAGCACTTTGCCGACATTATCGTATTTAGTCCTCAAAGCAGTGCTGTGAGGATGTCATCATCCCTGTTTTACAGACGAGCAAACGAACCTTCCCCTGCTGACCTAGAGGGTAAATGGCAGGGGGTAGACTTAAATCAAAGTTGCTCCAACCCCAAGCCTGTGGGTTTTAATTGCTATGTAATATGTAGTCCATACGTCTGAGTTTGGTCCCTTGTTAATTATGGGGACTCTGAGATAAGTCATATTTCTCTCCTCAGATTGCTCACAAACTAGTGGGATGGATCAATAAATAAATAGTAACAGTGGAGTAGCATATGAATAATGTCCTAAGGTGAACTTGGGGAGGCTGTGAAAATACTGAGGAAGGGGAATCACAGGAGTTTTCCTGGTGGGGGGTGATTCTGGGTGGGGTTTTAAAGGACGAGGAAGAGTAAGTTGTTCCCACAAAACAAGAATGGAGTGGTCAAGGCATAAGGAATCAAGGATTTGGTGTAGTTAGGGAACTTCCATGTAGTGCAGTGAATTTATGTTAAGAAACAGGAAGCCACTGGAAGAGTTTACTGGGGGAGAGCTCAAAGCTCACATCGGAAGCTCACTCTGGTGGCCCTGTGGGCCGTGGTTGACAGCAAGCGAAGGGCTGAGACCCCCAGTAGGAGCTGGGCAGCAGCGCACACTGCGTCTGTTTGGGCATCCGTGGGCACACGGCTGTGTAAGAGCTGATGCTGGTGGGCCAGTGTTTGGGTCACAACCCAACTGTTTTCCATCTGCTCGTTTGCACCTTAGAGAGTCCGACTGGTCTCCAGTTATTCAGCCGTGGAAAGTGAAAGAAAAAAAAAAATCCCACAGTTTGGTTTTTTGTGGCTGCAGCTGATTCAAACCATATTTGACAGAGTGTAAGGAGGAAAATACCCCTTTATTTGGAGACAGTGTGTCAGAAGGGAGATGAAAGATTGGGTGCCCTTGTCTGTACCACGGTCTCTAGTGCTGATCCAGAAGCCAGGCTGCTGGAATTCCTCATGGTGCCGGGAAGGTAAGGACATATCCTTGGGAGGCACGGGAAGTCTCTCCTCAAAGCCCCTTCCCTCCTCTGGTGGGACAGTTAAGCCCCCTGCATCTTCCCGAGAGCTGAGCCCTCATCCTCCTCCCATGATTCCATGACTGTAGTGGTCTCGCATCCTGCTTTGCCTCTGATCGAGGAAGAAGTAAAGCAAATCACTGATTGATTTATAAGGAAAGAAAGGTTAAAGGAACCATATATATGCATAGTACCTAGTTAGGCAAAGGCTTGAGGCAAACAGCATGAAAGTGCGCAGCTCTGGGAGCTGTTGGGGAGGGCGGTACAGATGACTGCAGACACAGAATTCAAAGGTAAGAGAAATGAACAGGCACTCGCCATCTGAAGAGGAGGGACTTTATGTACATTGATTCTCTTAATGCTCGTAATATTCTTGTGCATTGTGTATCATTAGCTCCTTTTATGGGGGCCGAAACTAACATGCAGAGGCATTAAATTATTAGTCCCCCAAGTAAGGTAGCTATCAAATGACAAAGGTGAGTTTAGAACTCAGGTCTTTTGGACTCCCCACGTCTGTTTCTTGAACTTACCACATACGCAGGGAATCTCTATTTTTGAGGTTGGCTAATGAGTTGAGGATCAATTGCCAAGTCAGATTTCAAAACTTTAATCTTATTCTACTTATGACACTGAGATTTGAATCCTTATTCTGTGTTCAACCAAATAAAATAGAAATGTCACGGAGGAATCGCGTCAAAAAGGAAAAAAAAAATCATCCTTCCCAAAGATTCTTTATTCCCAAACAATGAAAAACAACCTAGAAATCATCAGTCTCATCTTTTGGAAGAGGAAGTGCGATACAGGGGGAGAATATCATACTGGCCTGAGTTGATATTGTATCATTTCCCATTTTCAAGCTGGGTGATCTTGATCATGCTATGCACCTGTTTTTCCTCTCTCACAGCTCAAGGATTTCATCTATAAATGGAGATCACGTTACCTGCCTCGTGGTTTAGCCACTAGAATTAAATGAGATAGTTTTGTAAAAGAGAAATGCCTCATACAGGGCCTGGCATATAGCAACTAGTCAGTAAATTCCTGGTGTCTTTCAGTTGTCCCTGACAGGAGTAGGTGATGTGATGATTATATTATCACAACTACTGTTATTCCTATTTCCAGGGCTACTATTGTTGCTGCTGCTTCTGAAGTCTTTTGCCTGTAATAAAGAAATTCCCCGATTACTTCCAATGGAAATTGAGTGGCTAGCTCTTTCTTTGATTCTCCCCTCCCCCACACTCATTTGGCTTTTTTCCATGGAAACAGAAGGAGACAGAGAAGAAATACACACACACACACACACACACACACACAGACAGGCAAAATGGTAGAATGCATTTGCCAAAAAATCTACAACTTTACTCCAGGGGCAAACATGTGACTTTACTTTCCCCTACCAGGATGGACTTGTGCTGTCGCAGCAAAAGTTGATCTTCTGTTTGTGGGAAATGATACACAGTTCCCTCACGTCTGTATTGGGGAAAATTCAAGTCCAAACCCTTGCTCACAGATTCTGGCAGAGGTTTCCTGCTTCCTGCTTCATGTCTGCTGATTTTGTTTGCCCGCGCGTATTTACTGAACGCTTACTATGTACCAGGCATGGGGTAGCCATGAGGACTGTCACTGAGCATGCATGACCTGTGCCTTTGTGAACCTTGTAGTCTGCTGTGGGGAGGGGAAAATTAACATGGATCTAGAGCTCATATGAAAATAGGACTAGAGGGGGCACTTGGGGGCCTCAGTTAAGCGTCTGCCTTTGGCTCAGGTCATGATCCCAGGGTCCTGGGATTGAGCCCCGTGTTGGGTTCCCTGCTCAGGGGGAAGTCTGCTTCTCCCTCTCCTGTGCTCTCTCTCGCTATCTCTGTCACTATCTCTGTCTCTCTGTCTCTCCCTCTCTCTCTCATATAAATAAATAATATCTTTAAAAAAGAAAAAAAAAAAGAAAATGGGACTAGAGCTGGGAATGAGAAAGACAAGTACATCCTGAGTAGGTCATGAGAGAGAGGAAAATGTCTCAGCCACAGGAAAACCCTCTGCTTTTTGCCCCATTATAAGAAATGCTGTAGAGCCAAGAAAATAAAAGGTCGACAAATTAAGGACAAGGAATCTGAATTAGAAGGGACTTCAGGCTTTGATGTTGGCCTTGAGGCCCAATCCCTATGTTTTATTTACGGCTTAACTCAATCTCTCTGAACCTCAGATTTCTGATCTGGTAAATGAGAAGAATCCTGCTTTCTCTGCATAGCTCTTCACACCTCTGCTCCCTGGTTAATTCCCTTACACCTGTAAGGTTGCCTTTTTTTTTTTTTTTAAAGATTTGTTTATTTATTTGAGAGCGAGAGAGTGTTGGGGGAAGGGCAGAGGGGAGAGCTAGAGAGAGAGACTCCCAAGCGGACTCCCTGCTGAGAGCAGAGCCCAATGCCGGGCTCCATCTCATGACCCTGAGATCAGGAACTGAGCTAAAACTAAGAGTCAAACGCTCAACTGACTGAGCCACACAAGCGCGCCCTGTAAGGTTTAATTTTAAATGCTTCTCCCTTGGGAAAGTTTGCTTTGACCCTCCCAGACTAGGCTGGACCCCTCTAATCTCAAATGCACCATGAACTTGCTCCTTCCCTATTTACCTCAAATATAGTTTTATGTAGAGAACAGTTTACTGTCTGTGGTACTCAGCCTTATGTTGGGGACCTTATGGACCAGGGACCAGCCCGCCTTGGCTATCTCTTGCACTCCCAGGTTTGGGTAAATGGTTGGGCCTCAATGAATTCAAGTTTGGAATGAAGTAGAATAAAGCCCCTAACTCATGCCTGGCCCAGAACAGGCCTTTGGTAAATGGAGCTTATAGTTACATATTGTTTGATGCCAGTGGTAGAGAATAATTTTGTATAATGAAAATGACTGTTAATAATAACTAAGTGTAACCCCAAATCAGGTTTATGATGATGGTTCCCGTGTTCCCTTGCCATTCCCAAATTTTCTGCCGCTGTTACCTTCTCAGAGGCAAATACTACCTGAATTTGCACCATTTTTACTGTGTTGTCCCATCTCTCACTGTCTGACCCTACTCTGCTGAATGGTCCCTGAGTCCCCTGAATGCAGAAACTGCCCTGTTTGTTCCAATGCCCTAAGCACCTGACTCGGTAACCTTGTGGGATGGTCTGAGTTACCCAAACTCAGTGTCAATTAGAAACTATCATAACCCTGCACTGGGATAGCCCTTACACTTTCTGAGATACTCATATTCACCCTTTCACCCAACCTTCATATTGTACCCATTGTGTTGATAAAAGAACTGAGGTTCATCAATGAAAGCAGACTGCCCATACCCAAATCCCACTGCCATTGATTTAAATCAGGGATCTCAAATGAGATGCCTTTGGAGGTCAGGCAGGTAACTTGAGTGGAATACAGTGTGCTGGGAGGGGGTTGGGGGGACCCACGTTGGAAGACGAGCAGTTCTCACTAATTGCTGGCTGGGCAACATTGCCAGATTCTCCATTTTTAAAAAGCAGCAGGGAGAAATCTGGATTTTTCTATGAATCTCACCATATTCATTGTTGCCATTCGACGCAGATTCTTTTAAAACACATTGTAGTCCAAACAAAATACAGCCACAGGTCAGATTCAGCCCGTGGGCCACCAATTTACAAGCTATGATTTAAACTTTAGAATCTTCAAAAATGTTTACGTTGCCCTTCCCAGCAGGTAGAATCTCAGAGCCTTGGATCTTGAGAGTGTCTCCTAGGTGTAGTCCACTGACTAGCGAAATGAGAATGGAATGTCGTGGGCATTTTAATGTCCCGACTTGGCAACATTAAAAGCATGCTGCGCTCCACTCTTGGTGTTCTTAAATCATGTTAGTGCATGCAATTCAGAAGTCTAGAAATGAGTGGTTTAGCACAACCCCCACATCTTGTGGAGAAAGAAAGGGCAAAGATCCCATGGCCATTAACTGTATGAGCGCAAATGTCAAGGTCAGGAGCGCTGGCCTTCTGTGTGAGACATTTCTGAACATGTTCAGGGCTGCCTCCTTCCTGCCTCTGCCAGAAAAACTGTCACCTCTTTAAAGGCAAGAATCCTCTCCTCCTTGCCCAGTGTTTTCACACAGTAGGTGCTCTCTCGGTGCCTGTAGCACACAGTCCTTCCTTTCTATTAAGTCCTGGTGCAGGGATCAACATTTTACTGAAAACCCACATCATCTACAAGCATTCTCAAATCCTCCCGTCAGTTAAAATTGTTTCTCTTCCTTGAGCTCCTACGAAGTATTTCTGCCTCTTTATTATAAACTCAGCCTTGTGCTAGAGGTACCATTGATTCGTCTGTTCCTGCAGAAAGATTGTGAGCCAGTGGAGGGCAGAATTCACGTCTTACTCCGTTCTCGGTCCCTCCCACTTAGACAAGCTCAGAACCCTGTCCAGAGAAGGTACTTAAAATATCTATTGAAGTACCTTTCTTTCAGTGGCTTGACATAGTGCAGGCACATAGTGGGCGCTTAATAAGGTCTTTTGGGGACACGTGGGTGGCTCAGTCAGCTAAGTGGCTGACTCTTAGTTTTGGCTCAGGTCATGATTTCAGTGTCCCGAGACCAAGCTCGGCATGAAGCTTCAGGCTCAGCATGGGGTCTGCTTGAGATTCTCTCCCTTCCCCCTGCCCCTCCTGCTCCTGCTTTCTCTCTCTCTCTCAATCTCAAATAAATAAGTAAATCTTTAAAAACATAAATAAGGTCTTTTGATTGTTCTCCTCTTTTAGAAGCTAACACAATGTCCAGAACATGATAAGCACTCGGTATAACTTTTTAAACAAACGAATGGGAAAAGACCCATCCAGCTAAACACAGATCCCTTTCTTGAGAAACTCCAGGGAGTTTCCAGGGACTTCAAATTCAGTGCAAATACCCTCATTGTCAGGTTTGAAGGGGAGTTTGCTGCTGCTAGGCAGTCTCTTGATAGTTGTTAGACACAAGGCTGGGACTTGGTTGAGGCAATGAAGGGGTCTGAGGTAGAAACTGAAGAAAGCATCCATTCATGGGGCTGCGCGAGCCCCAATGGGGTCCCTTTGGTAACAGAGTGAAGCCTCACTTGCCTTGAACTCCCTACTCCCAACCTCAGTCTAAGGGAAATCGTTGGCCTTGTCGTCAGTCAGCAGTGAAGATCCTAACAAAGTACTGCAGAGTGCGAGGCTTAAGCAATAGAAAATGCATATTCTCACAATTCCGGAGCCTGGAAGTATAAGATCACGGTGTCTGCAGGTTTTGTTTCTCCCGAGGCCTCTCTCCTTGCTTGAAGATGATTGCCTACTTGCTACGTCTGGACATAGTTATTTGTCAGTGTGTTTTCTGTGCCCTAACCTTGTTGTATAAGAACACCAGTCATGTGGAATCTGGTTACCTGTGTCACCCTACCTCCGAAGACTGTCACATTCAGAGATACTAGGGGTGAGGACTTCAACCCATGAACCAGGCAGGGGGCACAATTCAGCCCATAACAGCCCACCGGGCACCACAGCTAACAACCTGTTTGATTCTTGGAGATAGTCTACCTTGGGAAAGTGGCGATTATAATAAAACCATTCATAAATGTTCGTAAAAACAAAACAAAACAAAAGCAAAACCCAGTTCTGTGGACTTTTATGGAACTAAACAGTACTTACTCCTGTGAGAGAGAGCAAAATCCTGTCTTGCTGTCATCCATCCCTATACTACAAAAACGCCCTCTCTCCTATATCCATTCCCTACCTGAAGCATCAGGCAAAGAAAATTTACTATGTACTAGGCATCTTCAGTGATGATATATGATTTGTGTGTGTGTGTGAGATGAACAGAGAGGGAAAGAAGAGAAGGGCCCACAATCATTTATGTTGCCCATAAAGTATGGCTACAGACAGTACTTAGGTTTAAGTGCTCATAAATTCTTATAAAAATGATTTAAATTATAACAACTCCAGAAATAACTTTAACTGCAGGATGACCAAACGTTTAACTCACTGGTGGAGGATGTCTGTGGATCCTGGCAGGTCGAAAGAGACAGAACTATTTACTTGGATCCCTTTTAACTTGGACAATGATAACTATGCTAAAAAAATAGTTTTTTAAGTGGAAGGACAGAACAGGGAACACTTTGAGGTTAAAGATTTATAGCTCTATGTAGTTCAGAATATTCCAGAAATGTGCTGGTGTGCTTCTTGGGACATGCATTATTCATTGAGCTGTTGGGATATTTCTTGGATTCTCCAATGGGCCTGCTGCATTTTGGCAGGAAAGATGGATTGGGAGAGCAGTGAAGGCCGTGTAGGGCAAGAATAATGGCAAAAAGAAGGGAGGTGTTAGTTGCGGAAAGAACACTGCAGCGTAATGAAGCTTGTGGGGGCTCCCAAGCAGCTCACCCGCAGAGGTAAGCCTGTCATGAGAGCATCATGGAGACATGCCTTCCATATGACCAAACCCTACAGGCTCTCCGCCTCACAGCCTTGCTTGCCTGTTTTCTCAGTCTTTGAGTTGTTGGGCTGCATTCTGAGTGATTTTCTAAAATTTATTTTCTGTTTTACCATTTCTTTCTTCACCTGAGTCTAGACATCTGTTTAAAACTTGCTATTGCCTTTATACATTAAGATTATGTTTAATTTTCAGACTCAGAGTTCTCCTTTGAAAAAATTTTTTTTGCTTTTATAATGCCAAATATAAACACTGTGATCAAATGCTAGGATGTGTAGTTATGTGTATCTATGCATATATAGCTATGTAAGTATATGGACATATAGATATGTAGATATACATATCCCCATATACTCTCTGGGATACATAATTACGTATGTATACACTTAAATTCAGACTGTCTTATTACCTCATGTACTTGAGGTTCTACTTCCTTGTTTGATATATTTTATAGTGAATGTTTTCTGCACATGATTTTTAATACCTCACCCTCTATAGAGACCTGTTTTTGTGTCCGTGGGGAGAATTCGAATGGTTGTTTTCAGGGCGTTAGAATCGAACGTAGTTTTGGTTTAAATTTCCGGCAACAATCTAAAGGAGGGCAATTCATAATGCTTCTCAGGTTTCTGAGATGGAAATTGGATAGAGAGCTTAGTTAATACACTGGACTAGAGTTGGGTCCCAGAAGGTACCCTGGGTCAAGTTCAGCAAAATATGAATTAACAAGAATCCTTCACTGTAGCTGTGAAAAGCTGCCTGCAGTTTACCAGCTTGTCATTCGCTTTTCTTCCTTTGGAGGTTAGCACACATCTCCCTGGCCAGCCTTTCACCTTCCGCTGGATAGCTGCTGCCGATCCTTCAGGTCTGAGGTCCACTGCCAACTGCACGAGGCAGTCTTCTCTCATTAATCTCCCCAAGACTGGAATGAATATCTTTCATTGCACTCTACTACAGTGTGTCCTATACTCTGCCATCATGGTGTTCATTGCTCTCACCGATCCTTTCTCTCTGTCCTATTACCTATTACCCAGTAATTTCACTATTAAGTAAAATTCTTGTTTTTTTCCCCAAATATGTTTATTTTATTTTTTCAGTGTTACAGGATTATTTGTTCATGCGCCACACCCAGTGCTCCATG
>CM053615.1:62715883-62791610 GCA_028646535.1 Procyon lotor
CTGTAACCTAGCAATGAAATTAGAAACCCAAATTAAAAACACAGTACTGAGGGCACCGGAGTGGCTTCAGATCAGGTCATGATCCCAAGGTCCTGGGATCAACCAACCCCGTGTCAGACTCCCTGCTCGGTGGGGAGCCTGCTTCTCTCTCTTCCTCTACGCTTTCCCCCTACTTGTGTTTCCTAGCTCTTTCTCTCTCTCTGCCAAATAAATGAAATCTTTTAAAAAATTAAAAAATCTAAAAACACAGTACTGAAAAACTTGATGTTTTAGGTAAGGTATAAATCTAACAATGTATGTACAGGATCTCTATTAATAGCTAAAAACTAAAAGACACTTGTAAAAAATTTGAAGAAAATTTGAAGAAGGTATTGAAGAAATACCTTCAGTAGAGAAACATGCTATGTTCATGGACTGGAAAACTTGATGAAGTAAAAATGTCAGTTCTTCCCAAACTGATCTATAGGTTTAATGTAATTCCTATCAATTCAAAGTAGAATTTTGATAGATACAGACAAGCTGTAGCCGAAAATTTATATGAAGACACAAAAGACCTAGAATACCTAAAACCATCTTGAATAAAATGAATAAAATTGGAGAAATGACACTACTTGATTTTAAAACTAACTTTAGGATAGCTCTATTTTCAACTTCTTGAGGAACCTCCATACCGTTTTCCAGAGTGGCTACATCAGCTTGCACTCCCACCAACAGTGGAAGAGGGTTCCCCTTTCTATGGAACGAGCTAAGATGTCCATCGACAGATGAATGGATAAAGAAGATGTGGTTTATCTATATACAATGGAATATTACTCAGACATCAGAAAGAATGGATACTTACCATTTATATCGATGTGGATGGAACTGGAGGGGATTATGCTGAGCAAAATAGGTCAATCAGAGAAAGACAGTTATCATATGGTTTCACTCATATGTGGAATATAAGAAACAGGGCAGAGGAACGTAGGGGAAGGGAGGGAAAACTGAATGGGAAGTCATCAGAGAGGGAGAAAAACCATGAGGGCCTCTTAACTCTAGCAAGCAAACTGAGGGTTGCTGGAGGGGAGGTGGGTGGTGGGGAGATGGGGCAACTGGGTGATGGGCATTAACTGATGTGATGAGTACTGGGCGTTATGTGCAACTGATGGAATATTGATCACTATATCTGAAACTGATAATGTACTATAAGTTGGCTAATTGAATTTAAATTAAAAAAAATAAAGCTAACTTTTTAAAAAGATTTTATTTATTTATTTGACAGAGAGAGAGAGATCGCAAGTAGGCAGAGGCAGGCAGAAAGAGGAGGGGAAGCAGGCTCCCCGCTGAGCAGAGAGCCCGGTGTGGGGCTCGATCCCAGGACCCTGAGATCATGATCTGAGCCGAAGGCAGAGGCTTTAACCCACTGCGCCACCCAGGCACCCCAAAATAAAGCTAACTTTATAGTCACCATAATCTATGCAGTATAGCACTGATGGAGGGATAGGCACATAGAATAATGGAACAGAATAAAGAAACTAGAAACAGAGCCACACAAATATGCTCAACTCATTTTAAATGAACATGCAAAAGCAATTCAATAAAGAAAAGATATCTTTTCCAACAAATGGTTTGGGGACAATTTGGGCATCCATAGACAAAAATAAATAAACCACACTTCACATCTTACACAAGCATCAACTCAAAATGAATTCTAGCTCTAAAGGTAATAATGCAGGCAACCACAAAACCCTTAAATAATACATAAAAGATCTTTGTGACGTGGAGCCAAGTGAAGGATTCTTAGGTGTGATTCCAAAAGCACGATCCATAAAAGAACAAAGAAATGTTAAGTTAGACTTCATAATAGTTTAAACAGTTTGCTCTGTAAAAGGCACTGTTGAGAGAATAAAGAGACAAGCCATAGACTAGTAGAAAAGATTTGTAAATCACTTATTGGACAAAGAATTTGTACCCAGAATATATCAAGAATAGTCTAAATGAACAGAGAGAAAACAAGCAGTCCTCCTAGAAAATGATGAAAGACTTGTACAGTCATTTCACCAGATAGGATATCTAGAAGACAAATAAGTACAGAAGAAGATGTTCAACACCATTTGCCATGAGAGAAATGCAAATTAAAAACACAATGAGATTTCCCCCCATTCACCAAATCAGAGGGGGATATGAACCATGAGAGACTGTGGACTCTGAGCAACAAACCGAGGGTTTAGGAGGAGTGGGGGTGGGGGGCTGGGGGAGCCTGGTGGTGGGTATTGAGGAGGGCACGTATTGCATGGAGCACTGGGTGTAGTGCATGAACAATAAATCTTGTAACACTGAAAATATAAAATAAACATTTTGGGGGAAAAAAAACACAAAAACACAATGAGATGCCCCTGCACACTTAAAAAATGGCTACAAAGTCTGATAATACCAAGTGCTGATGAGGTTGCAAAGCAAGGGGACATCTCATTTATAGCTGATGAGAATCTAGAATGTTAAGTCATGCTGGAAAACAGTTTCACAGTTTCTTACAAAGTTAAACATAAACTTGCCCTGTGACCCAGGAATGGCCCTCCTGGGTATTTGCCCTAGAGAGATATCTCATTATGACACAAAAGCCTGCATATGAATGTTCGTAGCACCTTTGCAATTTCAAACTATTAGAAACAACTCAGATGTCCTTTAACAGAATGGAGAAATAAGCTGTCAGACATCTACAGAGTGGAATAGTACTCAGCAATGAGAAGGAACACACTGTTGCTATAGCCAGCAAGTTGGATGAATCTTGAAGACATTAGGCTGAATTTAAAAAAAAAAAAAAATGTATCCTCTTCGGAAAACAGTGTGGAGATTCCTCAAGAAATTAAAAATAGAGCTACCCTATGACCCTGCAATTGCACTACTGGGTATTTACCCCAAAGAAGAAGATGCAGTACAAAGAAGGGCCACATGGATGCCAATGTTCATAGCAGCAATGGCCACAATTGCCAAACTGTGGAAAGAACCAAAATGCCTTCAGGAGATGAATGGATAAAGAGGATATGGTCCATATACACAATGGAATATTATGCCTCCATTAGAAAGGACGAATATCCAACTTTTGTATCAACATGGGTGGGACTGGAAGAGATCATGCGGAGTGAAGTAAGTCAAGAAGAGAGAGTCAATTATCTTATGTTCTCACTTACGTGTGGAGCATAAGGAAAACCATGGAGGGCATTGTGAGAAGGAAAGGAAAGGTGAATGGGGGAAATCAGAGGGGGCGATGAACCATGAGAGACTGTGGACTCTGAGCAACAAACGGGGACAATTTGGGCATCCAAAAGGGTTTTGGATGGGGTTTTGGAGGGGAGGAGGTGGGGGGTTGGGCGAGCCTGGTGGTAGGAATTGAGGAGGGCATGTATTGCATGGAATACTGGGTGTGGTGCATAAACAATTAATCTTATAACACTGAAAAAATAAACGTATTTGGGGAAAAAAAAAAGAAAAAAAAAGGATCCTAAAATACTGTTCATCGTATGATTCCATTTCTATACCATTCTCAAAGTGACATAATTATACTGATGGACAGCAAGTCAATGGTTGCTGGGTCACTGTAGGGGGAAGCAGATGCCTACTAAGAGCTAGAGTGAGGGAGTTTGGGGGTGTCAGAATAGTTCTGTATCTTGAGCGTGGTATACATATATCTTATATATATGTATATATTCTATATACGTATGTATACATACATAATATATAAGATATATACATATATTATACGTATGATAAAATCTCATGAAACTATATGCTCCAAAAAGTACATATAAAACCTAATGAAATGTGTAGGTCAGTAGTTTGGGAGTGCTGGGCCAATGTCAAGTTCCTGGTTGTTGTTTTTTTTTTAATATACTATGGTTATATAACGAGTTATCATTGAGAGAAACTGGGTGAATGATATATTGGAACTCTCTGTACTATTTCTGGAACTCTGAAAATAGAAGAATAAAGGAAAAATTGAATATCTTACTCATTGTCATTTTAAGTCCAATTGATTTTTCTTACTTCCCTGGCCAAAGAGACCATAAACTACTATCTTCTGAATGTCTCAGCAGTTTTCCCACCGGTTGCCAAACTGTCATAGGGAAGGTTTTAAACAACAACAAAAACATGTTACTTTAGATTAAAATTCACTAGTAGAGTGCTCGCTTCGGCAGCACATATACTAATATTAAAATTCACTAGTAGCTAAGCTAAGAGCAGGAACAGTGCCTCATACCAATGGTGGATCCTCTTCTTGGGTAAATCTTCACTGAATGTCTGTCGTATGCCTAATGCTACAGTAGGGGGTGTGCAGAGGAGAGTGAAGAGAGGCAGGAGGTTATCCAGATGAGGAACTAAGAAAGTGGGATAAGACCGAGCACAAATTACCATAATACAAAGCGGAAAGTCATTTTTGGTCAAGAGAAAAACATACTGCAAAACAGGGATAGAGTAGTAGCAAAGCAATTTTTAATCCGTATGTTGGGGTTCTGTGTAAAATTTCACTGGTAGAAGAAAAAAATGTGCCCACTGATAAGAAACAGGAAAAAAGGGGGTGGAGCAAAACCCACTATGATGTCAATGAACTGTAAGCAGACTTTTTCCTGGAAGAATGCATAAAGTATACGTGGGAGAGAGGGCATGATGGATGGCTGCAAGACGGAGAAAAAGCCAATAGCCTGCACTCAGCACTAAGAGCTGCAGTTCTGTTTGGAAGTTTCTGCTTTGTCAAGGAAGGGGGAGCAACCATAGGAGTCCCTGCTAGAGGCTAAACAAAATTCCTTGCGTATCTAATTTCATTTACTTCCCACAAAAACCCTATCCATGGCACACTAAATGACAATTACCTACCGTAGGTACCGTCACACCAGTTTGATAAATGAAAGCATCAAGGCTCAGAGAAGTATGAATTAACCTACAAATGCATAGCTGTTTTGTTAACCCTTTATTGAGGTATGATTGACATGTAAAAAGCTGTACGTGTTTCATGTATATGACTCGATGAATCTGAGGATGAAGTGTGCACCAGTGAAACTCACCACCATCAAACCCATAAACCGTAACCGTCACCTCCCAAAGTTTCCTCTTGTTCTTATCATTATGATAATTATTATTTGTAGCAAGAATGTTTAACATAAAACCCGCCTTCTTGGGGCACCTGGGTGGCTCAGTCGTTAAGCGTCTGCCTTCGGCCCAGGTCAGATCCCAGGGGTCTGGGATCGAGCCCCGCATCGGGCTCCCTGCTCCGCGGGGAGCCTGCTTCTCCTGCTACCATTCCCTCTGCTTGTGCTCCCTCTCTCGCTGTGTTTCTCTCTGTCAAATAAATAAAATCTTTAAAAAAAAAAAAAAAACCCGCCTTCTTAGAAATGTTAAGTATCTGTTACAGTATTGTTAGTTATAGGCCCTATGCTGACTATAAATCTCCAAAATTTATTTCTTACGTAACTGAATTTTTGTACTCTTTGACCATTACTTTTCCATTTCCGCCTCCTACTAGTCCCTGGCAAGCACCGTTCTACTCACCTCTTCTAGGACGTTGGCTGTTTTAGATTCCACATGTCAGGGAGAGCATACACATGTGTCTTCTTGTGTCCGATGTGTTTCATGTAGCATAATGTCCCCCAGGTTCATCCAGGTTGTGCCCAATGGTAGGATTTCCATCTTTTTTAAGGCTGAATCATACTCCGTTTTATGTGTGTGTGTACAGACACACACACACACACACACACACACGCATTTTCTTTATCCATTCATCATTGTTAGACACTGGATTGCTTCCACATTTGGCTATTGTGAATAATACTGTTGTGAATGTGAGTGTGCAGATATTTGTATCTGTTTGGGTCCCTGCTTGCAGTTCTTGGGGATATATACCCAGCAGTAGAAGTCCTGAATCATATAATCATTCTATTTTTCATATTTAAGGAATTACTGTACCATTTTCCATAGTGACTGCATCATTTTTACATTTCCACCAGCAGTGCTCAAGGGGCCCAATTTCTCCACCTCCTCAACACTTGTTAGTTTCCGTTTTATTTTCTTTTTAATAGTAATCATCCTAACAAGCATGAGATGGGTTCCCTAGGAAAACTTTTAGTGCATGTTCAAAATGGCTCCCAGAGTTCCACAGTGGTAATTTGCTTTATTGGTTTCCCTCTCTTTCTTATCATCCTTCTCCCTTCCTCTATTGTTTCCTTGGCTTACCTCCCAAATAAACTACTTACACCTCAAACTCATGCCTCAGGGTCTGCTTCTGGGGAACTTGAACCAAGACACACCTTGAAATTATTCCTTATCCCCTGTAGTATTTATTGACACCACCTACCTAGATAAGTTACTTTAGAGCAATCTGCTTCTCAATCTTAGTTTTCCAAATTTATCTGTCCACACAAGCATCATGGGGACAGTAATATCCTAAACACTAATCAGCTCCATGAACAGAATCCACACTCCTAAACAGAATCACTCAACCTATCCCATGGATATCTTTCTGTCTTTGGTATACTCAAAACCTTTAAAACTTACAACCTCAGAGGTAAGCGGGTGTCCTAGATCGACAGAGCAGTTGTTTTAGAACTTACGTTACATGGATCCCCAGTGTTTTGGGGACTCTGCACATGTTTACTTTGCACAATATGATAAATTGGTTCTACACCAAATATTAATATTTTTCAAATGGTCTAACTTGGGTTGCCAAGGTCATTGTTTTTGGTACAGAACTCTAGTCACAATTTGTCCAATCATCTCTTTTAATTAAAAATTATGCAGATTCACCAAGGCAAGTTTTTTTTACTGTTACTATAGACATCCACATATCTTTGTCTATCAAGATTTTATCAATGCCATCATATCATAACTGCTGATCTTTAAAAACTTTTATATTAATCAAAACAATGAAAATATCTAATCATTTCCAGGAAAAAAATACATTGCTGCCTTTTTTTCTTATTTATACGCTGGGGGTTCTAGTACAGTTTGATTAAAGATACACTAACAAACAGTAAGGTTTCCATAGTCCTAAAAGTTTATAAACCATAGATCTAGGTCAAACCCTCATCCAACTCCAAATTTCCCTCCACAGCATTTTGACATGCGTGCTTAAGAATGATGAGTTAAAGCTTCTACCTCCTGAGAAAGTCTGCTCTATTTCAGGGCCTTTCCAATTGCCATGAAGATTCATGGTTTTCCCTTATTGGGCTGAAATCTGCCTCCCTGCAATTTCTCCCCTTCCATCTAACAGAAATGAGCTTCTAGACTTTGGTGGAGTTACCTAGTGTTCTCACACAAGCAGGCAAGACCCTTGCAAGCATCTGAACTCCTGAATCTTTTGGCACCCAGCAAGGACAGGGTCCCCCTTCTTCGCCATTGGTTGGCAACAAGCCTTCCTTCTCCAGCCCATCTGTAACATATAGGAAAGTGACGGCGAAGATATGGATTTCGCCAAACTTAATCAGAGCCTTAAGTGAATCAACAAGGGCAGGGGTAGGAGGGGAGTTAGGGGTGCAGAGAAGGGGTGGGCAACTTTCCAGCACCACAACATATGGCAATGGTTTCATTGAAAGCTCAAAACAGTATTTATTTCATGCAGTGACATTGCCTCAAGAAGCACGCTGGCCAAATTTCTAATACATGAATCCTAAATCCAATTTTTCAGATCTCCTCCTCTTCCTCGGATTTTCCTCCCCACCCCCCAACTCAGTGCTAGTCCCTCCTCCTCATTTTTTGAAGACTCCCTGTTCTCCTTGAAAGCTGGGGCAGTATGAATGGAATGTTTTGATTTACTACAGCCCCCCCTCTGAATTCTCCTTTCCCGAATCAATTAATTTCTGAGCATTCTGACAACTGAGGGGTAGGAGCAAGGGCTGAGGGGGGCAATGGTTGGGTGGTGAGAGGTTAGGGTATAGCAGGGGGTGAGGTGAGTGGGAGATCGGAGCTCCCTGGAGGGGGTTAGCCAGGGGAAGATAAATTACCCCTGTGCTTGGTGTTGAGAGAAAAGGGCTGGGGGAGAGCTTGGGATCTGAGATGAGCATTGGGGGCAGGGGGATTGGCCGTCAATCAGAGGGCTTGAAAAAATAGAAGAAAAAGGCAACTTCCTTCCAAGAAGAGAGGGAACTGGGGAATCAGAAGGCCTCCTGCACCTACAGCCTTGGGTTGCCTGGGGCCATCATCACGCTCTGTTGCCTGCCTAGTTACTCTTGCAGCTGTATCTCCATCTGAGGTGGGTAGTGGTATTTCTCTAGAATAAATATTTAAGAATTCTAGAGGGAAAAGTGGCAAAAGGAGTCTTTCCTTTTCCATCTTGCTTTGTTTCTTTCTCTATTTTAATCTCTTTTATTTTTCCCCCTTCCTTCTTTCTTCCCTTCCACCAATTCTCCCATTCTTCCTGCCTCTTCCCCTCCTTTTCCTCCTTCCTTCTCTCCCTTCCCTCCACCATCCCTCCCACCCTCTCTTCCTGGATCCCTCCCTTCTTCCTCCCTCCTTGCTTTTTTCATTCTCTCTCTTGATCACTCAGCCATTCATTCTTCCAAAATGTACTAAACAGCTATTCTGTGTGAGACTCTATGTTAATTATGATAAGAAAGACCAGGCTTCTAAGATAGGATGCAATTCAATTGAAAAGACATTGACTCATCAAGCTTTGTGCTAGATGCTGGACGTACTGGTTCTACAAAGAGGAACACAGCACTCACTGTGATCTCAAGAAATGCACTGCTACGTAGAGAGAGACAGACATATCGTTACTCATCTGTTTATTCATTGAATCCCTGTGTAAGGTGCTAGAACTATTGACTATTTTTGAATCTGTAGCATGTAGGACCATGCCTGGCCTCTGACTGATGTGCAATAAATATTCATTGATGAAAGCAACTACATTTATTAGAACACCTGTGATGTGTCAGATATTTTGCATGCTTTGCTGTTAATCCTTTCTCCAACCTCATAACAAAGTTATAGCTATTCTCATTTTATAGAGAGAAACAGAAGGGGAAGGATTAGGGTGCCTGAGTGGCTTAGTTGGTTAAGTGTTTGACTCCTAATTTTGGCTCAGGTCACAATCTCAAGGTTGTGAGATCGAGCCCCACATTGGGCTCTGCACTGGGTGTGGATCCTGCTTAAGATTTTCTCTCTCCCTCTCTCTCTGCCCCTCCCCTCTTCTCTCTCTCTCTCTCCATCTCTCCTTCTCACCTCCCTTCTTTCTCTCTCTCTGGAAGTATTAGACAATTTGCCAATGTTAAACACCATTTAGAGATAAAATTGAGTTGCTTATTGAGGTCTGCCTGATGCTAATGCACAATATTTTCCTGTTCTTCCATGCTACTATTTGCAAAAATAAGTGAATAAAATATCACTAGGTATTTTTCAAGTTGGTGAGATTAAAACCTTCTTAAGAAACCTTCTGGAGAAAGAAATCTTGTCGTAATTGGTAGAAAATCTAGCTTGTACTGTATTTTGCAATATATGAGCTAACACAGATAAATATGTAAAGAAAGCTGGCATGTTCCATGCTGCACCAGCCTGAGGACTCTCTAGCACAGACATCCAAGTTTCATTCCAAATGCCCACCTACATGATTGTAGAACCTCAGCAGCATCCACTTGAAGTCTCTTTCCAATTATTTTTGGTATCAACATATGCTCAGTAATAAGTTAACTCTTGTCCTTCTATCCTGGTGTCTTTGTTAGTGACTTCTGCTCAAAATAACTTGGGACAGTTGTTCACCATTGACATGGTACTTGGGACCCTTACGGGAATAATGTGCTTCTGCTAAGGGTATTTCATCCCAGGGTCCCTGAAAAGCAAGCTACCAACAATTTACATATACGCCTACCACATGCCCAAAGTAGGTCATCAAGGAGGCTCTTCTTATGGCATAACCGACTCATCACATGCTTCCACTACCATTTCAACAATGAGTAGAGAGCTCCTTGAGTTGCCAAACCCTGCTGCGTTTCTACAGTATACATTGCATCAGAGCCAAGCCGTGTTCCATCAGCAGTCAGGAGAATGCTCCACTCCTCAACTCTGCATGACTTTCTCACCGAAGCCTGAAGATAGTTTGCTTATATATACAATAGATTGCCAGCAAAAGCTTTCACTCCTCCCTGAATCCATATCTTTTGATAGTAAGCCCACTGACTCTGGGCATAGGCCGTGTGACTGACTTTGTCCAGTGAGGTAGTAGCAAACAATGTAAGCAGAAGCCTGGAAAAGTACTTGCAAGAGCGTGCCTGAACTTGCAGACTGCTGGAGGATGGGACGTGTGAAGCAGAGATACCTGCCCCAGCTAAAACCACTGTAGACTTTACAAAACTCAAGTGATCACCTGAGTCCCAGGAAGACCAGAAGAACTGCCCGATCAAGATCAGTTCAGCTCAGCAGAACTGTCTGATCATCTTACAGACTTGTGAAAAATGGCATATCATTGTTTAAACCTACTACTTTTTTTTGAGGGAGGGGGTTGTTATGTATCCATAGCTAACTGATCTATTTATTGTGAGTGAGTCTCACAGATGATCTCATGAAAAGAGATGGTTTGGTTCTTGCCACCAACATTTCTCTCCAAAGGGTCAGAATCCATCTGAGAAAGAAGCATCATTCTCTACTTTCCATTACCTATGTTCCTCGTTCCTCTCCACTTTCTCCCCCAGAGAGCTACTTATAAAACTAATCTGTGGGGCTATCGGGGAGCAGAGGACCTCTTACACATTCCACTCTTCTGCTTGTCACATCTCTCCTTTCTTCCTGTCCCCTCTTTCTGTATTCGTCAGGATGCTGACCTGCTCCTTCCTCCTTCACTGAGAAAAAGCTAAACACAAGGCTCTCATATAAATTAACTCATGCAAATAGGTGCCTCTGGGTTTACCAAATCTATTGCTTCATTAGGCATACATAGAGAAGGCTATATTCCCTTTAGACTAAGCCAAGATCTCACTACAGAGAAAAGAAATATATGTAAATGTAATTGATAATACACTAGAATATCACACACACACACACACACACACTCACACACAGACACACACACACCCATGCACGCACATGGAGATGTGACTTGTATGAATTACACACCGAGATTAAATCAATAAGAATAAGTAAAATAGATTGTGAAGAGTAAAGTCAGAGAAGATTGCATTATACAATAATACATTGTTACCACTAAGAGCAGACGTCCTTACTGTTTTGGCCTCTATCATACATTAGCATCACACATAACATCTCTTAATTATAGCAGATTAAATTAGCAGGACATGGATTAAAGATGGTTTTGTGCCTGCATCCTGCCTTATGATTTTGCCAAGCACACTTGATAAGTTTTGACCTTCCAGGAACCCACTATTGGTAGTGAACCAGCCCCAGCTCTGCTAGGTCATCATGGTGGCATCAGAGTAAATCAGTCCTGTGCGTGCTGGCATATTTCTAGGAAGGTCTTTCTTATCTTCCTGACGCCTACAGACAGGCCCTCTTTTCCTTTGATCTGTACTTTTATTTTACCTGTTACAACCCTCAACATCAAAAACAGCCTATCTTCTTTCTGTCAGCCAAAACAACAACAACAAAACAAACAAACAAACAAAAAAAAACCAACAAAAAACAGGTCTCTGCATTTCGTGAGCAATACATTGCTTATGAAATACTTAACAAGGACCAACTCTGAGCATGTGAGTGCAGTAAAAGGAGTCGTGAGCTAGGTAGGAGCCAAGAGATATAGGTTGTAATCAAAGCTTTGCCCTCAGCTTACTTGATGAACTTGGACTCCAGGTTAGATTGTAGTCTTCTTGTCTTTGTGCCTCTGAAATGCAGAGTTGTATTAAATCCTCTTTAGTATTCTAGCTTCAGAAACTAAATGGATTGGTCCTGAAGTTCTCAAATTGTGCTCTAAGATGAAGCTCTACAGTTCAAGAGACTGGATCTTGGATTCTATCCCTGGACTCCCAAGGCACTATGATCTTTTGCCTGGACCACTGCAAGAGATTCCTATTTGTTCTTCCTGTTTCCACTCTTGTGTTACTGTAATTCACTCCCCAGATAGAAGCTAGAGTGAGATCTATGAACAAATTAAATCATGTCCCTCCCTTGCATCAGTGCTCCAGTTATTTTCCATTGAACTTAGAATAGAATTCAAACATCTACAAGGTGTGACCTGGCCCACTTCTCCGTCATCTCCCATCACTCCCACTATGGGCCAGGAAATGGAAACTTCAGTCTTACAGCCACAAGGACCTAAGTTTTTCCAGCAACTTGAATGAGACTGGAAGTGGACCCTTACCCAAGAGACCCAAAAAAGGATCACAGCTCTGTTGATACCTGGATTTCATCATTGTGAGACCTTAAGCAGAGCCCACTGGGCTTTTTCTGAGACAAACTGAACTTCTGACCTACAGAACTGTGGGACAATACATTGTGTTTTTTGAAAGCACAAAGGGAATAATAATTTTTTATAGCAGCGATAGAAAACTAGTAAGTGAGAGAGCCCCATCTAGGAAGACTCCATGAAAACATCTATTCCCCCAGTCTTCTACCATTTCTTATGCCTGGTTTTCCTCTCTTGGAGTCTTTTATCCTTCTCTCAAATAATACAAATACTAAGACTCCAATTACTCCCAGCTTCTGGGTGAAGTCTTAATTGACAGTACTGAGCTGCCATTATACACAGAGACATCAAACTTCAGTTCTAGATGTGTCATGCTGATTTCCCCTAGAGTCTGCACTTGAAGAAGGTAAGGACAGAGTTTGGAAACAAGCCCAATATGGAAAAGAGTCTGAGAATGATGAAACAAGGAACTGGGTGGGGGTTGGTCATTTTCAGCTAGAGAGAGGGGAACTCAGGGGAGCCAAATGTGAGCAGGGTTCTCAGAGGGATGAGGAAACAGACATCTTTTGTGCCAGAGAAGTTAAACTGATGACTACATTTTCTAGACAGTATAGCGCTCAAGAGGAACAAAAACAGCTAACCAAAGAAAGGTGTTCAGGTCTGCCTTAGGAAGTGCTTACACTGAGGATGTTGTGTTAGGGGGAGCTCAGCCAAATTGGCAGAAACTGGAGCAGCTCAGAAACTCTGGTCTGACATTCTATCAGTGAGTAAACCAAGGCCCAGAGAGCAAGTCTTGTCACATGGCCTTTAGTCTTTTGCCACTCTGAAATTCTGTTTAAATTATTCTTGCTTTATGGAATTATGAGAGGCCTATGGAAAAGACTTCCCCCTCTATCTCTGCAGACTCTGGCTTATGGTACCTTTGCAGTGACCTACTCCTGCTGCTCATTTGCTGAAAGGAAAACATGATGGGAATTCCAAGTTCTTGCCTAATATTTCCTTTTGTGCTGTGTCCAGATCCTGCTTTACCTACTGAGAGACATTCAAACTTTCCTTCCTTTCTTCATTTGAAAACCATTAGTTCCTCCATGCTAAATATCAGGATTGTAGAAATGAATAAGAAATGAATAATAAAATCCCCAGTGTCTGGTAGCTCATAGGGAAATGGTATGGGAAGAAGACCACTATAGCTTATTGTATCATAAGTGCTGGAGTGAGGCACTCTCTAAAGCAGAGATGAAAGGAACAGAAAGTGCAGAGCCTGAGGCGTCAAGGGTAGAGCATGTTCCGAGTACAGTTTGATTGTTATACAGGGAGCTTTGGGGATGGACAGACAGATAGCAGATGAGGCTGGGAAGGTTCATGGAGACCATGCATGCCATGTTAAGGTACTTGTATTTTATACTAAAACTCATGTAGAATAGAGGGTATATTTAAAGGAGAGAGGACATGGTGATATTTTGTTGTTTAAAAAAAGACTTCTGGCACAAAGGAGGACACTAATTTCCCATAATCCCCTTAGCAACATCCAATGTTGTGTTGTGCCAAAAATTATTCTCCTCATTACAATAGATTCAGTGGGTTCCTCTTTTGGCTTCATAAGGTAAGCTACTAATCCTTGCTTTCAAAGGATACATGTCAGCAGTGATTAAAAAATACTTTTGTAATCTTTGTACATCCATATTCATAGCAGCAATGTTCACAATAGCCCCGAACTGGAAACAACCCAAGTATCCATCCACAGCTGAATGGATAAACAAAACATGGTATAATCATACAATGGAATATTATTGAGCCTTTAAAAAGAAAATTCTGGTTCATGATGCAACTTAGATGAACCTTGAAGATACTATGCTGAGTGAAGTAAGTCAGTCACAAAAGGACAAATATGGTAAGGTTCCATTTAGAGGAGGTACCTAGCGTAGTCAAATCCATAGATACAGGTTAGGGGAGGGAGAACCGGAGAGCTATTATTTAATACTGAGTTTTAATTAGGGAAGATTAAAAAAGTTCCAGAGACGGTTGGTGCTGATGGTTGCACAGCAGTATGAATGTACTTCATGCCACAGAACTGTACACTTGAAAATGATTAAAATGGCCAACGTTGTGTTATGCATATTTTACCATATTAAAAACCAATTCAGGGGCACCTGGGTGGCTCAGTCGGTTAGGTGTCCCACTCTTGATTTCAGCTCAGGTCATGATCTCAGGGTCATGCGGTCAAGCCCTGTTTCCATCTGGTTCCGAGGCACTCAGTGGGGACTCTACTTGAGATTCTCCCTCCCCTGCTGCCCCTCCCCCTACTCACATGCTCTCCCTCTCTAAAACAAACAAATACATCTTTTTAAAAAAACCAATTCAGTGAAATGAGGTAAGAGGCAAAATTCAAATCCAGGTCTGACAGAGTCCTGAGGTAGTGTTCTACACCACCAGCCTGTCATTGGCTGGACAGTTGCTGCCTTCATTCCATCTTCCTCTGGCTTCCTTCTTACATGCATGCCTTCCCTTAAATGGGATAGGCTCATCCTCTTCCGGCCCATATTAAATGGAGACCAGTTCTCCTGTTCATCAAACCCAAAATGACAAGGGGGTTTATGAGCTCATTCCCTACATCCCACGTCTTTATTTGTATCAGGAGACAAACTCGGGCCAATGCTTGTCCATTTTGTTCTGCCGAATCAGGGAAATTGCGTCTCTCTTACGGTGTATGATCACACTATTAGAGCCTCAGGTGGTGGGACAGCCTGCCAGAAGTCTCTCTGTCTCTTGCCTTCTCTCTCATAGTTGGCATGTGACCAGCAGCGCAGGCATTTTCAAAGAGGGGGAGGGAACACTGGTGAGCTGAGCTAGCCCAGAGGTCCAGGTTGACAACTCTTAGAAGCCAGAGGATGTTTGCTGCAGAGTAGGACTCTAGAAACCCAGTGCTTGAAGATGAACCCCCTGAGAAAACGGGAGGTGTGGTCAGAAGCAGACATAGTGAAGAAGGAGAGGAAGGTAGAGCAGTCCAAGTGCCTCAGAAAAAACACTAAACAGGAGCTGAGTGGCCTGGCGTCGAGTCCTGCTCTGTGACTGTGGGCACTTCTCTTCACACAGGAGATTTACTTGGAGAATGAACACATCACTCTATAGAGTTATGATGCACAGTAAACAAGATGACAAAATGTAAACTGTAGGTATGGTGTAGGCACCCCCAAATGTTATTTCCCCTCCTTTGGACATGCTGTCAAGAGGCGGTCCATTTCTACAGCCTATGTGGGTCTCCCCTTGACATGCATTTCTGCATCTCTCCTGCAAAAGATGATATTATGTATTTTTCCATATGTGTACTGCCATCTTGTTAACTGCTTACTGTATGCTGGGTGTTGTGCTGAGGGCATATCTTAGATCTCATTCGAGCCTTTACTTCCGATGCCCAAATTGCTTTTGAGACTTTCCTCTGACTTCTCCTTTCAAGTCGATCTTGTCTTGTGCGTTTGGGAGCATACTTTGGGGGAAGCATCATTGCTAGAATCCTGACTAGAGCTAGGTGGTACCAAATGATGCTTTCAGGTCTATCAGAGTTTGTCCTTGCCTTATTCACCTCAGGGAGCTTGTATTCCGAGTTTTCCTGCTACTTGCTACTCTCAGTTATCTGGTAAGTGGATCACATGGTGTGGGGAATGGCCACGGCCTTGAAAGTCAGGAAAAATAATCATTTAATTTTACCACATGATTCCAACTCCCCCTTGAAGATTTCTTTAAGGGATATCTTCACAGGATGATTTTTTTAAATTTACATTTGAAAAGCATATATCCTTTTGTCTTTTTAGAGAGAGAGATTGAGCACACGCCCCTAGGAAAGGAAGGGACAGAAGGAGAGGGAGAGAGAATCTTAAGCAGGCTCTGTGCCCAGTGCACAGCTCACCATGGGGCTCGACCTCATAACCCTGAGATCATGACCTGAGCTGAAATCAAGAGTCAGACGCTCAAGCCACTGGACCAGCCTAGCATCCCTAAGCATTTATCCTCTTGAGGAAAAAAAGAGTCAATGGATGATATTTGCTCCCCATTATGTCACATAACCAGGGGCTGGCCTCCAGGGATTTTAAATGTGAAAAGGCTCTTTGAGATCATTTGCTTCAGAGGTGATGAATGTAAAAGTGTACCCAGGCCAGGAAGGGAAAGTGAATGAGGGACACCAGTCAGGATAGTGAACCAGGGAGGCCAGGCTCCTTCTAAAGGGGAAGTTGCCTCTGAGGTCCCAAGATTGATGCCCACTATGATCAAAGAAGGCTCTCATACATCCAGATTTTAATGTATTAGCAATTAAGCTTTAAAAAATATTAATCTTGGCACTGAATGTAAGTGTTTTAAAAAATACTGTGTAGGCCAAGCATAGCATGTTGGCACAGCCCATGGACTACCAGTTTGCAATTTCAAACTTTGTCCAAACCCATCATTTTATGAAGGTCCAGGAAATAGATTTGAATGGCCCAACATTGCACCAAATCCTTCTAGCAGAACTGGAATGAGAACCCAGCTCTGAGGGGGAGTCAGATCTTTCCACACCTCCAGATGTTTGGCCCTGATGGTCCCTTTACCCCATTAGAGAAGAGCGTGAAAAGAAAAAAGAGAGAGCAAGTTACATTTAGAATGGAACAGCAAAACAGTCACTGTGATAGGAAATGTGATTGCTTTCTCAAAACTTCATTGACCCAACACATTTTTGCTGAACAAATCCAGTCTGCTGACCCCATACTAAGCCCAGGGGACTCCGGGAGGAAAATGCAGGAAAGGGTCTCACCTGGTGGACGTCTCTCTTTAAAGAGAAAGAAATTCAAGTGTTCGGGCAGTTGTAAAATGATATGATAAGAGCTGAAAGTGGAACTTGAAAGGATTTGTGAGACTGCAGCGGTGGGACCCTAAGCCCTCCTGGTAGTCGCAAGCCTGAGGAAGGGAGTTCCAAAGGGGAGTTAGAGATTGATGGATGCTCAGGAGGACAGCATTCCCTGGAGCATGCAACCCCAACAGTCATCAGAGGAAGAGGAAAGGTATCATTCAACCACCCCAATGGGTAGCATTTTAATAAATTCCAGCTTTGAGTACGAGGAAGGAGTATTCCTCCCAGTTTATTTCCATGCCTCCTGTCATTACATACATTGGAGAAACTGAAAACCCATTTGTTGGGGGAACTCAGTCTCCAAATAGCATTCAAAATGCTGTCGTGGTTGACAGCTTTTTGGAAGTAGACTTTGCAGCCAAACTCTTCGTGTGTGCTTCCTAACTCTGCCACTTGCCAGTTGTGTGCTCTTCAGTGAGCTACTTAAGTTCTCTGTGTTTGCTTTTCTTCTTATGAAGTGGGAATCATAATGGTACCACTTAGAGAGTTATTATGGGACTTAAATTGTAAAAATCTCAAAAAGCACTTAGAACAGTGCCTGGCACCTGGTGAGCATTTAATATACTCACTGATATAACTATTAGGGAGGTGGGATTCTGTGGTCTTTAAAGTCTTAGATTTCACTTCCTCCAGGAAGCCTTCTGGGATTCCCTCTGGTATAAACACACACACACACACACACACACACACACACACACACACACACACGAGCGCTGAAACTCCTTAGTGCCCTGTACTTCACTATTAAAATACAAATCCTAATGTATTCTGATGTCCTTGTCTCCACTAGGCACTAAGTGACACGTGGGCACATACCATGACTGTCTTCTTCAGCACTTACTCCCAGCATGTCTAACATGAAAACTGGTACTCAGAAAATGTTTGACGCCATGCCCCCCCCTTCTCGGAATTGTGACGAAGACTATACGAGCTCCCCAGTACAGCCTCTTGATAAACTTAGCACTGTTTCCTGATCTCCTGAAAGTCTATCTGATTCCCCTCCTGTGACCCCCTCCTTCTGCCCAGATATCTCTCTCCCTCCCTCCCTCTCTCCCTCCCTCTTTCCCTCCCTCCCTCTGTTTCATCTCCCATCACTTCTGGAATTGGTCCCTGCTTCATTAAGCATGTGTTCACTTTGAAGCCGTGGCTACACATGGCCACACAGACTCTGGCATCCAGGCCTCCAATCATCTAGATCCTTGGTGACCTGACAACAAAACATCTGGGCGACTGACTCATCTTGGTTTTCTTTTCATCCACATGGTTTGGCACTACTTAGGCACTGCCTGAAGGTCGGGCACTGAATCCCTGATGCCGTGACAATTTTCCTCTGGTCTCTTGAAATCATCAAGGGCTTGTATACATGGGCAAGGCTTTTTTAATCAGGGACCAGCTGGTTGTGGTGGGGATCTATTTGTCGCACCCACTATTAATTAGTAACATTTTGGAAAGCAAAGAACAAGCAAAGGGAAGGAGTTTACAGCTGGGAGGGAGAATTGGAAGCCGTGTGTACAAACGGTGGGCAATGAATGTTGGATCAACATGGCGTGGTTGAAGATTCTCAGGCGCAAGACACAGATTTCTCCTCTGAAGCCGTGATCAGAAGTGTCAGGGGAGATGATGTAGATGATTTCACGTGTCCTTTCAACCGAAGGGACTGAATCGGGAGATGTTCTTTTGTTGTTGTTGTTGTTTTTCAACAAACATTTAGTAAACACCTAGGTGTTCTGGGCCAGCCCTGAGCAAGGCACGTGGTGAACAGTTATAAAGCGGAATTGTGGCTCGTGAGATTATACTCAAATGCGGGGGCAATGACACCGAATCAGAAAGTCCTGATAATGTGGTGTTTAAGTACAGTGGTGCACATGGGCCCTGGGGGAGCAGAGGAGCAGGGCACCTTTTGGGGGGTTTCAGACCAGCTTCTACCACCTCCTGGTGAGGTGATCTCGAAATCTCATAACCTACCCAACATGATGGTAGCGAACCAGGAAGGATTTAACATAGGCAACAGAATTTCATAGATTGAAAATTGATTTATGGGTGTTAATGTCCACCCTTCGAGGTGCCCAAAATCACATAGGGCAGTCTTTTAAGTGATGGAGCTCCCGGCCATTGGAAGCATTTAAGGAGGCCAGATGGCTTCCTGGATAAGGAACACTTAGAGGGACAGTCCTGCACTGGGAAATGCCTGAGGATTCTTATTTACAGCATCTAAGACTAGTGAATTTGATTCTTGCTCTAGAACGTAGAGAGTGTATTGGAGTAAGGAAGCTATCAGCCATCGGTCACTGAAGAATAACAATCTACCCCTGCCAGTGGGATTGAGAGGGCCATGCCTGACCCTATCCTGGCCTTGGTTTCCTTATTAACAACATACAACCTAGGCCACCAGCAAGGATGAGGGGAGAGTTCCTCCCCCTTGTCCAGTGCCCCTTACTCTATAGTTTCTTCTTCTAAAATTGTGCAACTCCTGCTCTGTTTCATCTCTCCCATCACCAAATTCCATTGATCTTAATTCCTAGACAGATTTGAATCATTCACCAGGCATTAGCTTTGTGCAGGACTCATCATCCCTCATATTAGTCCTCTGGCCTCTAGCAACCACCATGGTCCCTTCTTCAACCAACAGAAAGACTGATCTTTTAAAAATGCAAATGTCATAATAGCAGTCTCTTATATAAAACCAGTTATTGTCTCCTGCTGGCTTCAAGATCAGGTCCAAGTTTTCTGAATGTCTCATAGGGGCACTTCTCCTGCTTTGGGATCAATGTGCATGTGACACTGGTCAGCCAAACCAACTGTATCTTTCAAATTGGCCGTCTTAGACCTTCCACAGGACCTTTGCACATGCTGTTCCCTCTGCCTGGAAATGCCAATCCTGTCTATATGATTAAAATTATGTTTCCTTCTTCTTTGAAATTTTCCCTAACTTTTGCCCTCTTCACCCCTCATCTAAGTTAGGATTAATCATTTGTCTCTAGAGGCCCCACAATATTCCATGTGCACCTCTAGCAGAATAGTTTTGATGCTGTTTTGTACTCATTTCTTTACAAAATTTTCTTCCTCTCTTAAAATTTTAATTTTATTTATTTATTTTTTTCAGTGTTACAGGATTCATTGTCTAAACTGTGAAGTCTTGAGAGCCAAGACTGCATCCCAGTCACCTGACACACAGTATTTTTAGACTAAGAAACTGAGGGCACCTGGATGGCTCAGTCGTTAAATGTCTGCCTTCGGCTTAGGTCATGATCCCAGGGTCCTGGGATCGAGTCCCACATCAGGCTCCCTGCTCGGCGGGGAGTCTGCTTCTCCCTCTCCCACTCCCCCTGCTTGTAACCCTCTCTCACTGTCTCTCTCTCTCTGTCAAATAAATAAATAAAATCTTAATATGTATATCTTTAAAACTAAGAAACTGAAATGGCCCAGATTACCACTTGGTATTAAGAAGAAAAAAAATCAGCAAATTTATTTATTCATTCTTAGACTCTTTCATTCCTTAAGAAGTTCCAGGCACTGAGCATTGAGACAGAGATAAAATCAAGCAACTTTCAAGATTTACCCTCATTCCTCAAGTAGCTCACAATCTCCGGACAGGAGCCTGCTAATTAGACATATAATTAGTGTCATCATGGAGATCTGAAGAATAATCAAGTGAGGTGAGATTTTTCATTTTCCTCCGCCACCTGGGGACATGGAAAGCATGACTATCAGAAGCCATATCGTGAACAAAACACTTCTTCAAGCAGGAGATGGTCCCATTCATGTTTCTGTGCGACAAGGGCACAGCCTAAGGATGAGCTGCTGACCTCTAACAAAATCACACCTCCCCCATCAAGGTTCAGATGGTGTCCATGGGGCAGAAGCCAGGGCTCCTATCCTCCTCGGGGGAGGCTTCGAGCCAGGGGTGGTCTGTCCTACCAGGGACTCTGTCACCATGAAGGAGGAAGATTCAAGGAACATGTTCAGTCTTCGATGGGTCGCCATCTGGAGCTGTCAGACTTCTTTCCCCCAGGACACAAAGGTGTTGTTTGGAGCTTATTAATCCAGAAAAATAACAACAACGAAAGTAGATAATTACCTCGGATTTTACCTGGGTGAGGCAGGAGTTGCAGTACCATGCATAACTTTCCTGAGAACATGACCATTCCTTGAGAAAAATAAAAGGGCATTAATAGTCAGCCTTCAAGGACAAGGAATACTAATGAGCGCTTTTAAAATGGTGTGTTAGTCTGCGTGGCAAACTTTCTTCCACAGGGTATGGTTGTACAACACCTTGGATTGGAATCACATCATTTTCAGAAGTCATGGTTTTCCTCATGGTGCCGTTATTAAGGTTGGCAACCTGTTGGGCTTTTTCATTGTCCTGAAAAAATTTTAGGCTTCATGAAGTATTTCATTACCATATCCCACCCATAAAATTCAGCTGAACTAGTGCTATGCTCAGGAATTATGATAGCGGGGATTGTTGGGCACTTACGTAGGACTCGGGAGACCTAGAATATTATCCCAGTAGAGCCCAGAGTGAGTTGACATCCAACTCCATCCTTTCATCACCAAAATGGCCGTGGGAGCTACTGGGCAAGGTAGGCTTCTTTCTAGTCCTATTTCTCTTGGTGTATATATTTCCATGGGTTTTATTAACTCAGCTGCATCTCTCCCAATAATAATACAACAGTAGAATATTATAAAGAATTCTTCAGAGAATCTTCATTAGAACATCAAAATTTCTATATCGGTGAGAAAGAGATCCATAGCTCTATGTTCTCTGGCACTTCTAAAGACTCTGTAGTCAACCTTAGTGAGGTCTGATGTTCACTAAAGTATTTGTAATGTTCCAGAAAGTACTGACAACTATGTCAAGCAGGTCATAGAAAACCTTCATTACACAAGTACCATGACTGTAAAGGATCCAATCAAGTTAGTTCACTAATTGTACTTAAGAGGCCCAGGTGCCGCTGTGGCCTGGGTCAGTACTCAGATTGTTAATACCGGTAATAATAATAAGAGCCATATAGCTCTGTATTATGTTCAGAAAACTTTTAAACTTGCACATGGCATTTCTCAGTGGCTAAAGAGTGCACACTTCTCAGGGCTGAGTCCTCATCTGCTGGATACCAGCTCTATGGCCGCAAGGGATAATGGTTGTGGGCTCACAGCCTAGTGTCTGACGTGAAGGGAGCGCTCCATAAGTGTGGGGTTAACTGTTGTCATTTCCACGAGACCCGTGAGGTAGGCACAGCAGGAACAGTTAGACCTGGGCCCCCAGTGGCCCATTTACCAAGTCTGTGATAGAGAAGATAGAGAAAGGGGAAGGAGAGGCAGAAAGAGGAGAGAATGGAAGGAAAAGGATTGCGTCCAATGGCGTTCTTTGCCTGTGCTTCTAAGGAAGCAGAATTTCATTCTTCGGATCTGAATGTCAGCACCAACAGCAAAGGTGCTTTTGCCCTTATCGAACTAATATTGAGCCTCCCTGAGAATGGGGTGGGGGGAAGGACAGACTGGTACTTACAGCCTGGGCTTGTGTGAGGCCTGGGCAGGGACTTTGGGAATTATGGTAGTGGATGGAGGTGGTGAATCTTTCCCAGCTGCCTGGCACGGCAGACACACGGGATAGGACACAGAGAGAATGACAGCTAGAAATGCAAAATTTATCCGTATACTTGCGTCAGATCCTAACTTCCCAGGTTATGTTCCCTAGTCCCTCAAGAGTCTGAAATGTGTGAGAGAGAGAGAGAGAGAGAGAGAGAGAGAGAGAGAGAAAGTTCCAATGAAAATAGAGAATGTCATTTCTCTTTTTCCCTCATGAAATATAGATTGAGGATGAACGAGTCCATTTGGATAGAATGGGATCCCTTGGAACAAATATCTGTGGTTGGAATGACTCCTTTAAAAGTTGTGTAACTTTCTCATTCCATGGGTTCCAAGCATCAGCAGTAGGCTGGGTGTGGCATGAGACACAGGCACCTAACGCAGACAGCCCCGTCTCGAAGCACGTACTCGGGACCGGGCGCCATGCCAGGGCTTTGAGTGAACTATCTCATCCGTGCTTCACAATAACACTGTGAAGTAGGTAATTTTAAGCCTCTTTACAGATGAGGAAACAGAGACCGAGAGAGAGAGAGAGAGGTGAGGTAATTCGCCCAGGGGCATGCATCCTGTAAGTGACAGAGCCAGGAATTATACTCATGCTTGCTTCCAAGACCTCTTCCACATCCTTACATTGTACTTGGTCAGAGAGGGCATTTACATAAGACCACAGACCTGGGGAGCTGCTTCTGCAGGGGTGCTCCTTTGTGTGGGCACTTTGGGCGCCCCGGTCACCTCATCTTTAGAAGCATGCTCTGTGAAGCGGAAGGGGCTTTGCTGCTTATGTTTCTCAGATGGTGAAGCTGAGGTGCAGAGGGATCAAGCGACTATCAGAGGGGGAATGGCAGGACCACTTGCACAGGTGTTTGAGGACATTTTTCCCATTTCCTAGCCTTGACGCTGCAGTGGTGGGGTCTGTCTTCTCCTGATGACTGACAGGGACACATTAGCAGAGAGCAGTTAGGAGCAGACTCTCTGTGGTCTGTCGACTTTGGCTGAAGCCCTCACACAACCTCCACTGAGTCGCTTGACGTCTCCTGGAGAGCCTCGGGCCCCCCAGCTGGAGAGTGGGACTAAGAATAGTGCTGGCTTCAAATGGGTGTCGGGAAGATTGAAGGAGTTAGAGGTTAGCGGAGTGCATTGTCTTAGCACCCTAGAAATTTCGGTTATTATATCCTCGTCGTTGCTATTGTGTTTCGCTGTTCAGCAATGACAGGGACCTGCATTAGCCAAGATGGAAGAGCTCAGGGATCAAGGTGCGCGTGAGAAACCCGGGATCGCCGCCTCTTGGCTCTTATTCCACAACAGCCCCTGGGCCCCCTAGCTTCAAACTCCTCCTCTCTCACATGGGGCTAGTAAAAGACCCCTGTCCTCTCACCCACTTTGCAGGGAGGTCCCAAGTCTCAAATGAGACCATGCAAGGGAAAACCTCTTTGCAAACTCTGAAGGGGACTGGGTACAGAGAGAGCCTGTGTTGCCCATTCAGTATCGTCCTCCTTTTTTCCATATCTAGCATTTTAACACAAATATGGCTCCACTGTAAAAGTAGAAGTCAAACAAGACAGACAAAGCAAAAGCCCCCTTGACTCATTCCTGTTTGTGTGCCCAGGGCTCTCTGGATCTCTTCCCCCAGAGGTCACTGGGTGTGCACCATTCCAACCTGTTTCTATCACACTTGTTTTGTTTTCTAGTTAGGTAACGTTTCGCCTTTCCAAGGAGCCGTGCAGCCGAATGGTTGAAGACTACGTTCAGAACCCAGACTGCCTGAGTTTGAATTGCGGGGCTCGTATTTTGACAGTGCGGCTAAATTGTTTATTCTTTCCCGGTCTCAGCATCTTCCTCTGTTACGCGAGGGCAGTAATGGTGCCCAGCTTGGGAGTTGGTTGAGAGGGTTTGAACAGGTCATTGCAGCGACTGTGAAGCAGCCCTTGTCACCTGTGGTTCTCCGTGTAAGGTCACTGGCGTTCTTGTGAGACAGGCAAGCTCATAAACACATGTGTCAGAGTTGAATCTTTGGCACTTAGCTAGTGCCTGGTAGTCCATGGGCAACTGATGAGTATTCTTGAATGTGTGAAAGAATTCTATGTTCATTTTTCTCTGGCAAGGCTGTGAAGGAGTAGGGAAAGCTCAGTAGAGAGACTACTGAGCTGAGAAGAGCTCACACTACTCAAGCGTTCGCTCTGCACCACATTAGCCCTTTATGCTCAATCCACATTGTCTCATTTAAGCCACAAAGAAAACCTACAGAGCAGATCTGACAATCGCTGGCCTCATTTTCCTGGTGAGGTTAAGTCTCTTGCACACGATCACGCCGTGAGGCTTCCAGCCCAGCCCGTGTGGGCTTACCCAGAGCATTCCTTTCTCCTCAACCTTGCTCCTCTCTCCAAAGGGTTTGTTCACTGGCTTCTCTGGAGACACTGTGTGCCTCGGGCCGGGAACAATCACCCAGTGGTTCCTCTGCTTATCTTTCTTGGCTGACAGTACTCGCGCCCCCAAACGGTGAATGGAATGATGCAGGCAGGACATGAAGATAAGTTAATATTACCTTTGAGACCAGATGTGCCGGAGTGATCCAGACAGTTTCAGAAAGGCAGAGAGACTGTTTGGTGGCTTGAAAGCTGGCTGGCCAGGTCGGGCTACTGTCCAGAGAACCGTTCCCAACCTTAGAGCCCGTTTGAGCCCAGGGGCTGACCCGCCATTCTGACCTGCGACAAATGGTGATGTGCAGTGAGTCCAGAGTCTTGATGAGAATCCAGGAAGAACTGACTGGGAGGGACTGCCAGGGGGCACATCATCCAGTCGGCGCTTAGCAGCATTCCCACTGGAATCAGGAATGATGACGATCCATCCCGAGCTCAGATGTGAATTACCCACCTGGGGTGATGTTCAGACTCCTTTAACAGCTGCTAGGTCACAGACACCAGGCAATCAGAAAGAACATTGGCCCTAGAAGATAGAAGGGACAGTTGCCCCAGAGGCCGGCTGAGCCTCGGTGTATCCCTTGGCTGTCAGATGCAGGGCTGAGTGGTTTTCTACTTCCCCAGTTTCGACAGGTTCTCAGAGGGAGAAAGGGTGAGCGCTTGACCACGGCAGTACAGGAGTGGAGTGGCCCAAGTGAGAACAGAGCCTGGATCTTGGCCCCTACAGGAGCTCCTCACCTGCCGGGTCGATCTCCTGGTCCTCACTGAACACCACAGGAAAGGGGAAACTGCTCATTTCTCTCCCTGACACCACCCCTTTCTCCATGGGAGCACACAGCTCTCCACATCCCTTGGGACCATGGTCTAAGGCTGTTGTAGCTGCTCCTGTTCTTCTTAATTATTAATTAACTATTTAAAATTAGTGCTTTTGCACGTGGCCCAAGTCAGTCCACATCTGTCTTCTCCCAGAACTGAATGGCGTTCTCTCTCAAGGTTCATTTTACCGGAGTTGCCCATTGACTTCTCTGTGGAGGACTGGCCACTGCTGGTTCTCTCCATCCGTAAGCTTAAGGACAGGTGAGGGGCACTGCACAGTACACTTCCGGTTGTCTGGAAGGAACTTCCACATTTCTCATTGCTGTAGGTAAGGTTAAGAATATGGACTCCGAGGGCACCGGAGTGGCTTAGTCGGGTAAGCATCCGACTCTTGATTTTGGCTCAGGTCATGTTCTCAGGGCCGTGAGCTCCAGCCCCACATCAGGGTCCACGCCGAGCATGGAGCCTGCTTAAGATTCTCTCTCTCTTTCTCCCTCTGACACTCCCCATCTGCGCTCTTTCTGTCTTTCTCAAAAAATAAAAAAATAAGGAACATCAGTTCTGGAGGCAGTCATACCTAGTTTTTCGTTTATGCATTCATACAGTGTTCTAAAGCTCTTTTTCTCTTCTGGAAAATGGAGGTAATCACATTACTTGCCTCTTGGAGTTATTATGAAGATTAAATGATATAATGTATAAGCACTCACCACATAAAAGCAAGCAATAAATTTCAACTATTAGTGACGAAGATAATAATTTGAGAGTGAAAAATCATGTAAGGCATCTAGACAGACCTTGACACAATACCGGGCACAAAACTGATAACTGATAAATAATTGTTGAATGAACAAATGAAGTGTCAGCACTTGCAGTAAGAGGGTAGGGCTTTGGGGGAAAGAATGGTTTGGATGCGGGACTTTGGGAGGATCCCTTTCCTTCTGTGAGTTTTCATCTGCAAAGGGAAAGTGCTGATTTAGCAGGCTGTAAAGCACTTTCTACTTAAAATATATATGTATATCAGATATATATCATATATGATACATACAGGGACAGGCTGATTGGGCATAGGGCACATGCTGACATCATCCCCATTTGCCATCCACATAGGGTTATGGCCACACGACATGATAAGTCAAGGCTATGCATGATAGTGTTGGCTGAAGGGCTTGAAGAGAAGACGTGAGAGAGTTCAGCAGATGGGGAGATTCATTCTAATTGGCGGAGGGCACGAGTGAGGTTTCCTGGAAGAGCCAGAACTTCCTTCAGCTGGGTTTTAAGAATCCGAAGAACGCCAAGTTAAGGCGAAATGAAAGAAGCTGGGCATTATTTTGAATGTCACACATACCTAGGAAATACAGAGGTCTCAAGGAGTTCACCAAATGTTCACTGAGCTCCTATTCAGCATAATCCATAGAGGGTTAACCCCATGGGGGATCTCAAAAGGCTGAACACTCAGATCTCTTCCTTGAGATGCTTAAGATCTGGCACAGAAAAGAAGACAAGAACATAAATCCAACAATATCGGAGAGGAAAGAAAGCTAAATAATCCTTGGGGAATGATTTATTTTAACATTTAATAAAGAATAATGTTATGGAGAAGGTGACATTTGCACTAGATTGGAGAAAAGCACATAAGTTAGAGTTCTGGATCTGGACATATATCTCCTAGCTAGGTGATTTGGGGTAAATTGCTCCCTCTTTCTGAACTTCAGTTTCCTTTGCTTGTAAAACAGACGAAGACCAACCTAATCTAGGTGCGGTCAGACTATGTACCCACAGATCCATACCTAGCATAGGCAAGGTACTCAACGAGTCATGTTGCCCTTAACTGGTATAAAGGGAGTTCATTGGAAAGAATTGCTGGATTCATTTCCCAAGGGAAGGTCTTCACTGAAGAGCAATTAATTGCACACCTTCCATCTCAGTTGATATAAAACGTGGCCAATTGGACAGTGATTCTGCAATTTCTGGGAGAATGAGAGTTGAAAGTATTGGCCATGATGTGACTCAAGCCTGTTCTCAAATAAGCTACAAGATACATTTGTCCTGGAAGTCAGCGGAAGAGGTTCTCAAGTGCTTTACTTTCCGTCAAGCAAACGGTGGTGAAATGAAGAGAACGCCAGCCGTTGCCCATTTCTGATTTCTCACAAAGCTTCCTTTTCCACCAGATTATGGAGATATTTTATTCCCATTTAAAACAATAGAAAGCTTACAGGTAGATTAGGGGTAGGCCAGCCAAGGAGTTAAGAATGTGGACTTTGGAGTGAGATAGACTTAGATTCAAATGTGCCATAAAATCCAACCTACTGAGACTTATTTAAAAAAAAAAAAAAAGAAACAAAAAACAATGCAAAATATGGATAAAAAAACTACAGATGATGGTTTTGTGCATGAAATGATAAAATATTTTATATGCATAACCACTGAAGATACTGCCTCCCATGACAAATTGTGGCTAGTTTTTAGAATTACTAGGATAAAAATAAACATAAATAAAATTATGTTTTGGTACAAAATTTTTTTTTAAAATGCAGTTTCAGGCAGTGATCTTCATCTTCAACTAAAATTCTAAGTGAAGAAATGTCTGGGGCACTGGGGTTGGGCAAAAAGGAGCTCTTTGGCACAAGTCCCGAGGACGAGGTTGGATGGTGGAAGTTACTCTGTCAGTTCCGGTCACAAGCCCGCAGGAAGAGTGAGAGAGGACTCCCGTTCACTTTAGAGCCACCCACTTATAGACACAAAAGCTTCAAAAAATACAAAGGAAAACCCCTGGAGCGCAGCCAGAGTGGTCCCTAACCTTGTCATCTGCAAACCCACCTCAGGAAACAGTAGGATCACTTGCTCCCTCTTCCCCACGGCTTTGGAGAATAGGCAATGATTACACCACAGGCTTAATTTTTTTTTTTTTTTTCAGATAGAGCTTGGAGATGCTAAAAAAAAAAAAATCAGTTGAAAGTTATTTTTTCTAATATGAGTTAAGAAGACAGAATGATAGAAAGCTACGAACAATGTGGATATAGATTGGGTTAAAACCTACCTCTTAGTCCTGTGAAGAGAGAAGTTGATAATTGGTGTCTAACACACAGTAGGTGTGTAATACGGGCAGGCTGCTGTTCTTGCTGGCGTCATTTCTTGCAGTTGTCCACTCTGGTCTGTGTGCTAAATTAATATAATCCAACTACTTTTGGGGAGGAAGTAAAGAAACTAATATTTATCCAGCACCCACTGACATATGTCCTTGTCACTGTGCAGCATGATAGCTTTCCTCTCATTTAATCTACCAGATAACCCCATGAAATCTATAAAAATGAAAAATGAGATTCAAAAGGTTAAGTGATTCTTCCTAGCCCCTGGAGCTAGAACACAGAGTGCTAGAACCAGATTGGCTGGGCTCTCCACTATTTATTTAGTCTTTGAGATTCAGGTTTTGTTTTGCCTTTTTCTTTTTTTCCCTCCTGTAAAATGGGATGATTATTGGACCTCCTCCATAAGCTTGTTATGAGCATTAAATAGAATCCTTCCTATAAAAAGCATTTAAATATTGCTTGGAACCTACTGCACATTCAATAGAGGTAAACTGTTGTTAGAATTGTTCATTAAGCGAAAAGAAGATTTGAATTGGATTTCTTTTACTCCGGATATACTCCCTATATATGGAATAATTAAACTGAATAATTCTAAAGCAGCAGCTCTGTGCAAAGCACTGGGCTAAGCATCATTTGGGGAAACACAAATAGGAATGCAACAGAGTCTCTGTCCCACAGGGAAAGGGGAGACCAGCAGGTGTGTAATTAAGTGTGATGGTTGGGTTTGGGGATGTGCCCAGAGAAATTTAGAGGAAGTTCTCTGGGAGCCCAGAGGAGGGAGCCCTTCAGACTGGTGGGGGAGGGGTGTGGTAACAGAAAGAGCTCCTGAAGATCCTTGCCCAGGTGGGTTCTAATCTTGAAAGAAGGACATAAACAGGACACCAGGAACAATGCAAGATCCTATCTCAGGCAGTTCCAGATTCTACCACACAGACAATGCTTGCCTAGGAATTCTAAGTGTAATCCTGGCTTGGCATAAGGTGGGGCTTGGCTAGAGATGAGAGGTGACAACAGAGGGTCATAAAATTCAGAGCCCTGGAAAGGAAGAAAGGGTGCTCATTTATTGAGCACCTACTATGTGTCATACAGCCCATCATCCTCAAGACAGCTCTGTGATAAGGCCACTGAGACGGAGGGAAATTCAGTGCCATGAAGGTCATAGGAACCCAGGTCACAATGATGGGTGCTTTAAAAAAAAAAAAAAGATTTTATTTATTTCTTTGTCGGAATGAGAGAGAGAGCACAAGCAGGGGGAGCAGCAGGCAGAAGGAGGAGCAGACTCCCCACTGAGTAAGGAGCCCATATGGGACTCCATCCCAGGACCCTGGGATCATGACCTGAGCCAAAGGCAGATGCTTAACCGACTAAGCCACCCAGGCGCCCCTGATGTAAACTTTTTGATGTGTATATGAACCACTCTCACTCATTCAAACCCCTCCCAAACTTTAGGAAGCCACTTAGATGTTACTCTCCTAACTTCCCATAGACTCTTGCACCCTACCTGGCAAAATACCTTGCTTTTAACTATCCCAAAATAAAAGGAATAATGAAGGCGTGTATCCTAAGAGCAAAGGAAGAGGATTCTTTTTGTTCTAAAAAGTAGTTTTTAGACAAAACTACCCCCAAAACGAGGAACTCCTTGGGTGGGAGTTGGGATGAAATTGACTAAATATGGGACGATCCAATGGAAACTACTGGCGTACTCTAATATTTGGGGGCTCCATTATAGTTCAGATTTGAAAGCGATCTTAGGTATCTTCAACTCCTGTTCTTTCATTTTACATAAGAGCAAACAGGCCAAAGGTCCACACGGGTCAGAATTAGAACCTGAGTCCCCTAACTGTCTGATGATTGCTCTTTGACTATAAATGATGAAAGGACAGGGGACAAATCCTTGACAGACCAAGGGATGGAGTAGAAGAGGGATAGCAGCAGGTGGTATGTTATGTATCTCATATAAAGAAATAAGAATGGCCCGCATCGACCAGTGATTAGGGCGTGTCATAAAGCAAGGGTTATAATTCATTCAGTCGTAGTCACTCAGTTAAAAGCAAACAGATACATACATGCATGTATAAAAGTCAAAGCGGCTTCCGAGACAGGTGGGATAGAATAGTAACTGTGTGCTCAATGAAAAGATGGGTGAAAGGCTTTGCCACTTGCTCCAAAGCACTTAGGGACTGAGATCAGGACCGAGAAGCTCTGGGGCTGTGACACTTGGATCTGTCCCTTTGTCTTCATGTCTGCCACTGGAGAGAAATGAATACCTGGCCTTCTTGATTTCCATTTGTCTTTAAGAACCCAAGGGCACTTGGTACTTGGCAACAGCAGTGGATTAAACGGTATCTACGTAGCATGTTTATAGTTTACAAAGTATTACACCCCAGAGCATATTTTGTCCTCAACATGAATTTGTGAGATATTCCCATTTTAAAGGTAGAGAAGTGGAAGGCTCATGCATCAAAGTGACTCACGCAGGGCAGAGCCCTGACCTGTGTTGGAGTGACTGGGGACTAGAACCGGAACTCTTGTGTTATGACTCTTGGTGGGGAAAGTTGACAAAGTCCCAAACGTCTAGGAATATTCAAAACTATTGTATACAATAACTGAGAAGCCCCTGGAAGAAATACGGTTTTCCGATGCCTAACTGCCACAATTGAAGTGAATCCGTAGTCATGTTCCAACCTCTGTTGGGGAAAGAGGGGGTTTTTGCAGGATGTAATTTATGGAGTTCAACATAGATCTTTTTTTTTTCTTTTTCTTTTCTTTTTTTATTGAATGCCAACCTCATGACTTCCACAGATGACTTGGAATTGTAGAAAGTGAATGATTTGTTTGGGCAAATTCCATTATCTATGGCATTGTACCTCCGAAGGTCTTTTCCTTTTGGCCTGGAAACACATTTAATACAATGCCATTTTCATTTCATAACTGGAGAAACTGAGTTCAAACATTTTTGGCCTTCGAGAATATAGCAAGTACTTCCCAAACCAAGGTCTGAATCTGGGATCTCCCGTTTTCTAAATAATACCATAATCCCTGCATACCACATTCCGGCTTTTATAGAGGGGACGTCTGAGTCATTTGCTCATGCTACAAATCTTCATACTTTCACCAACACATATTCTCCGCTGGTGTTCACTCTCCCTGAAGTGTACAGGAATGATCCCAGCTTTCTGGAAGAATCTAGAGCAGCCCCGAGGACAGGAGTGCATGGGGAGGAAAGTCCCTGGTTCATGGAGCAAATTTCATCTCAGGTTCCTAGCATGCTATCCACACGCAAACCTCACACAGCATATTTTTCTCATGACATTATTTGAACATACTGGTAATTAATAATTTGTAATCCACCACTGCTAACTCATTTTGACTTATTAAACACTTGGAAGGGAAAAAAAAGAAGAAGAAGAAGAACTGTTTTGCCATAAGGGGGAGCTTTTGAGTTCCATAAAGAGGGGGGAAGAAAAAGAAAATATATTACATATATGTCCCAGTTCAAAACAGATCCACAAATCAGCAAATGGTCAGATCCTTACCTGTGACTTGAACAGTGTCAGAGAACCTGAATTTCTTAGGTTGAAAAAAGCAGGCAAATTAATATTTTTCTCTTATTTTTTAATAGAAAACTACAATAATTTCTAACAGCCAATAGAATATTTTTAAGAGTATTCAAGAGTATTTAGAGACCTAGTTGTGCTGAGTGTAAGCTTCGGAAAGGCAAATGCCTTGGAAAATGCCTTTCCCCTGGTTGTTCCTGATGATTCCGTGAGGATTTTGAAGACAACATTTGGACTAGCTGAAGCCAGCAGCACTGGGGGCTCAGGGAAGAGGGGGGACATTCACCGCTGCATAACTTTAAGGGAATTCTGAGCCAGGAAAAGGATAGGGAAGGCAAAAGACAGGGGGAAGGAGGAAGGAAAGAGGAAGAGGGAGAGAAAGGGAGTGGAGAGAGGGAAAAAAGGAGAGGGAGAGAGAGGGAGGGAGAGACGGATGAGAGAGAGGGAGAGAGACAGCATTACAAAAAATTCAGAGAATCAAGTTTCAAGACCCTTTCTGTGCTATAGAAAAGGATGAGGTTTACCAGTAAAGTGCAAAGGGGATCCTGAGCGAAGAGAGAGATTTTTCTCCCGCCAGGAGGGGGGGAAATATAAGGGGGGGGGGGGGGGGGGAAGGAGGGGGGAAAAAGCAAGCAAAACAAAACAAAAACAGGAATGTGTGTTTTGAGCAGGAATGAGGAGAGCTGGAAGGACCGAAAGGGGGTGTGTACAGAATTTCATTAAATTGTTACTTTAAGATTGTCTTCTAAAAAAAAAAAAAAAAGGAGGGGGTGGAGAAGCGGGAGCGAAGGAGGCAAACGGCGAAGTGGAGGAAGGCTGGGTAGCTCGGCCTCTCCAAACTGATTGATTAGTCATGATCCCCGCAGTTTTAACAGGGACTCATTCAATTGGGAAGGTGGAGCGCTCGGGAGCAGATTAGCATACGCTTGTTTACTCATCTTCTGAGGGCTTTTTTCCCCCCTCTTTCCTTTCATTTTGTGAAGAAGGAGGGAGGGGAGGGGGGACTGGGGGGGGAGAAGGGGGCTGTGGCTTGTGTTATAAAGGACGCAAAAAATAAATAAATTAGAGCATCTTTTGGGGGGAGGGAATTCAGCGGATCAGTGTCTTAGAGGAGCTTTTTTTTTTTTTTGAAGAGCGAGAAATCATATAAAATAAAATGAAATAAAACAAGGAGGAAGGCAACCAGCTGTTAGCGGGGGAAAATAAGGCAGATAAAGGAGCGGGGAGAGAAATTAATTGCCAACCAGGAGGAGTTGGGCTGTATTTTTCAAAGGTGGGGGGAGTGGAGCACACACCTTGAGGAGGGAAGCGAGAAAGAAAAGAAAAAAGCAAGTGGAAGGGGGGGCTCGCCCAAGAAGGGTGAAGAAGCGAAGAAAGTCGAGGCGCCGAGGCTCCCAAAGCTGGCAGCTCCGGGCGGCGGTGCAGGGGCGAAGGGGGGGCGGGGGGGACCGTCGGACATGCGGCTCTGGAGTTGGGTGCTGCGCCTGGGGCTGCTGAGCGCCGCGCTGGGCTGCGGGCTGGCCGAGCGCCCCCGCCGGGCCCGGAGAGACCCGCGGGCCGGCCGCCCCCCGCGCCCCGCCGCCGGCCCGGCCACCTGCGCCACCCGGGCGGCCCGCGGCCGCCGCGCCTCACCGCCGCCGCCGCCGCCGCCGCCGCCGGGCGGTGCCTGGGAAGCCGTGCGCGTCCCCCGGCGGCGGCAGCAGCGGGAGGCGAGGGGCGCCGCCGAGGAGCCGAGCCCGCCGAGCCGGGCGCTCTATTTCAGCGGGCGAGGCGAGCAGCTGCGCCTCCGGGCCGACCTCGAGCTGCCCCGGGACGCGTTCACGCTGCAAGTGTGGCTGCGAGCGGAGGGGGGCCAGAGGTCTCCGGCGGTGATCACAGGTAGGCAAGGGCGCCCCGACGGGTGCCCGGGCTCGGGTGGCGGGCCGGTTGGGGGCTTGCGGGTGTGTCTGGGCGGGAGACTCCCTGGCCGGAGACACCGAGGCACCCGGGTGAGCAGCCAAGCCTCACTTTGCCCCATCTGCCGAATGGGCGCACCCAAAAGGTTTTTTTTTTTTTTTTTTTTTTTTTTTGCCTACCCCCTGCGGAGGAACTCAGGGAGCGCTCCTGGCTGCCAGAGACCCGCAGGCACTGAGGGCTGGTTCTGGGGAGCCTTGTGCCCGTACATCATATGTCATGTTCTAGATGGTCGGAGGGACCGGCTCTGTTTGGGATGGAGGGGAGGATGACCCAATAGGGATGCATGTGAGAAGAGGCCAGGGGATTATTGATTTCTTTGACTTTTTAATGGAGGTGCGTTCCTCCCCCACCTTCATTTGGGCCCTTTACCTTGAAAGCCTGCAAGAACGGGTTGTGATCAGAACGACTTAGAAGTCCTCAAAGTGCCTCAAAGTTGCTTTCTGCTTGATGCCTGCCTGTGGGATGCACCCCCTTCTCCCCTGCCACACACACATGCACACACACACCCCCCCCCCCCACCATCCTATGCCCTGGCTTTTAAAGCCGGCAGCATGTCACTCGGGGCTGGGGCAAGAGCTTCCCAGTGCACACCCAGCCAGTCTTCTCCCGACTCTGCTGCGAAACGGGGCGCTTTCCTCATTTGGGACTTTTACGAGCTCGTAATGAATTTGAGTTCTCCCTCTTCGCCCTCCCCTTCCCTGTTCCACAGCAAAGCCCATAGTGAAACCGGACACTTTAGGAGGGTTGCAAACCTTAGAAATGCTCCAACATCCATTTTACCCCCTCTAAATGAATCTGTGGCAATGCCTTTAATACAGCTGGGGGGCGGTGGGGGGGGCAGCGCTGGAGGAAAGGAGGAAAGTTTTGCCTCTTCGGACTGAGACTGGGAGATTCCCTTCCTGCACAAACAATCTTGTCACGTCCTAGGACGTCTTAAAGTGAGAGTAGGGGTTCCCCCTTCGCTGCAGCCAGGAAACGTGTGGAGGCGGTGGCGATCCCACCCCCTTACACACACAGTTTCTTCGAAGGGAAAGCTCTGAGTTCTTCTGGCAGTTCTGCCTCATTCTGTCTTACTGTGGACTTTCTCAGACTTTGTGCTGACGCTCTTCTGTGAAGCCCATTTTGAGGGACCCAAACTCTGCTGCTATACCTAGAATCTACCCCTAAGCTCCCCGTCTCCCCATCGCAAACTGAGAGCAAGAAAGTCACTTTCCCCCACATCTGACGTCATCACATGCTATTTTTTTCTCTCTGACGCCCCCCCCCCCAAAGAGGGAGAGGGAAACTGAGCTCATTCACTGTTAGCTCCCAGGTCCTAGGCACCTGAAACTGGGTATACTGTAGAATAGAGGTAAAGTGTTATTCATAGTAATAACGATGATGATGATAATTCAGGGCTATATGCTAGGTTTACTTCTCTTTCGGAACATCGGAAAAGCATAGAGCCTGCTGCTTAGAGATGATGGGGGAAAAAATGAGTAGATCTGATTTTTCCTGAGCTTTACCTGTCATGCTAGTGATTTGGAATGCTTTTCCTCCAGAGGGGAGGGCCCAGGGTTGTATAGGTATCATCAATGAAAACGTAAACACGTTTTTTTTTAAAAATAATATATATATATATATATATATAACACCTGGGATTCCACAGGAGTCTGCTTTATAAATGTCTATAATTCAGACAAGGAGCCTCTCTTCACACGCGTTCTCTTGAGCACTCATTCACTCTCTCACACAAAGATTGTGCAGTAAAATACTTTAATTGGATTGGGGACGTTAGTTTATTATTGCTTGTATAAAATGCCTGGCCCATTTTATGTGTGGAAATAACATTCCTCTCAAAATGAAAAAAAAAAAAAAAAGAAAGAAAGAAAGAAAGAAAGGAAAAAAGAAAGAAAGAAAGAATAGAAAGGCACTGCTCTCCTATAGTACCAGAAAGCCCGGAGCTTTTCTCCCGAGGATTCTGGTGGATTTTTTTCCCTCCCCGTCTTGAGTCTGAGCCAGAATTGGCGGTGTGTAAACACCTGGCCCTGAGCCAGAAAAGACTCATTCTGCGTATCCTCCACACGGTACAGACTGTTGGACTAAAAAGAACCTGCTTCTCCTTGAATTAAAAAGCAAACAAACAGAGGTTCTTTGCAGAAGCACTTTTTTTCGGCTCCTTCCTTCGTCCGGCCGTGTAAGTTCAGGCGGGGAGAAGCAGGGCCTAGGTGGGCAGCTCGGAAGCCCGGTGCCCAGCCACGACCTCCGGCGCCTGGTTTGCCGCCTGACCTCTGCTGGCTCCCTCGGCTGGGCGTCGCCGTCACTTTCGTAGGAATCCCTGGTCCCCTATCTTGAGAGAGCAGGCATCTCTCAGCGGGGAGCGCGCTGCTATTTCAGGCAGAGGGTTGCTGCCTTGCTTTCAGGCCAGGCTGCCTTACATCACTCTTTGCTGCAGGATTCAATTGGGTTTCGTAAAGGTCTAATTTTACGGTGCTGTTAACCGGGTCTGTCGTCTGGCAGAGGCAGGCCTTGCCGCTCCTGGTAGGCGGGCTGTGCTCCCAGATCCGCCCGGGATGCTATTTCTGCCCCGGTTCAAACTTCACTGACACCAGTTCAGACAGGCGCGCTTGAGAGAGGCAGGGGGAAGGAGGGAAGGAGCAGCGTGCTTCTGAAGCCCAGAAAACATGCCTTTTATTTTTCCAAAAGGGAAGAAGAAAAAAACATATATTAATAAATAAAAAGGGAAAGGCTGATGCAGGCAAAAACAAAGCCAAAGTTAGAAAGTGCTTGTGTCCAGGCTTCTCCCGAGGGCCCACCCATGATGGAGGGTCTTGAGGATTAAGGAATCCTTTAAGGCTACACTGAAAAGGGGTCTGCAGGGGTTACCCCCCCCTCTGTAGCCAGGTAGGGAGACAGAGATGGGAGGGAGGGGTGCTGCTGGCTGACACAGCTCCTAGATGGCAGGAACTCGGTTTTAATCTCGGGCATGAGGCCTTCCAGGGCTTTCTCCCATACCTGCCCCCCAAGGCTGAGAGGACATGTCTAGTAAACAACATCAACTCTTCCCCCTCCCCAACCCACCACCCGGGCCCAGCCTTGTCTTCCGAGCACAGGAGTTTGGGCTCCCTTTCAAGTCCAGGGTGGGAGGCTTTCTTCCACACTCCTTTGCTTTTGTCCCGTAGCAGGCAGGATCCAGACCCCTGCCCCTCATCCCCAAAGGTCCCCTCCCCAAAACCCTCCAGTCCAAAGAAAGAGAAAGGAGAAGAAAAAGAAAACAATAGACTCAATTTGCTCCCTCCAGCAGAGGCCCGGAGCAGCCGTTAATCTTGTTAAAGTTTCTCCTGACGTGTTAGATAAGTGAAATGTGGACCCCACAAGTGCTGCCCTCCACCCACCCCATCCTGTCGTGATCCAGAATTCCTGCTCTGAAGGCGAAAGGGATTTACCTGAATCCCGTCCAGCACCTCTGCTTGCCACACTGTTTTTCTTTTGTTCCAAATGTTGGACTGTTGAGTTTGCTGGCTAGTCAGAAGAATCTTTTTATTTCCTCCCTCCCACAGCCCCCACTTCCTACTACCCACCCAACCTCCCAAAAAAAGTGCCTGAAGTTTCCCAGCTTCAGAAGTGCTAGAACAGGGAGGACTGGGTTTCAGGGAGTCCCTCTGTTAATACGGCTCCCCCAACCCCGCCTGACTGTCGTAGTCACATTCAGGGTCTAGAATATTGCAAGGGTTAGAAGCCAGTTTCAGCCATCAGGTCACCTACGTGGGAATCCACCTCTGCCCTGAAATAGCTGGGTGACCTCAGGCAAGCCAGTTGACTCCCCTGGGCTTCAACTTCATCTACAAGGCGAAGATAGCAGGAGTACCTACTCATTAAAACAGAGCTCACACATGGAAAGTGCTCAGCACTGGACTTGGTGGATCCTAAGTTCTCCATAAACCTCACTGTTATTATTGGACGTGATTTTCCAGAGAGCTCAGTCTTACCCGTATGGACTGAGGACACTTAAAGGCAGGAAGGGAAGCCTTCGTGGATACCTCCGAGGGGCCACACGCCGGGCTAGGCACCTGCCTTGCGCCCTTATACTTGACCTTCACAAACAGCCTTGGAGGTGGGCTTCCCCTCCTTTATTTTTACAGATGAGGAGATGAAGTCTCAGATAGTGGAGGTGACCTCGTGTACAGACCCGCAGGGCATCAGGGAGGCAGAGCCCAGATGTGAATTTGAGTTTAATCGCCCGTTCCCTCTTCAGCAATCTTGGGAGAGAAGGAACAGTTCACATTTCCTTCTTTAGTCCTGCTGCAGAATGTCCCCTTCCTTTCTGCGTTTCTGGGTGCTGACCACACCCCTACAGATTTAAGAGGATGGAAAATGAGTCTAAACCTCACGAGGAACCCTGGCTTTGACCTAGCAGGTCTGTTTCTCCTTTCACGCCAGATTACGCAGACTGGCCTTGCAATATCTGTTGCTAGTTCCTTGCCGTGTGACTTGAATCCGGTCATTTTTTTCATCTCTCTCTCCTTTTGTTTCCTCATCTGTAAAATGGGCATAGTGATCCCGGGATCCTGCAGGGAAGTAAATAGGCAGAAAGTACCTGGCACAGTGTCAGCTCCTATTAGGGACTCGGTCAACGGTAACGGGATCCAGTAAGTAACCACATTCCCTTTTCCAGTTTGCTAACTTGGCCTTCAGGAAGTCGGGCCCGTTTGCACTGTTAGGGTGTCCCATCTTGAGTTAGTGGGGGGGGGGGTTATCTAGAGTAGACCATCTACCTCAGGGGACAGTTAGACAACCCACCCCCCAAACCCCTCCCTTGCACTTTCATTTCCTCTTCTTTGACCTACTTGGATGACCCCTTGGTGGTAAGAGCCAGAGGAAGTCTAGAACTACTGGACCAATGAAGAAGAAAACCAGTTAGCACTGAAGAGAGTGTGTACCCTGGGGAACAAAGGGCAGATAGTGGTCATCGTGGGGTCCAGGTCACAGATCTACCGTCACATGCCTCTTGCTCCTTTCCCGGATGCCCTCAACTTCCCCTTTTCCCCAAGCAGCCATTCACGTGGCCGGCTGGGGTGATGGAGGCTGCATCACCCTCACTGCTCTGCAGGGAGGAGAGCACGCTTGAGGCTCATACCTCTGCAGCTTGGGAATGTGGGTTGTGCAGCATCAGCCTAGACATGGACCAGGACACGCAGCTCATTGTGCAACAGGGAAACTGAGGGCCAGGGTTATACAGGGCCTAAGAATTAAACTATATTCACAAACTGCGCCCTCTCAGAGGGGCCTGGGAGACCGTATCATCCAGGAGTTCACAATCCTGGCAACACTTGGAATTATTAACCTTTCAAACATCCCGACACCTGGGCCGTATCCCCGGGATGCTGGTGTCAGAGGTCTGGGGTTGGCCCGGGTGCTGGTGTATTGCAGAGCCTTCTTGGGTAACTTGGAAGGACCACCAGTGGGGAGAATCACTGATCCAGTTCAGTGTTTCCTTGCTCTGCAGGAGGGGAAACTGAGGCCCAAAGGGGCAGTAGCATTTCCTGTTTCCTGAGCTGGTTAGTAGCTAAGACTTCATAGAATTTTACCTGTCTCGGTCCTGAGTTGCCAAACGCCAGAAGGGATCCTTCCTTCATTTGCAGTTCCTGTGCTGACCCCAAACCCCTGGGTCCATGGCCCTGATACTTCATTCTTCCAGAGCCCTACCTGTGTGTGAAACGACACTCTCTCCATCAGGGGTCACCTCTAAAGTGCTGACATACTGGTAGGGAGGTAATACTGAGTTCTACGGATTTGATTTTAAATGAAACTCTCTGGGTGGTTGGGAGGGGAGCCTCGCTGAGAAGGAAGGGAAGCTCATTTCTGAGGCATTCTCCACTTTGCACCAGGCTCGTTCCATAGGAGGGAGTGTGTTCCTTTTGTTTCAGAGCCCTGCATTCGAGACCACTCTGAAGCCAGTATTGGCTGTAGCTGTCTCAGAGGAAGAGGGGGGAAGGTCCCCAGGTGCCCTGGGTATCGACAGCTGGCTTGTGCCTTGTGGAACTAAGGCCAAGGGCTCAGGAATCCAGCAAATGCCTGTTTCCCCCCCTCAGCTGGTCTCCTTCCCTTCTCTCACTGCCCCCGTCTCTTTCTTCTTGCTGCACAAAGGCGCTGCTTCATGCCTTGATGCCCTTACTGGAAATACTTAACTGAGGACTGTCCTGTGCATCTTGGCCCCCGGGCTCCCTGGAAGACCTCAAATGGGGCCACAGGAGCTCTGAGTTCAAGTACTGGCTTGGCCTCCTCTGAGCTGTGGGACCCGGGCCCTCCAACTTAACCACCGGGGCCTCAGGGGACAGAATTTCAGGTGTGGTTACATTCAACATCCCCATCACGGGTTGTCATAGGAACCCAGTGAGACAGTGGTGGCAGAAGCTCTCGGCCAAGATCTGAACCCGGTCCACATGTCTGCAGGGGGGGGGGGAGGGCGGCTGGAAGGAGAAGTGTGAGGAATTTGTGTGATCGAGGTCATTCCCGGGAAGGTGCCTTCATTATCATTATTCACATTGCAAATGATAAATAGCTATCAGGTTAGCAAATCTTTTTACACCCGTGACCTCACTGGAGCCCTTTGATGTTGGGTCTTCACGGGTCCACGGAATCCTACCACTTATTTGCTGTGTGACCTTGACAACTGCTCATTGGGCCTCCGTGTTCTCGCTGTGCACAAGGAGGGACTGGGATAGAATAGGGGCTTTCAAATTGTGCTGCAAATTTAGGGATCCCCTGGGGAGATGCTGAAGGGCAGGTTTCTGCCCCTGCCCCCCACTTTCCCTTCACCTTATTCTGTGTAAACCGTGCACTTCTATAAGATTCCACGTGAAGGAATGGAACAGAGTCGAACGGACAGGGAATGATATGGAAGAATGATTGTTAATTCTGTTCGTGTGTGATAATGGTAACGTTATTACGTATACTTAAGGCACCTAATCTGTTAGAAATGTGTCCTGAAGTATTCATGGGTTAAACTACGGTATGTCTGTTTTATTTGTTTAAAATGCTCCAGAACGACTCAACCAAAAAAAATAAATAAATAAAGGTATAGTGGGTATGCTGGACAAAAGGGGATGAGCGGACTGATCACCGTTGTTGAGAACAGGTGATAGAAACGATGGGCTTCAGTACATTTTTCGTGTGTCCCTCCAGGTGTGGTTAAGGAGTTCCGTAATAAAAAGTTAAAAATAAATTAAGAGTTGGAGTGCCATAGGAGGCGTTGAAAGTCTTAGATCCCTGCATGTTTTGTGAGCTGATAGGTGTCCCAATACTGAGGTGCCAGCTTGGGGAGGGCCAGGGACTCTCTCAAGGTCACACAGAAGTCAAATGAAGGTCCAGGTGCAGTCCAGGCTTCGGACACTAGGAGCTCCCTCTGCCCTCCTCTCTGCATTCTCGCAAACTCAAGTGGCTGACCATCCTGGGAGAGCTCGAGGGGAGGCTTCCCAGGTGCCCCTAGGAGGGGCCAGTGGAACCCTTCTGGGCAGTAAGAAGCTTTTGAGTGAGGACATTCTTGGCTATATAGAACCATCTCACACACTGTGAAGCGTTTAGCTCTTTGATACCCTGCAGAAGAATCCCCCAGCATCTACAAGTCATTGTGACAATCCAAAGTATATTGTGACAACACAAACACACACACACACAAAGACACACATATACACACAAACACATACACACACTTCCACATATTCCTATTTCTCACTTTTCTGGCTCCTCATTTCTCTCCATCTCCAATTGCCCTGGGAATGTTCTAGAAACTCCTTGGGTTCTGGGGGCATGACCTGCCTCTGCCAAATCTCAGGAGAAGTTGACACTATCAGGAAACGGGGGAAAGGAGCCTAGATTTACCAAGGCAGTGTTTTGTAGTGGTTGATTCTAGGACACCAGAGTCAGACGGCCTGAGTTTGATTTCCTGACTCTCCCACCTGCTAGCCGCATGACCTTGAGCAAGTTACTTAATATCGCCAAGCTTCACTTTTCCCATCTGTAAAATGCGGATAACACTGGCTCCTACTTCATGGGGTTGTTTTGAAGATTAACTGAGCCTCCATGTGGAAAATGCTTAGTAATGGAATCTAGACCGTGGGTAAGCATAGTAAACGTTAACTCATGTTGGTGTTATGTGTGACCGACCCTTGCCACCTTGCCGCACGTTAGCTCTAATTCTCTCAATAGCTCTGTGAGTTGGATAGGCTTATCTCCTCTGGCAGAGCCTGGGATTGCCTTTCCCTTCCTTACCACGCGGGAAAGATACATTACTCTCATCTTAACACCAAACAGAAAGTTAAGTGAAAGGCAAAACTATAAACACTCTATTGTTTCGTGTATTACGAAAGCATGTGTCCTGGTAGAGAGTCTAAGGAATACAGATCAAAACAAGGGATACAGTAAGAATGTGTCCATCCCCTGCTCAGGCATCAATCAGCAAGTCGTTATTGAGTTCTTGTTACACGCCAGATACTGTGTGGGGCCCTGAATCCAGAGCACTGAGCATATGAGGAAGATATCCCTGCTCTCAAGAAGTTTATGTTCAGGGATGGGGGAAGGAGGTGGGCACAGAGTATGAATGAGTGAGTGACTATATCTCATATTTATGTGCTCATGAGGAAAAAGAGAAGGACGTCTGGGGCACATTGTAGGGATGGGTTACAGGAGGAGTGAGATTTAGGTGGGTGGTCAGAGGAAATAGTAATGAGAAGTGGCATGGGGGAAGAAGATTAAGAGTAGACCCAAGGCTATCTAGAGAAGACCATTGTGTATTGGAGAAAGCAGAGCAATGGGCCAGGAGCTAGAAGATGTCAGTTCTAGACTTGTCCAGTCATTAGCTCACTGTGTGACTTTGGACAAGTCACTTTCCCTCTTGGGGGCCAATTTTCCTTATCTGTACTGTTGGAGTAGGGATGAATTTATCTTTGCCATGGAGACCCTCCCAGCAGAGATCTCATAGGATTCTGTAATCCCAATCAGGACTGACCTAAGACAAAATTGTAAACTTGGCAATAATTCCAGTTTTCTTCCTGGTTTTGGTGCATTTTCCTCCACTAGGTGGTGCCTGTCCCCCTCAAGGTCCGGGTGCCCACACACTTTCTGCTTCCTCGCCCCTGGCAACACTCATTCTTAAAAAATGACCTAGTATTCCTTTTGCTAAGGTTTCATTGATTGACAACAACTTAGAATGTTGCTCTTCTATGGACATACATACATTTTGATGTCTCCCCAGAAAGCTTTATATCAAAAAGCAAAGTACTAATGGGTAGAGTTTTAGTCAAAGACTGACTAAAGACATTATTTAGGTAATATTGGTACTTCCCAATAGCTGGAAGGCATCTCAGTCTTTTTGCTAATAATCATTGCCACAAATACCCAAAAATCTCACTAAATCACCCTTCCAGTGGTCACTTACTTGGCTCATGGCTAAATTATTCACATTTCATAATTTCTTCCTATCCAAAAGCCATTTCAGGCAAGTTCCTGGGCATCATGGTGGCCACTGACCTGTTAGTCTTGCTTATAATGTTAGTCAGATTATTCCATGAAGTGAAATAATAAAACTCTATACTCCGTGGCCATCTGTTAGCCTACTTTCCTTCTGCGAGTCCCCAGCACTATCATCAATGAAGTACCTCTTGTTCCTTCTTGTCCCCCTCCTTCCTCTCTCTCTTTCTCTTCCACACACCTATTGCATTTTCTTTGTCCACTTAGACTTTTCTTAAAACAAGAAAAAGCATTTATTTTTCAATATTATTTGCCACAGACCCAAGGTTCATGGGACCTAGAAGAGTAGAAGTGACCCTTTTTCAGTTTTAGAGAACCAGAAAAGGTCTCGGGTTCCAGTTCATTTGGAGGAAACAGAGACAGAGAGTCTAGAAGGTGGGAGGTCACAGCTTGGCATCTACGGATGTAATTATGAGGAGTATGTCCAACTTTTTGCCTTCAAGAAACTCTTGGTCTAACCTGGATCTGTCCCCTTGGTAGTCAAGAAGTTACTTCCGTATCTGCCCCATTCCATCTTTTCTTAGTTCCTTCATTTCTTTAATTTCTTAATTCCATCTTTTCTCATGGTCTATGAACATGAAATGTGGCTGGGCAGAATATGACCACATGTGTTCCTAAGGTTATTTTCCCCAATGACATTGTAGATATTTTAGCTACAAAGGCTGATTTAAAAAAACAAAAATAGAAAAAGCTATGATAACAGGTCAATCAGGTACAAGATGGCCTTGTTCTAAGAGATGCAAAGTTCCTGGGAAGAGAACCTAAGAAACGAATCCAGACTATACTGTTTTGTGAACTAACAATTCATGTAGTCCCAAGAAGCAAGGTATATACACCAAATACATCAAATAGCAAGGTATATGCATCAAATACATCAAAGCCATTCTTTCCATAGATGAGAAGCTGAGGGTAGGTGGGGGAAAGACTGGTCCAAATCAGTGAGCAAGCTGAGTAAGGTCCTCTGTCCTCTGAGTCTTAGGCTAGGTCTCTGTCAGCCTGTCCCCTGACTTTGCATCCTTTCCCATCAAACAATCACCAACTCATCTCTCTGCTGCTGAGCTTCATTTATCTGCAGGCCCTGCTGGACTCCAGACTCCTAGATCCACGGGACATGTTAACATGCACTTCAAAGTCAACATGCCCGAAGCTGAATCATCATTTCTCCAAAATTCCTGGTGTTCTTGTCTGGTGTCACCCACTGTAGATCGATCACCCACCATACTCGGTCATCCATTTCTGTCTGTCCTGCCTCCTTAACATTTCTATAGGCAATCTTCCCTCTTCCTGGCTTAGGCCCCCTGCACCTTTTGCCTTGACTCTTTCCCTAGTATTGTAATGCCTGCCTCTCCGAGCCTCAGTTCCCGCACTGCATCCCTTCAGTCTCTCCCCCATCATCCAACAGTGTTTTCCAAAGTGTGAATCTCTAGCTAGAGGCCCTTCGATAGCACTGGCATTAAGTGCAATTCACCCCAGATACCCTAGGCTTTTAATTTTTTTCCACATCATTTTCTTAATCAGTGTGTTTCCTATATGCCACTGCACCATTTTGCAGACTTCTTCGGCCTCTTTGGGATTCTGCTCAAGGTTCCCTTCTTCTGTAAAACTCTCCCTGACTGTTTCCCACCTCTCTAATCCATCTGCCCTGCTCTACCCTCTGCACACATAGACCAAAACACCTAGAGTTCTTTATCACACTTAATTGTGTGTACATTTGGGGGTCATCTCAAATTCTCCACTGCCTAGCACAGCCTCTGGCTTATAAAGGTACTATGTGTGTTTGTGTTTAATGAATACATGACTGGATTGGAAAACCAGCTACATGTCTAAAGATTCTGAGAGAAAGAGCTCGAGAACCTCAGGCATGTTGCATTACGTAACCAAAGCACATGACCTAACCTGTGCGTCATACTCAAAAACATTACAGAGTGGTTAATTCCATTTCCCCTTGAGCGAAGCAGTCAGAAGGGGAAAGAAATCTGGCCTTCCAAAACAGAGGGGGGAGGGGGTAGTGCATTTCAATGCCTCCTCAACTCACATTTCGTCCTCTCTAATCCAAGCCACATTTTAGCCTTGGTCTTCCCCTCTCAGTCCCTCGCCTGTTTGCAAAGGATTTGTTTTGTGTGTGCACCACAGCACATAATCCTGAGCTTTGCTCTCCTCTCAGATTTCCCCCTCTCCCCCCTTATCAGGTCCTTACTGGGCCTCGAGTGCCCTGGAAGTCATATCTGTTGCCTGGGTTTTCATCCATTTCCCTCCTTCGTGACTTGGGGGTGGGGGGGCTGTGCAGCTTTCCATCTGCTTCCCTTGATCTTGTGAGACCTTGTGGTGACCTCAGGATCTGGAATCCTCTATCTGCTGTTTATATACCCTTGGGAGAAAGTACGCATTCTCAGCAGTAAGAGCGATGATAAAAGCAGCAAGCTTACAATGAGCACTTACTATGTGCTGGCACTGGGCTGAGCGCTACATTTTGAACCCTCTGAATTCGGTTTAGAGAGTTACAGGACTTGCTGAAGGCCCCACAGCTAAAGGCTGGTGGGACTGGGGTTCAAACTCAGGCCAGTTTAATTTTATCTTTATCCACAGGCTTGGAGCATGGCTTGGAACATAGTCGTTGTCCAGTAAATGTTCCATGAGAGGATAAATACATGCATGGATGGAGGAAGGAAGGAAGGGACCAAAGGTGGTGCCCCTAGTGACTAATGAAAACATTTCAAGAGTGGCTGGAAAATGAAAAGGGCAGGAATGAAGGGTGGCGGGGACAGAAGGAGATTCTAAACGAACATTGTAAGATGTCAGAGACGGTGGCTAAGAAATCTCTTTGGGATGCAAAATACATGTTATTTGTAGTTGACTTTTGAACAAAAGACCATCGGTGTCCATGAGAGCATTTCTCACCTCTAAGTAGTCTCTGCTGGGAAGTAGACACTTACTTCAAGGCCGCTCTCTGCCAAAACCTCTTCTGAACTCCTCGTTTGGGAATCGTAGCTTAGGTCCTTTCCCCCAGCTCTGCTCCCCCGAGGAGCTGCCTGGTGCACCCTGAGCTGCATCTAGGCTGTAAGCAGCTGATCATGCTGCATGGACCATGGGCTTCGGAGCAGGAGAAGGAGCCTGGAGCGGCAAGACTGATTGGGTGGTGGTGGCGTATTCTCACTGGAGCCGATTAAGCCCCTGTAGAACCAGTGACAGGCTCTCAGGGTGACTCCTCTGTAGAAGAGCCCCACTGGGCCAGTTAGATGTAATCCGCTAAAAACAAACACATACCACATCTGGTTCATCCCTTTCCCGGTGACGTTTAATTCTGCCTTATCAAATGTGCTCAGTATACAGATGGAGAAACTGAGGTCTAGGCAAGTTAACTTGTCAAATTAAGCTGATTTGATTAATGTGAAGCAGCAAATTGGCAGCAAAATCCTAACTATAACTCAGATCTCTTGACTTTCAGATCAGTGCTCCTTCCATTGGGTCGCTTTATTTTCCTTTGCGGGAATGGTGGGGGTGGGAAGGATGACCAGTTACATCTGTAGGTTCACATTAGTGACTTATTCGAGAACATCATACAGCTCTTTGGTTACTTAAGCACTTCCTATGTGCCAGGCTCTGTCCTTGGCATTCTGTGAGGTTCCGTAGGAAATGGCAATTTATTAGAAGTAAACCAACCAACCTTCCTTCCTTCCTCCCTCCCACCCACCTATCCATCCATCCATCCATCCATCCATCCATCCATCCATCTATCCATCCATCCGTTAATGGATGGTTGTTGAGCACCTTTTAGTCTCTGTATATTATACATTGAACCAGGAGGTGAGGACTAAAAAGAAGTACAGGGCACAGTTCCATCCCTTGAGGAGCTCCCAGTCCTAGCAGCGGAAGTAGACTGGTAAACAGATACATAACATCATGGTAACTGCTATAACGAAGCAATTAATAGCGTCCTGGGGAAGCAGAGAGGCAGAAACACTGTGTTCTTGAACACCCCTGTTTATTACAAGGCTGGAAAGTGTTCTGAGCGTTCAGAGGCCTAAGAGGCCCCTTCCACCTGGAAGGGGCAGAGACTTTCTCACGAAGTAGATGGCATGTGGAGTGTGCGCTTCGCCTTGTGTGTGTGTCGTGCATGCCATTGTAGATGTAAAACCATAAATCCAATTAGAACAATAAACACTTTCTGATTCATGTCTCAGCTGAGGACATGGGCGCAGAGCAGCTTTGGGGAGCTTGCCACTAGGAAATGATTAGACAATTCCATCCATCAGCATCTGAATCAAGTCCGGCAGCCCCTTATAGCCGCCCCTCATCATGTTCATCACTCTGTCGTGTTTGCCTTCGTGTATGTCTGTGTCTCCCCACCTGTCTCCAAGCTCCTCAGGGGCAGAGACCATTTCTGTCTTCCTCTCTGTTTATTCCTTGCTTTAGCACAGTACCAGCCCTGCCCATCTGTGCTCAAAACACTTTGTTGAGTGGCTTGGAGATGGCTCCCAATGAGGGAGAAGACAGGGTGCCTGGACGTGGGTGCCGTGAAGGAAAGGAGCTTTAAGAAATGACCTCACAGACCCTCGAAAGGGCCAAGCAATGAAGGCATACATGTTATGCATGGCACCAGCCGTTAGATCTTTCCTCATCTCTCTGGGCTGACCAGTTACCTATGTGCTCTTACCACCCTTCCCCACTGCCCTCCCACCCTTTCTGTGTGCTGAGCCAGCGGACCATTCTGTTAGCTTTAAGGACTTTTCCCCATGGTTCTCTATCAGCTTCTCCAGCCCTGTCCCTGGAGAGAGCTGCAAAGAACCAGGTATAACCATGTGGGAAGTGCCCTTGCTCCTCCTACAACCCTCACCTGGGCCTTGGAGACCTCCATGATGGCAGGAGTCATGTCTGCCCTGCTCAGGGTACCTTCCCAGGGCCTGGCACAAGGCAGCAGTTCAATAAGTATTGGTGGGAAGATTTCTGGATGAATAAATGATGTAAATTTAGAACACATCTGGGTCGGTTTCCTCAGGTTAGAGAGGAAGAATCACATGTCCAGATGAGGTAAGAAAATTATCCCAAGTTCTATCCCAAATTAGAGCAGAGGAGCAGTAGAGCGCAATTCTCTTGACTGTGCCTTCTGTCCTGTCATATTGTGCTGGGATTTGCGCTTGGCCCCCTTGAACTTGGTTCCACAGATTTCAGACCACTGAATCCTGAAGTTGGATAGGACCCAAACTATCTTTTTATGCCTGAGAAGTCTAAACCCAAAGAGGGGGCAGAGATTTGCCCAGGGTCCCACAACTATGGTAGTGATAACACCAAAGCTTCCAGGAAACCTCTTTGTATTACCACATAGCCAACCAATATATAATATGTGCCTGACACTATTGGAGAAGTAGTAGTGAGCAAGATAGAGCAGGTCCTTGCCCTCCTAGACCTTATACTCTTCTGCGAAGAGAAAGACAATAAACAAGTCAGCAGTAGTAAGGTCTTGTATATTAACAATGGTGAGTGATAAAAGTGGGTCATTAGAGAAGACTGGAATAGAGGGACTTTGGTTTAGGTGGTCAGGCTGAGGTTTGAATGACAGATGAGGAGGAAGCCATATGAAAAGATAAATAAAGACAGTTCCAGAGAGAGGGGGAGGAGCACAGCTAGCACGCAGACTATGAGGCAGGGAGAGTCAAGAATCCTGATGGAGTAGGTATGTAAGCCACTGGGAGACGGATGTCCATAGCTCAAGGCAGTGCAGGTCATGGAATTTGGGTTGTAATCCAGATGAACTAGGAAGTTACAGGATATAGTGATCACTCTAACCTTGAAGTGGAGAATAAATGACATGAGGCCAAGAGTAGAATCTCAATTATATCTTGATCAAGGTGTACGTTGATTATTGATGGTATTAAGTAATGACTTAGTATTTTGGTTAGTATCATTGCCATGCATTTTCTTGCCAATACCATTACCAATTAAAATATCTGAATAGCACTGATATCTTAGATCAACAGAGAAGCAGGGTTTCCTTGCATCTTTTGGGAGGATTTGGACAGATTTGTGAACCCTGAGACATTTTCTGTAAAAATTTGAAGGTGTGCACATTTTTCTGGGGAGAGGTTGTCATCGGTTTCCTAAAGGGGTCTATGGTGCCCAAATGATGACTTAAATGACTAATAGCAGGGAGCACATGAGGTCATTTCCTGAAACCTGTACCCAGCTCTAAAATCTGAACACTCTAGGATATCTGTGAAAATGAGAATGTTGATGTTGAGTTGTCATATCAGACTGAGGAATTGCACTTTCCTTTGTCTGTATCCTTGTTGGTGTAAATCGAATTTAGGGCTTTTTTTTTCCCTCGGGGGAGAAGTTAGTCTATTCCTTAGAAATATAATCTACAACTTTGTTTATTCAAACTCTGGTCTGAGTTTCTCTGAGTTTTAAAATAGGCTAATACACTTCAAATGTAGCCTGAGGTGGTTCTGACCATAATTACTCACTGTGGACTTGAGCCACAAGTCTACGAATCCAAATAGCCACCCACCCTTCCATGAATCCAGCAATCTATCTACCCCCCCTCCTTCCTCCCTCCTTCTCTTCCTCCCATCCGTGCATCCATGTATTCATCTAACCACCCAACCGTCTACCCACCTCCCTTCTTCCCATCCATTCGTCCATCCACACTTTCATCCTTCTGACCTTCCATCAGCCCATACCCTCCTCCATCTACCCTTCTCTCTGTGGAATCTGCCATTTACCAGGCTGTGTGCCAGAGTTGGGGCAAGAGTTAGAAGACTCCAGTTCTTGGTCTTAGGCCATTCTGAGTCCTTGGGGGGAGAAAATCCCCTGAGACATGTCCACGCAGTCCTTTGCTTCTACTAGACTACAATTTGAAAACCCCACTTTAGAAGTTGAAAACGACTTTGAAAAAATTCTGCTGCTTCACTTGCATACTTATATAATTATAAGTATTCCCAGTAGTGCTCTGAATCTGCTTCTAGACTACTGGAGGCTCCTTTATCAATTTAGATCAATAACAGCTTCCACCCATAGGTCAGCAGGTGGTGGAAAACCGATAGAGAATGTGCAGTAGTGGCAGGGATCTTTGAGAAAGGGCAACTTCATAAAGGGAACAGAGAAGGGAGGTTCCAGTCACTTTGCTCCTGGGACTCTATTTGCCCACAACCCCCAAAGCCCTTGGATAGTGATTCTGAGCCTTCATGTGCCGCATGTGCCCCTGGACGCATGGTGGAGCAGGAAGTCCTCGTGCCATGGGGTTGTTTCAGTTTCCAAAGCATTTTCGACATGTACCTATCATATTCCCACTCGCCTTGTAAAACAAGCATTTTCATTTAATACAGTGAGGTCTTTGTATTCTCAACAACAAACACATGGTCTAAGGCTCTCGGACACAACCTGCCTTTTTCTCCAACACCACCCCCCACCCCATTCTGTCCGCCCTCACAAAGCCCAGTGTCAGCAGAAATATCTGTTTACAAACAAGGGCTCCAAGAGCACAGTATCAGTAGCTCAAATAAACCTCTAAAATATGTCCCCGACTCTGTCCTTGGCATCCCCGTGAACAGTGTATATCATTGGCAGCCACTTTCATGGAAGGCTTTTCTGCCTTTTCATCTTTCCAACTGTCTTCATGTCTGGCTTCCTCTGTCTCCTTCCACTTATTCATTAAAACCATGAGGAGCCTGGACTGGAGAGGCAGTCGGTTACTGGCCCAGGCTTCATGGATATCTGGAAAACAGAGCCCAGACAGGGAATGCTCGCAAACAGCGAGACGGTCAGACACCTCTAGCCTGTAGTGTCATCTGAAGCAGAAGCTGATTGAAGAAGGATTCTTAATTGGGTGGATGTAATAGACACATGATCATGCAACTCTAGGTCATTTTTCAGGGAACATCGGGATTATCCGTGGCTGAAGGCACTCTTTTGCCTCTCTCTTGAACTTGAGTCTACTATAGCTCCCTATTACCTATAGTAAAGAGAAGAGCGAACACAGGGAGCATGTAATATGTGCCAGGTACTATCCTGACTGCTTTGTGTGTATTAAGTCTTTAGTCTTTGCAGTGACGCTCTGAAATAGATACTATTCCAGTGCTAGGGTTCCAGAGGAGGGAAGTAGGTATAGGAAGGTTAAGCGATTTGCCCAAGGTCACAGAGCAAATAAAAATTGCAGAATCAGTCCTTAGAGTCCATTTCTAGCTACTCCCCCACATACATCTCCAGATAAGGTCTGAATTTCTTAGCCCCACATTCAGCTTCCTCCCCAAACATCGTTGCTTACCATAACTTCTCCTAGTTCCTTATATCTCAGTTTCTCAACCTTGGCACTGTTGACATTTTGGAGCGGATAATTCTTTGTTGCAGGATGTTTAGTACCATAGGACACTTAGCCTTGACCCACTAGATGCAGTAGTGGCCTCCACCCCCCAGTTGTGATGATCAGAAATTTCTGTATAAGTATTACCAAATGTCCTCTGTGGGGCAAGATCTCTGCTGGTTAGAACCAGTGACTTACATGGGTTTTTTTGATTAAAGAGAATGTGTTCCTAGAACACAATTTGCCACCTCCACGCTTTTTCACATTTGGTTTTCTCCTTGACCTTTCAGTGTCCTTGGCCTCCCCCCATCAGTCTTCTCTGTTCCAGAGTCTTTCAGTTCCTCGGCATCTTATTAGCCAGAGTGGAAATGCTCGCCTGTCTGGGTTACAAATTTGCTTTGTTTTGATACTTTTTTGTTTAAAAAATGATCAGCACCTCCAAACTTTCCATTTAAAATCCCCTAAAGATTGCATGGCAGTCTTGACTTAAAAACTGAATTCATTTTTTGCGTTCAGTGATGTTTATTGGGTCGACCATGTGTCAGGTCCCAGACTAAGTACTCAGAGTATAAAGTCAAGGAGATAGACTACTTGTATCTCGAGAACTTATGTGATAGGCTATCTGAGCAGAAGAGAAGATTCAAAATAACTCCGTGTCCTCTCCCAGCTGAGAAGGTGGAGAAACCAAGCCCCGGAAGGTAGATGATATTTGATCAACACCAACCAGAGACCAAGCTCAAGGCTGAGCTAGATCATCCTGTACCTAGTGGAACAAAATTAAAATTCTGAAGTCCTGGGGAGTTCTACCTACCATTTATTCTTCTAGAACCTTGAAGAGGTCCTTTGGGTTGATCATGAGGCACGATTTTCTGGTGGATATTAAAACGGTATAAAATTAGTATCTGCAAAGTCTGTCAGCCCTCTCTCCAAAAGTTTGCTTACACTCCCTGCTTTCCAATATAGGTCTTAAGACTAAATGACTCCAGATTGCCCCATGAGCACTGGGCAGGGAGTCCTGAGACGTGAGTCCTGCTCTTTCAATAGTGTGACCCAACCGATGATAACACCATGATCCCAAGCTAATGACCCTCCCCAGCCCCGCCCATGGACTCTTTCTCAAAACCACCAAAGATTCCTTGTTGTCTGTGGAATGAACTTCAGATCTCTTGGCATGCCCTTCGCAGTCCTTGGCACTGTATCCTCAGGCGGACCTTGCAATTTCATTTCCCGCTGCTGTTCTGTGCAGCCTCAGTTCCATTGAGAACAGAGGCCCTTCCCCATCTCCGGAGCCCCCTTCCAGGGACAGCACAGCTCCCATGTTTGCTCGTGTTCCACCTTCTGCTGGCAGGTCTTCGCCCAGTCTCTCCCACCCAGTTCCTTTCCCTCCTGCAAGGCTGTTTCTGTGCTGCTCATCCAGGAGTGGCCTCCTAGTCTCCTCCAAATCAAGTGTTCCTTCCATTGAGCTCTGTTTGTTTGTACTTCTACTAAAACTTACTCTGTTATACTTTTTTATGGAGAAATAAGAACTGTCCCTTGTCCTCACACAGTCCATTTTCCCCTAGCAGGGAAGCCTAATTTAGAAGTTACGAACACAAACTCTCACGTCCTATTACCCAGGTTCGAATCCCACCTGTGTTACTTGCCAGCAAGTTACTCAGGCTTGGGCAAGTTATCTGTGCTTCTCTGAGCCTCTGTTTGTTCACCTGTGAAATGGGAATAATAATTCTGCCTCCCTGCTTGGACTGTTGTGAAGGCTGCCTGCGCAAATGCATGCAGTTGAATGCAGCCCCTGGGACAGAGCAGGTGCTAATCCTAGATGGCAGCGGCCATGCAGAGCGGGGTGGGAATCTGCCTGTCTGGCCGCATCCCTCCCTTATCTCATTTTGCCATCTCTCTCCCTGAAAGGCTCACCCCTGGCTGTGTGGGCCAGGATGAGGTGATGGCAGGCTCACCTGAGAGAGGAGCTTTTGTTTCCAGAGCTCAGCCCACACTGTCTGGGATGCATTTTTACATAATTTGCTGTGGGTCTGCATCAGTTACGAAACGTACATCACTTGGCTCACCCATGTGGGAACCTTCTCCATCCCTCTCAGCTCCTGAGGTTTGGCTACAGGCACTCGGCGACCCTCCCAGTGCTGTTAACGTAGATGAGGATCTAAGGTCCAGATGTGGACCCAAGGTTGACTCATCTACTAGGTACAGCTGGCATGGTACCTGAAAAGCAAGGTACTTTTAGGGTCCAATAGAAATGGCTTAGTTTCTTTGACAATCAGAAGCAAATAGTCAATATAATAATATGAATTATGTAATGATGAATCCAGCCTCTTGATTGCATACATCTTGTAAAATATAATTCTATATATTTATGGAGGAAGGGAAAAGTGCCCAGGGACAGGAAAGTTATGATGTGACCCTGGATGAAGAAGCATTTGCCCAAGATCAATCGTATGTTAGTGGCAAACCAGGGAAAAAGTTAGTGGCTTAATGGCTCCCAACTTAGAAATCTTATCCCTGCATTTTTAACAGACTCCCTAGAAATGAGTTCACCATAGTCTTCTCCTTTCCCCGATGAGGAAGCAGACCAGAGAGGGGCTGCAACTTGCCACAGGTCACCCAACTAAGTTATGCTTTCTTGACTCCTAGGTATTACTTTTAGTTTTTCACACAACCAAACCTATTGACTATAGATGCAAGCCCCCATCATAGAGATGGAGAAGTTGAGGTCCAAGAAGTAGAAGAGGCTTTTACCCAGTGTCACAAAGATGCCACTCTTGCCTCCAAGTCAGAGCTCTCATTTCAATGCTCTAAAGATGGTTTGAAACTTCCAATCTACTCAAAACTGGGATTCCTCATAAGCCTTGGGCATATTTCATTCATTCATCCATTTATTCATTTATTCATACATTCAACTCATATATTCAACAAATGTATACTGAGTCCTTATGTTCTAGGTACTATACAGAAGGCTCTAGATACAGAGTTGGTGAACAAACGTGTACTCTACTCACTCAGAGGCTCATTCTCTCCATTTGTATGAACAAAATCATAGTTTCTATTTTTCTTCCTTTAGACAATTCTGAGAAAAGCAAGTAAAATAATTAAAACTCTTTGTACTCTTTAAAACTTCAGGGAAAATGACTGTATGAAGAAATAGTGAACTGATTTTACAAGAACCTTTTCTTATATTTATTCAAAGAAAACATAAGGCATTGGTTAAACACTTGACTTTGGAGTTGGAACTGGGTTCAAATAATCTTATTTATGTGATTAGAAGTCAAAAGACCTTTGCCAAGTCAAGGAAACTAAGTCTCATTTCCTCATCCATAAAATGGGACCAAGAGAACTTATAATAATTCAATGAAATGATGCACATAAAGTCCTTGTCCTTGAACATCATAAATGGTGGCTCTCTTTTTCTCAGTAGGTTTGAATGGCTCTGAGTGGCATTAGAACAAATCAGACAGTGATCCTTCGCGTGGTTCTGAGTGGCATTAGAACAAATCAGATAGTGATAACATGAGGAGGCAGGTATGATGATGAGAGGTATACTTGACTGCATATTAATAATTCCTACTATAGCCACATTGCATCAGCAGGAGGACCAGTACTAGCATTAGGGATTAGCAATCTCTCACAAGAGCATATAGCCTGTGTCTGGTCATGCTCCATACCCTGAATGTTTGGGTTGAACTTGATACAGTAGATGTCCTATGAAGATATGTTGAATGAATCAGGGAATGGGCACGTGGATAAACCAGCCAGGACCAGAGAGTGTTAACATGGGGCATAGAAGAGTCAGGGATAATACAGTCAAAAACCTCAGACCGCTTCACAGCTGTCCTGGGCTAGAGGGCCCTGGAGATCAGATCCTGGACCAGTGGGTGGCAAGAAAAGGGAGCCAATTTGGGTTCACCCAAGGAGAATATTGAGAAATGCTCAAAGGTGCAAAGGCCTTCTTCACATGGCACAGAGTTCTCTCATTTTGAAATGTGAACGCTCTCTTGTCAAGATGTTGTATAGGTGATTCAAGCAGGAGGTTAGGTGTTAAATGGATGATATAATGGCCTTTGAGGGAACCTCCAGCCCTGACGATGACCGATTCCATGAATGGTGAAGGGTAAGGGCTTGGGACTGCTGTGAATAATATGGCGGGCAGGATGGAATGGTCCTTGAGAAGTCACTGTCCCTGAGGTGTGGTGAGTGAGCAGGGAATGGCTTGTTGGTCCTCAGATCATTAAAATGACCCAAAGTGGGCTGTCTTCTCCTGAATGGCTCCAGCGTCACCACCTAGGTCTGCTAGGGTCTGGTTTGCAGGGGGACAACATTTCAGGGCAAGCAAAGTGAACATGCAGGAACCGCTCTCTCTTCCTCCTCCTCTTGTCTTCTTTGTCTTCTTCCTCTCCTACTTTCTTTTTTTAAAAGTTTGTATGCTCCAATCTCGTTGACAACGTGTGAAAAAGAGAGCAAGGCACGTGCCTTTCTATTTCAGAGAAGAGTGTCAAAAAGGATAAAGTTCAACAGCACAGAAGAAAGTGGGGGGGGGACCGGGTCCCAGTTCTGAGGAAAAGGAACAGACATTCACATCAATAAAAAGTGTAGCCGGCGTGCATCACATGCTATGCAAATGAGTGTTTGCATTCTCTCCCTAAATCCTCAAAATGGCACTGCACGTTAAGTACTGTTATTATCAGTTGACAGTTGAGAAAACTATCTGGTAGGTGAAGGGATTTGGCCCACGGCTACTAGCTAACAAGCGGCACAGCTCGGATCCACAGATAAGACTTCACAGCACGCGTGTTTAAGGCCTATTAGGGTACCTGTGCTCATGGGCCAAGTCCTGGTATGTCCATTATCTCATTAGTTCCCCCTGCAACTGGCAGAGGTAGATCGTATCACTTTTCCCCCACTTAACAGATGGGAAGACTAATACTAGAAGAGGTGCCCTGACTTTCCCACGGCACACAGTTAGTGAATGGTAGAGCCCGCACTGATGCTGCTCTATTGCTCTGCGAAAGCCCTCACCTTTCCATATCCACACAGAGCGCTTATGTAGGAGCGAAGGAGGCAGGCCAGAGAGTGAAGAACTCGAGGGAGACACAAGTGCACCTTGAGTCCCCAAGAGCCTTAAATAGTTTACAAGGAAATATGCATTCATTTAACTCCTTTCTTTCTCCAATGAGTTCTGTGAGGGATATAGGATACGACTTTTTAGTCCCTACAATACACGTGGGAAAGCCGAGGCTCCGAGATTTGAACTCCTCCGAGGTCACCCAGCTAGTAAAGAAGGCCAGCGGCCCCACGTAGTCAGAGGGCTTTCAGGTAATGGTTCCCAGAAGGAAAAACAAGTACAGGTAGAAAGCAGACCCACTCGCCACTGTGGGCACTCCTCCTACTGTCCCATGCCACCCTGCAGATCTGGCCCCACAGCCTCAACGTGCGTGGCCGACACATGGGGGACACCTGAGCAAATCCTGACCTTGTGAATTCCTCCAGAGGGTTACTCTTGGTTCTCTTGCCTCTCATACCAGGAGACGGGGATGTCTGGAACTCAGTATAGTTTGAGATAAGCCTCCAGCCAGATACAATATATTTCAAATGTCCTCCTTCTGAGCCTAAAATCAATCCTTTGAGCCAAGGTGGGCACAGAGGCGCGAGGATGCCAAGGAGCAGTCCGTTGGGTACCCACCTCGGTGATGTCCCGGCTCTCCTCTGCATGCCTGGGGCCACTGAGTCCCCCGGGACCCTTTTGGTGGTCCTTCCCCCAACTGAACTGAGTGCAGGGACCATGGGTATACTTAACCCAAATCTGTCTCTTTTAATCACTGTCCTCTGGACAGATAAAAGCTTTCCATAGGATTGCTCTCTCAAGCATTCCTCTGTGGCTTTGATACCAGCCATTAAATCATGGAAGGGAAAACAAAACAAAACAGAAAGGGACCGGCTCCAACCTTTGGCTTTTAACTTTTTTAGCCTCCTGAAAGAAACCAGATTGCTGACCTAATTTTCCCTCTTTTGTACCCCCATCATCTCACCTCCGCCTGTCTTCCTCTGGCGGACGTCCCACAGCGAGTGGACATCCTGAAATTGGGAGGTCCTGAGACTGCCTTCCTTCCCCCTCTACCTCTTCCTTTATGACCAAACCTCTCCCACAGTGGGGACCAAGGCTGGGCTCTCTGAAGGACCCAGGATGTCAGAGTCATGGGGAGTCTAAGGGCAGGGGTTGAGGGGGCTCTTTGGCCAGTGGGTGTAACCCTCCTACTTCATAGGGCAGGGCGTGAGGAAGCCCAGAGAGGGGGACTGCTTTCCCAATAACCCACAGCAGAGCAGTGGCAGACGGGGCCACAAGAACCTTGGCCCTGGGCTAAGAGTTACTCCCACAGAAGGAAGGCATCCTGGTGGAGAGCACTGGCTTTAGAGTTCATGGGGCTGTGACTCCATTACCGTCTTGCTGTGATCCTTGTGGGGAGATCACATAGCTTCTCTGGAAGGTCCTTCTCTGTCAAAGGACTATCAGAAAAGCCCACTTCATGGGGTCATTTTGAGCACCAAGTGAGATCTCTGTGCATAGCACAGGAACTGCCACATAGGGACTCTCAGCAAATGTTCCTTATTATTTTCATTATTTAGTTGGAAATCCTGCTTTGTTAGCAGCCAAAAGGACCCCGATGGAGTATCCTTCTCCTTCCATGTCCACTCAACCAAGGGGAGAAAACCAAATAATATAAACTTGATATACTTGTCCTGCTTTGGTAATCGTCCTCCCTGACGGTGCTGAAAGTTAAGTGTTATCGGAGCTAAGTTTGTGTCGACTTAAACCATGCCCTGAGAACATGCTGGGGGAGGGGGGTGGGGGGGCAAAAACAAAACAAAACACATGCACCGCATGCAGACATAGCTGAGGTCCCACTCATCTGCGGGGGGAACTGAACTGGAAATCAGGAGTCTTTAATTCCAGTCCCTCCAACCACTTAGTGCCGTGTGACCTGAGGCAGGTGACCTTACCTCTCTGAGTCTCAGCTTCCTCGGCTGGGAAGAGTTCCTGTTACACGAGGTGGCCGTGACCATAAGACATCTTGGCACGGAAGTCGCGCCCCACCTGCTCGGCACCCGGCAGGGCCTGCAGATACGCATGTTCCAGCTGAGACACGGACACCCCCTCCCCCATGAGGCCGCGTTTTCTGCACATGGCGACCGCAGCACCAGTCTTTGTGTCCTCCCGACACACCTCGCTTTGCTCCCTCTGAGAATTGAGTAAATTGAGGCAATATGTCGTAACCAGAGGAGGATTCTGGACTGGGCATGAGGCAGTGGACGATGGGACAGATTTTAGAGAACTTTCGATGGGAGAACTTAGAGAACGTGTGGAATGATGATCTTCTGGTCTGAAAGGGCTACTAGAGTACTGTCAAGTAGGTGACTTAAACAATAGAACTTGATTTTCTCACAGCTCTGGAAGCTTGGCATCTGAGAACCAAGTGGCCACAGTGTGGATTTCTTTTGAGTCCTCTCTCCTTGGCTTAATGACAGCCATTGTTGCCTTGTGTCTTCACGTGGTCCTCCCTCTGCATGTGTCTGTGTCCCGGTTCTCTCTTCTAACAAGGATACCAGCCCTACCAGATTAGGGCCCATCTGAAGGACGTCATTTGAGTTTGACCACCTCTATATAGACCCTACCTCCAAAGAAAGTTGGTCGCCTCCTAAGGCACTAAGAGTTAGGACTTTAACATACAAATTTTGAGGGGACACAATTTAGCCCATAACAAACAGAAAGGAAGCTGGGAGCCAGCCAAGAATGTGACTACAACCTTGGGGGTGGGGAAAGAGTATTTCTGTAGAGACCCTAGAGGTTAAAACAAACCTGGATCAGAAACCAACAGGTAGCAGGGCACCTGGGTGGCTCAGTGGGTTAAACCCTCTGCCTTCGGCTCAGGTCATGATCTTAGGGTCCTGGGATCAAGCCCCACATCAGGCTTTCTGCTCATCGGGGAGCCTGCTTCCCCCCCTCTCTCTGCCTGCCTCTCTGCCTACTTGTGATCTCTCTCTGTCAAATAAATAAATAAAATCTTTAAAAAAGAAAAAGAAGGAAGGAAGGAAGGAAGGAAGGAAGGAAGGAAGGAAGGAAGGAAGGAAAGAAAAAGAAAGAAAGAAAGAAAGGAAGGAAGGAAGGAAGGAAGGAAGGAAGGAAGGAAGGAAGGAAGGAAGGAAGGAAAGAAAGAAAGAAAGAAAGAAAGAAAGAAAGAAAGAAGAAAGAGGTAAGAAAGCTGGGGGGTGAGGGGGAAGTTCAGGTACTAGAGGACAGGCTCCGGAAGGCACTCTGAACTCCAGAAAGACAAGAAGACCCTGGCACATCCTGGGTCCCGGGGAAGCTGGGTGAGCCAAGTGGAACAGATTAAGCACTAGTAATAAAGAACCATGGATTCTTAGTCAATTTTTTTAGACCCTGGCGGAAGAATGACATGAAAAGCAGCCTCCTGGCTTGTAGTTCAATTCAATGTACTTGTGTTGGCGCTGTGGGACTTAACAGAAATAATTTCAGAGGGGGCTGTGCCTTCAAACAGCCCACTTGGCTCTTAACACAGTGATGTGATGAGGCACCCGGGCCGGGGGATGCCACAGACCTAGATTCCAAGCTTTGTTGCCTTAGATAAACCCCTCCCCTCCTGAGCCTCAGCTTTCTCTGAAGAATGGGCAAAGCTGAGAGTTCTGTTGTGAAGGTTAAGTGGGAGAATTACTGTAGGACCTGCGGGACTAAGCGAGTTCTAAATAAAGGGTACTATGCTCTTGTAAAGAACTCAGCACTGGGGAAATGTCCCTCTTCCTTTTCCTGCCTTGATTCTTAATTTGCAATGACAAAGGCTCCGGAGCACCTGCAAGGTACCAGGGTCTGTACTGGATGCTGGGCACTTTGAAATGAACCAAACAGACACACAGGTGGGAAACCCCGACATCGGATGAGTAATTACAGAAGTGGAGGGTGGTTCTCAGACAGGAAGGGATGTGATGGCTGGATGGGAGATTGATCTGTTCCTGGAGTGGAGCGGAGTGGTTGGACGGAGCTGCCCTGGGATAGTGCCATGAAAGTGATCCTGAGAGGGTGAGCGCAGAGCCCAGAGGAGTCCTGGTAGCAGCCCTGGCCAAGGCTTCCAGACCCTCTGTACGAGCCTTCTGCCTTTGCACTAGCCTCTTTTATGTATGCTCTTCATCTCCGGGGTGAGGTTCAGTGGGTAGATGAGAAGAAAAAGAGACCATAAAAATAAGTAGGCAGCTTCTGGGGGTATCTGAAGCCCCTTTCAAAGCAAGCCTAGCTGCTGGAGGACGAGGGCCATTAGAAGGACCGGAGGACCAGGGTTCGAGGGACCGGTGATTACCATGAGCCCCAGGGCAAGACCATCCCAGGTCTGGGGCTGGACCTGTCCATCTGTGCATGCCCTACACACCTCCTGGGCTGTGCACACTTTGGGTGTCTGTTTCCACCCTCTCATAGCCTTGAGGCGGGCTTATGCTAATTAGATGTAGATTGTGTGCCGGATTGCCCCTTAGCCTTCATCTTGTCACATGGGGATGTGTCCCTTGGGATCACCTTCCAGCACCACACAGATGGTGCAGACTGCAGACCGCCTCTCTTTCCTTCACTATATCTCTCTCTTCCTGGACAACTGTGGGGAGGGACAGGGTGGGGCTTCTCACATGTCCTCCAGAGAACGCCGTTCTGTGTCCTTTATGGAGATACACAGAGTAGAGGGGACCTGAGTACACGGCATTAGCAATGACGCAGGGCATCCAACATTCAAATCAACACCTCTATCAAGCTCCTTCTGCTTACAAGGAACCATTCTAGCAGTGAACAAAAGAGCTCTTAAGTTGTAGGGGTGGGGGCATCATTTAATCCCAGCTTCTCCTTTTTCCAAGAAGGGAAAAGAGGCCTGGCAGCAAGAAGGGGTGGTGTGACTTGTCCCAGGCAAGGTCATCCGGATCTCTGGTTCCAGATCTCTGGTTCCGGGCGGGAGGTACAGCCCCCTGAGTGTGACTGCTGTCAATTAGGTTATTTTCATACAGAAATAAGTCCCCGTCACCGTTATCCCCGCCCCCATCCCACCCCTGCTGAAGTTCAGTGATTTCCTTTCGCCACTTACACTCCGGATAAATATTTCCTTCTGAACTTCTGAAGCCACTGCTTCAAGGTTCTCATTTCACTTAACGCATTTCCTCTTGGTTCCACTGAAAAGCCTCTCTTTGCTCTTCCCCTCTGCCTCCCAGGGCTAAGCCACCTCTTAGTCCTTGGCTCTGTGTGGCAGAGTCTGGCCTTTCTCGCTGTGTCTCTCTTCTCTCTCAACTGCAAATGGAGGGGGGCTTGAGCCAGGGTCCCAAGCCCCAGGAAGGTCCTGAACTGAGGGCACCCTACAGATGTGTAAACATTTTACCTTGCTCACCCAGCTAGCTGCCTTCCAAAGGCAACAGGAAAACCAGGGACGGGAGAGCCCCTGGCAAAATAAAAACCTGCAGGGAGAGAGAGAGAAAGAGAGAGAGGGAAAAGGGATCCTGTTTCAGATGTTAATTTTCTCATTAGAAGAATTTTCTCTTTAAGGGGGAGGGTTCGCCAGGGGAGCAAGAGAAGGGGAGCTCAGAGAAGGGAGGGGGAGCCCAAGCGTGGCGGCTCCAGGAACTTTGCTCTCACTGATCCCCATGGCAAGTAGCAAGGCATGGGGGGGGGGGTGCGGGGAGCTCGTTCCAGATCTGGAGTCAGAGCTTCCGCTTTGGAAGGGTCAATGGGGAGGTAGCTTTTCACACGCAGTGTCCTGACAGCAGCTAAGCAGACAGGATTTGTGATTTCTAAGTAGGTTTTGCCACTGGCTTTGGGGAGGACTCCTGCTTTTTTTGAGCCTTCATCCCACCAGTTCTTGCTACATCATTCAAGATGCCTTCAGGGTGCCTTCTCTCTTTGGCCTTCCTCCATTGTATTTCTCGTCATTTCCTGCTTGGCATCACTGACATCACTCCCAGACTCTCCAGCATCTTAAAGATGAGCTCCCACTTGGACGGCTACTGTATGCCAAGGATGGTGTATCCACTGTGTCTTTTAAGTAGGACAGCGTACTTGAAGAGAGATCTAGGCAAGAGGAGGAAGATCTGCAGAAGTGAAACGATGTTCCCCAGATGTGCGGCTAGTAACTTTTATCAGAATTACCCCAAGCCCAAAGATCGCTCTTTCTGTGGTACCGAGAACACAGCCTCTCTTCTGACTCTCCCTTTCCTTTAGCCACAAAGACCTACGATAGGGCCTTTGATTCTTTTTGTCCTTTTTCCTTCTCTGGCTCTACTTGGAATCCTTCCTGAGACTCTCGCTGGGCGCCCGCTATACACAAGGCATGGTACAAGGTCCTGGCAGGGTACAGATGGTCCAGCCAGAGTCCTCATATTCAAGAAGCCTCCCATCGAGGGAGACTCCAAAACCAGAGAGCAAATGTCTAGTTGTCTTAAAGTAAATTGAGTTGAGAGGAGAGATGAGCATTCTTCATAGGGCGATCACGGAGAGCTTCTTGGAAGAGGTGGTTTTAGCTGTGGGGAAACCTGGAAACACAGAAAAGCAGACTTGGACCAGGCATGTGAGGGGGACTTCATTCAGTTCCCTTCTTCACCAGGTAGAGAACCACAACCCCAAAAAGGTACTTGGTGCTTCACCAAGGTTGCCCAGCCAATGAGAGAGACTCCAGCCATTGCCTGAGGGACTGTTGGGCAGTGGGGAGGGGGAGGGGGAGGAGAGGTAAAGGCAGACCCTGATGCCAGGCCAAAACTGCCTTCCGCATCAGCCTCTAATAGAGGTTTACAGGAGTTCTGAGGCCCTAGTCCCCACAAAGGAGTAGAGACCTTGTGTGCCTCCTCCATCGATTTTGCTGGAAGCTCCCCATGCTCATTTGATGAACGCTAATGGCAAAAGGATGCTCAAATTATGGTAACACGACAGGTCTCCAGCTCAGAGTCAGGACCATCCTCCTAAATGAGCATCTTGTATCCATTCTCATCTCCCTCTCGTTCTCCTCCCACCTGGCCTCGCACATCATCCCACACTTAAAATACACTCTTAATTAGAAAGTCCTCTTCCCCATCCAACAGTCTGCCTGTGCCAAGGACACTGGGTGTTTTCCAGAAAAGCTGAGGATTGTGGGTTGGTGATTACAAGGGTAATTTGATCCAGAGAGAATCTGCTAAGTGACTTCCTGGGGTTCCCAGAGTAAGTCTACAGATGTCAGTATTGGTACCTTCCCGAACATCCAACTTGCAGCACCCCCTAGGCAGTTGGAGTGTTCTAGATCCCTGGTGGCTTTGGTGGGGGAGAAGGAAGCCCCTGCAGAGTTAGTGCACGAGGTGATGAAGGCCGAGGTCTGATGGATCAAGGAGCCACTGACCAACCAGTTGACCCCTAAGCCATCCATCTCTTGGCTTCCTTTAGAATCCCGATCTGTGTCCCTTAAGGGTGTTCCATGGATTAGATGAACTCACACACAGCTTAGTACAATACAGAGGCTTGGATGATTTTAAGTAGTGAAGGAGTCCCCAACATCTTTTATGCTAAGGGGATGCCTTTCATTTCATTCTTTTGCAAATACTGACATTAGTGTCAGAGCAACACAGGCTGAATTGGGGTCTCAGGAACTTGTCAATGACTCTGTGTAACCTGACAAATACCTTTCATTTTCTGGGTCTGAGATCCCTCACCTGTCAAGTGGAGAAGTTGGATGTGGTGATGTTTAAAAACCTTTCCAGCTCAGATATCAAGCACGTCTGCCTTTCTCTGGAGCTGGGTTTCAGGACTAGCTAGGACTGACTCCTGTTAGAAGATAGAAGGGTTAGCTTTGTGGCCCTTGACCCTCGCTTCTCCGGGCCAACTTTGCTAACAGTTCACCACCTCCGGCCATTGACTGCCGGTGGTGATGTGCACTCGGGGTTTTGGCAACCATAGTAGGGATGCTCCTTCTCAATGAGCATCTTCTGTTCATTATTTTTTTAATTTTTTTTAATTTTTATTAACATATAATGTATTATTTGCCCCAGGGTACATGTCTGTGAATCGTCAGGCTTACACATTTCACAGCACTTAACAGCACATACCCTTCCCATCTTCTGTTCATTATTATCCCCCTTCTGATTCTCCCCTTGCCTCCTGTATCATCCTGCACTTAACGTATCTTCTTGGTTGTTTGTTACTCTTTTTATCTTTTGAGATTTATTTATGTATTTGAGAGTGAGCGAGCATGTGCATGAGTTGGGGAAAGGGCAGAAACAGAATCCCAAGCAGACGCCCTGCTTAGCATGAAGCCTAACATGGGACTCAGTCTTATCGCCCATGAGATCGTGACCTGAGCCGAAATCACAGGTCAGATTTTAGCCAGCTGAGCCACCCAGGCGCCCCTAAGATACCCTCTTTATTAGAAAGTCCCCTTCCCCATCCGACAGTCTTGTGAAATCAAAGGTGATTGGATTTCCATTATTACTGTTGTCGGTATTTTCTTTAGCCCAAGTACCCATTCTACAAACCGAAATCTTTCTTCCATGTTCAGAACCAGTAAAGGTGAAACCACTTGGGCTAACGTGGTGGTGAGGATCCCCCTGAAGCTAGCTCGCCCTCGTCTCTGTTCCTCTAGCCCTCATCTTGCCCTGACGCTGGTCCCAGCGGCTACATTAGGCACTGGAGGATCCCGCAGAGCGCAGTTTGAGCACTGCTGACCTGGGACATCCTGATACACGTCTTATCAGACAGAAGTAACTTAGTGCCCTTCTTGCATCCTTTATTGACACGTTTCTCTCTCTCTCTGGGCCACGTAGGGCTATATGACAAATGTTCCTATACCTCGCGTGACCGTGGATGGGTCGTGGGAATTCACACCGTCAGTGACCAAGGCAACAGAGACCCACGCTACTTTTTCTCCCTGAAGACAGACCGAGCCCGGCAAGCGACCACCATCAATGCGCACCGCAGCTACCTGCCTGGCCAGTGGGTACACCTGGCCGCCACCTACGACGGGCGGCTCATGAAGCTCTACGTGAATGGTGCACAGGTGGCCACCTCGGCGGAGCAGGTGGGCGGCATCTTCAGCCCGCTGACCCAGAAGTGTAAAGTGCTCATGCTGGGGGGCAGCGCTCTGAATCACAACTACCGGGGCTACATTGAGCGCTTCAGTCTGTGGAAGGTGGCCCGGACTCAGCGGGAGGTCCTGCTGGACATGGAAATGCACGGCCTTCACACTCCGCTACCTCAGCTCCTCCTCCAGGAGAACTGGGACAACGTGAAGCACACCTGGTCCCCCATGAAGGACGGCAGCATCCCCCGAGTGGAGCTCAGCGGTGCCCACGGCTCCCTTCTGGACACGAGTCTGGAGCCTCCCTTGTGCGGGCAGACGCTGTGTGACAACACGGAGGTCATCGCCAGCTACAACCAGCTCCCGCGGTTCCGCCGGCCCAAGGTGGTGCGCTACCGCGTGGTGAACCTCCATGACGACAACCGCGAGAACCCCACGGTGAGCCGCCAGCAGATCGACTTCCAGCACCGGCAACTGGCCGAGGCCTTCAAGCACTACAACATCTCCTGGGAGCTGGAGGTGCTGGAGGTGAGCAACTCCTCCCTGCGCCACCGCCTCATCCTGGCCAACTGCGACATCAGCAAGATCGGGGACGAGAGCTGCGACCTCGAGTGCAACCACACGTTGACCGGCCACGATGGCGGGGACTGCCGCCACCTACGCCACCCTGCCTTCGTGAAGAAGCAGCACAATGGGGTGTGCGACATGGACTGCAATTATGAACGGTTCAACTTCGACGGTGGAGAGTGCTGCGACCCCGCCATCACGGATGTCACCAAGACCTGCTTCGACCCCGACTCTCCACACAGGTAAGACCGCTGGGCAGGCGATGCTCGGCTACGAGCTGACTCAGTCCCCTCCACATTGTATAGGTGAGGTGCCTGAGACCTCTGGGGGTTCTAGAACTTTCCAGGTTTTCCGGTTTGCGTGACACCTTGGCGACCGAGGCCAACCCCATCGTTCTCTTGGGGACGATGCGTGAGGATAGCCCATCACAATAGTATTTGCTGGGCCCCCGCCGAGGGCTAAGAGAGAGGACAACCTCGTCTTCTTAAAGGGCTCAGAGTGGAAACTGGGTGATGAGAGCCACGTACAGATAACTGTCATAGTGTACGTGGTACGGTGGGGTACGCTGTGTTATCCAGGACTCTATTCCCTAGCCCGCTGTGACTGTTTAAATTAGTGGACATTAAATAAATTTAAAATCTGGCCTGAGTCCCATGAGCTACATTTCATGTACTCAGCAGCCTCGTGGGCTAGTGGCTACTGTGCCAGACAGAGCGATATGGAACATGCTTCCCAGCCGCATGTTCTTTCTGTCGCCCCGTGCTGGCAAAGCTGGGGTCAGCCGGGTCAGACAGCCTGGGCCCGTTCTCAGCCACACTGTTTCCTCACCCTGTGACCTCTTAGAAGCTATGTCTTCCTCTGTAAAGTGGGAGTGATCATATCACCTGCTTTGTGAAGCTGCTCCGGGGATAGAGAGGGGGCGTGTAAAGTGTGGTCTCCCTTCCAGTGGCTGGAGGGCCGTGAGGTCTTAGTACGCGTATCTGTCCTTACTTGTGTCAGGAAGGTGGTTTGCGCTGTGTTTAGGGAGTGTCAAGGGAGATCAAAGAGAAAAAACTGACTTGCTGTTTGAATATCTCCAGAAAAGCTCAGATCTAGTTTGGGCATCCAAGATTGGGTTGGGGGAGAGAGGAGGGCACTCCAGGCAGAGGGCCATCCTCCACTGTGGAGAAGAGGGCAGCAAGCCTTCTGTCTAAGGCTTCTCTTAGCCTCCGCTTGCCCCATCAACTCTAACCAGCATCCCCTAGGAGAAGCCCAGAGGTGAACCCGTGTGTGATCTGTATTCAGTTTGGGACTCGGAGGAACTAGTTCCAAGTCAGAGACACCGTCAACATCCCCTCTCCTGATCTCCCAGCTTCGAGCTGGACTTTTCCATTCTGTCCAGCGCACAGGACCCTGGACTTGCTGATAGCTCGAGCACATTTGCCGACCTCTGCAGGTTTTCTGCTGACTCTTCTCTTTATGTCTCTCTCAAAAGAGCAAGGGCCTCCCATGCACAGACAAAATACCTACGTGCAAAGGAATGATGATGCTGGCAGGAGAATGTCGTGCCTGGCTGCAAGCCAGAAAGCACGTCAGCTCAGCCTGCTGTCACCAGGCGGGCCCTGGACTCTCACCTTGTTCAGAGACATGAGCGGCCCAAGTGGGAAGAGGCCTTGCTGTGTGGCCGGTTCCTTCCAGGTCACAGTGCACTTTCATCTCTGCTCTCATTTGGGCTTTGACAGAATTTGGTAAGGAAGGCAAGACAGGGGTCAGTATTTGCATTTGACTGAGAGGGAGCTAGAGGAGCCAAGCGGAGGCAATGACTCGGCCAAGGTCATGAGTCAGGAGAGTCATGCAGCTAAGTCACAAATGCAAGTCTCTGAGATTAAGGTAGGGTGTGCACTACCGAGCTGGACTCCCAGGACTTAGCTGTGTGCCCAGGCAGAGTGGGCATAGAGGAGGGCGAAGTGCCACGGATAGCTGGAAGTCATTCACCCATTTGCACATTCATTTGTTTCTTCATTCCTGCTTTCATTCATTTGTTCATTGGTTCATTCATTCATTCATTAATTCATTTATCCATTCATGCAACAAATGCTTCTTCAGCACCAGGAGGGTGGGTACCCTTAGCCCTATTGTGCCAAAGGAAATTCAGAATCCAGAATGACATAGGGATTTGACCAAGGTCACTCAGCTAATAATGGAGAGCTTGGATTCAAATCCAGGTCTGTTGACTCTAAAGCTCCCACTGAAGGGAATGATTTTTTTTTTAAAGATTTAATTTATTTATTTGACAGAGAGAAATCACAGGTAGGCAGAGAGAGAGAGGAGGAAGCAGTCTCCTTGCTGAGCAGAGATCCCGATGTGGGGCTCGGTTCCAGGACCCTGAGATCATGACCTGAGCCGAAGGCAGAGGCCTTAACCCACTGAGCTACCCAGGTGCCCCTGAAGGGAAGGATTTTTAAGACTAAGAAGCAGTAAGAGGCAGAGTTGAAGGGCAGAGGTGGTAGGTGGGGTGGCTTCACAAAGTCTTGGGAGAAAACTGCTGAGTTGTTTGGGTCAGGACCGAGGACAGCCGGCCTTTGTGGCGGGTGTGCTGTCCCGGTGTGGAGGGGTCGTGGGGCCCCAGGTCCCAGATACCTCACCATCAGCAGACAGAGTTGGCAGCCTCCAGCGGCCTCCTCTTTTCTAAGTCACGGGACTGCCTGCCCAGAATGTCCGTGAGCGGCCATGTGCCAGCTCTGTGACCGCTTACGCCGGGGCACTTGTTTGCCGGCTGAGTAGTTCATGAGCCGCGGGTGAGCCCCATCAGGCAACCTGTCATCTCCTGCCGGGGCTGGGGATGACGGTGTCTGGGCTGTGTCAGCTCTCCTGTGTGCAGAAAGGAACCTGGGGACATTTGCAGAGAAATATTTGCTTTGTGACTTTAAGGGAGGAGGGAAGGAAGGAGGAAGACAGAAGGGAGGGAGGGAGGGAGGCAGGCACCTTTAGTAGAAGCAGTGAAAATTTGATTGACATTATCTAGGTGATTTTTAATAAAGAGCTGAACTTCATTCTCATCAGGGTTCTCTCTCTTTCTCTGTCTCCCTCCCTCCCTCTTTCCCTCCCCTCCTCTCTCTTTTTTCTCTCTTAATGGGTAAAGATAATAAAACTATTGAATACTTCTCAGCCTATGGTAAGGCACCAATTTTGTTGGGTTTTTTTCCCTGTATATTGCAAACCAGTACCTTTGAAATACACAGCAAAAGATGAATCCATATAAAATGAAATACCACAGGAGCGTCAGCATCAGTGTCAGAGTTCTTGGAAAGTTTCTCCATTCCTGTACACAGCGCGCCATAGACTGGCAAACGGTCAGCGCCCTGCCCCCTTTGAGTGGCGCTGATTAAAATTCACCATTCTGACAATTTGCGGAGCGATTCCCTTGAGTCAAATAAGATTCCCCAGTAATGCAGCTGGGGGCAGATCGGTGAACCCTGTCAGAGAAGTGTATCTATTAACACGTTTGGATTCCAGGAGAGCACCTAATCCTAGGTCAAATGTCAGACCTAGAAACATCCTCGGAGGTCCTTGGTCCCAGCCCCTTCTCCCCCATAGAGGGAAACTGAGGCCAGAGCTCACACTGTCCATTAGTGGTCACACTAGGGTTAAGGTTGCTCTGGATTTCTGACTCCTGGTCATCTGCTGTGACACAGCTGTCCAGCACTGCCCCGACACAGGACAGCCTCCTGCCCCCTTGCATTCTGTCCTCACTCTTCCCGGTAATCCTCAAGAGCTTGGGATGATGGAGTGCTTGAGTGAGTGAGTTTGGAAGAGCAGCAGATGATGGCCTTGGGCTTCCATGAACCCCGTAGAGCTATCTTGGCAGCTAGTTTTCCTTCGCAAGGGTGTAGAATAACAGCAGTGAGCGGAGGAAGTGCACAAAGGGAGGGACTGGACGGTGAGGGGCAGGAGCTATGTATCATAACCATGTGAAGGTGTTTGGCATGATGAGAAGATTCTCCTGGGGCCGAGATTATAGGGCCACGATACCCGCTCTTCAAGTCTCCGAAGGCCTGTCCTGTGGAAAAGGGAGCAGAATTCCTCTATATGGTTTCTAAGCCCTGGCTAGGACCAGAGTGTTGTAATTATGGGAGGCAGCTCCGAGCTGAGTGACAGATGATGTCATCCCCCCTCAGGATGGGGCTTCCAGGGGAGCACCTCTCTGCAGGTCACCCCATCACCTGAGGCATGCACAGTGAGGATCATGGCAATGCTGTAGAGAGTAACCTTCATGATCTTGGGGTTGAGCCCAGCACAGCTGCTATTTTCCTCCAGTTGTGTCAATGGAACCAGAGGGTAACATTTGGAAACAGACATTTCTTGGGCCTGTGTATCCCTGCCAGGCCCGAGGCTCTTCACTGCGGATGCTGCAACGAGTGGGGGCACTCCTCACCATTAAGGAGCTTTCACTTTGGTGGAGGAATCCTGTTCACCTATAAGAAACTCTGATGCCCAACCCGCAGCGGGACAGAGCTCTGGGAGGCAGATCTCTGCTCAGACGAGGGAGACGAGGTGGCTTGGCTGGCAGAGGCGTGCTCTGAGGCTCTGAGGGGCAAGTGGATAGGGCCAACACTTTCAGGGGTAGAGATGCAGGCTGCGTCGGCCAGGTCCTGGCAGAAAACAGGTGACACATTCAAACAGAACAGTTAAGGAGAGTTGAAGACGGGGTTCTTTGGAAGGAGAAGCTGTCTACACCAGGGTAGACAGACCTTGACAATCGCCAAGGCCAGAGTCAGCAACAGTGGAGAGCCATTTGTATCCTTGGCCTGGAGAGTCGGGAAGGGAGAGTGGTTCGGGAACCTATGAGATGACTGTGTGCAGAGGACCCCTGGGCAGTAGCGGTGGCTCTCCATAAAGAGGGGTGTCCAACCTATTATAGACCCCGGGCCAGAGGGAGCCAGGAGAGTAAGTGCTACATTGTCATTCCCTCCTGCTTTCCTGTCTTCTGCTAGAAGCCACAGGGCAAAGGAACCCACAGATGCCCCCAATGAGGCCAGTGTCCCAAGGCACAGAGCAGGGTGGAGAGGGATGGGTGGTGGATGTGGATGGGCAAATGGCATGTGTAGAACACAGAGAAAGAGAGCCCATGCAGAGGGTACAAGACAAGCAAGGGGATAGGAAGGGAAGACGGGCTTTGAAAATGAGTCTTCAATATGGCTGGGACCCAGACATAAGCAGCAGAGGGTCTGCTTTGTCTCCTGGCCAACTACTATCAGGCTAAATCCTTCCTTCCTGCTTCTCTCCCTTTCTTCATTTCCTTCTGCCCTTCCCTCCCTTCTCTTCCCCCACCCCTCCCCTCCTTCTCTTTACCTTCCCTTATTTCCCTCCCTTTTTTGATTCTTTTCCTCTCCCAGTAAATGTTTGTTGAATCCTCCCTCTGTGCCCGCCCAGCCCCTGCCCTTTGGAGCTCACCATCTAGTGGAAAAGACAGACAAGAAAGCATGCCATTGTGATCACGGGTGTGAAAGAAGGCTCCCCAGTGTCAGCCAGGAGGAGCCATCTGTGTGAGCAGTAAACGTTTTTCTTTCAGACTGGCCATTTAGAAAAAGACATTCCGATGAACTTGGCCTTTCTCTACAAGTGGTGGAGACGAGCCAGGTGGGCAGAATACCATCTGCAGCCACTAGAGATGTCTACTACTAACAAGTTAGAGTGCACTTCACATGCCTTTTTATAGATAAAAGGGAAAACCTGGATATTAAGGGAAAACCCCTGGCATCAGGAACTTCAGGGACATTTGACACTTTGGGCTGCACGCACCCCATGGCGAGAGTATATTGCAACAAACCCACCAAGCTTCTGTTTGGATCCTCCAAACTGCAAGCTATGGCACGCTTAGGTGAACTTGACCTTTGTCCATGAATATCTACTTATATGCAATTGGAAGATAGAAAAAGACTTCCCATGTACACTGTTGGCTCATAGGAAAACATTTTCTTTGTCTTCCCTTTATTATTATTTTTGATGGAACAAGGGCATTCCCCGGGGGCCATATTATTATTTTTGGACCCAAACTGACATTGCTGGAAGTCTTGGAAAGGACTGCACTAAGCCTTGAGACAGGCTCCTCGACCCCTCTGCTGGCCCTACAGTTCTCCTCAGTGGCCTCCCCCACCCCTTGTCAGAGACCATTAAATGGTTTGCCTTCACATGTTGGGGTCTCTTCTTTTTGGGGATGATCTCATGAAACATAGACTTTCCCAAGTTCTCCCCAAATTGGAAAAAGTTGCATGGATTCAGGGACTTTCTGAGCTGAAAGGAGCAGCGGTAGGGTCTGGCCCTCTCTTGCTATAGATGAGGAGGCCGAGCTCCCAAGAGGGGCCAGTGCTGATCCAGGCTGACCCAGGCCTCCCAGCGAGAGTGAGGCCAAGACCCAGGATCCCATCTCCTAATTCCAAGGCCTTTCTACCCTCCTCCATCGCCGTGGTCTCTTAGAAGCTTGGGATTTGAAACTTGGAAAAGTTCTGTCTAGGATGGTAACGTTCTTCCTCATCATCTATATTTTGTTAAGACACTTTCATACCCTGGCGACTGTGGTAAATGCCCTGGGGATCCGAAATGTGATCTGTCCCGAAGGTGCTTATATTCTGTGGTTTAATGACATTTTGTTACAGTCATTCAAGAGATGGTGAGAAGGCAGATGATTAATTTCCTAGTGAACCACACAGCCAATCAGGCTCGTGTGAGCTCTGAGAAAAAGACAGGATCCCTGTGGTTTGAGGAAGTCAGAAAAGGTTTTCTGGGAGAGGAGGTATACAAACAGACCACAGGAATTCACAGACTCTGTAATGACAGAAAAAAACAAAGAGATTCAGGTGGGAAGATGAGGGGAAAGTTCCAGAAAAAGGTAAGTCTACTTGGGCCTTCGAGGGGTTGAATGCCAAGAGCTGTGTTTTTCCGGCTGTGGAGCTCTGAGAATCAGACTAATACAGAATGAAGGGAGGATTCAGGAGAAATCGATGCTAGCCCCCGCTCAGCAACATCTTAGCTGTGCAGTCATGGGCCAGTCTCGTAATCTCCTTGAGCCTCCACTTCCCCATCTATGGAAAGGGAATCCTAATAGTATCTGACCGCCTGGATCACGTGATCGCCTTGAGGGTCACATATAATACTCTCCCAGCCAGAGTTCTGGGAAGAGTTAACCAGCACACAGATGAAAGAGGGCTTTGTTATTTGTTCAGTAACTTTGTTCATTCTTTTCCAGTAATCGTGTAAGAGAAATTGCTTGGAATTTTATAATCAGAATATCAGAGTTTATTTAATGTGACTAATATTCATTAAAGCAATAACCGGAGTCAGGGCTGGTATAGTGGAAAAGTGATATGTGTTGGAGACTGACCAGGGTCCATATCCTGGTTCTTCATTAGCTGTCTGACCTTCGCTTGTTTCTCAAGAGGAGTTGCTGGTTTCTCTTCTGTAAAAATTGGGTGAGGACAGCTCTCCGACCGCGGGTTGTGTAACTTACACGAAGTCATCTCTGTCAAACCCTTGGTCATAGTGTGTGGCACACAGTAGGTGCAGAGTCCCCTCCCTTCTTGGGTACACACGGACCCCTCTTAGTCAGCATTGTTTTCTGGAGACTGACTTTCTGCAGGCTCATAACAAAAAAAAAAAAAAAAAAAAAAGCCCGGATGAAACTGCAGGACACACACACTGAGGGCATTTACACAGATTACTTTCATTCTTAAAATACTGACTTTTTTGTTTTTTTAGGACTGGCCACAGAACTGGTATTTTTAAATAAAGACCGTATAACATATCCAACCCATTGAGCTCGCACACTAGTTTATTTTTGAAACGACCCAAATGCCAAACTGTGTTCGAGGACATATTTCTGCCTGGAACGATCCCAGCCGGTGTTGGGATTGGTCACCAGGGGTGATGTGCCAATTCGATTGAAGGTCCTAGATTTTTTGACCGTCTCCAGCCTATGCGCCGGCTCGGGGGTAGATGCAGAAATACCTCTATCCAGGCCACGCGTGGCGGGGTCCCATTTTCTCTGCTTCCGTCTAGGTTACCTTCATGCTTTTCATCTCAACAAAGTCCACCTTTACTCAGAGATACCATCTGTGACTCTGCGCAGGTCACTTTGGTCTTTGAGAGCAGGATAGAGCGGGGAATGGAGCGAGGAGAGCTGCTCGTGACCTCTACACACGATGTGAAGAAGGAGCTCAAAATGGGGACCCGTGAGAAGCCGTGGAGGATCGTGATAGTCTCACAAAAAAAAAAAAAAAAAATAAGAACGGGAGTTTCAGAGACCAAGTGAACTTGAAATCAGCCACTTAAACATTTCTGTGACCTTGAGCAAGTCTCTAACTATATCAAAGGCTCAGGTGCTTCTTCCATAAAACCAGGGATGAAGGTACCACAGTCTACAGCATTGAGGGGCTCCGGGGATTCAGTGACATGATGCGGGGGTCAGCCTTTTACAACAGTGCCCGCCATTGAGTGAGCACTCAAATAACTGTGGTGGTTGGGGATTTTCCATCTCTGGGAACTCTTCTGATCTCTTATACACATACTCCCCAATTCCCAGCCCCCCTCTGGATCCTGAGCCTCCTCCCTGGAACCTTCAGGCTACAGCGGGGGCTGGAGGCAAGCTAATCCCTCTCTTCTACCAAAGGGCCTTTTATTTTGGCTCCCACAGC
>CM053615.1:62792110-62873087 GCA_028646535.1 Procyon lotor
AAGTCATCCAGAGAGATGGAGATGGAGATCTGCTGTAGTGACTGCATAGTTGTATCTCTATGTGATTCTGCTGTTTGCCTACAGTCAGGCAATTGGTATGGGGCCATAGTCAGGCTAAAATCTAGAAGCTGCCATATTGACACACATTGGTGATGATGTTGTAATTCTTGCTCTATCTTTCCCAAACACAATATGATTCAGCCAGTCGTCATATAGGTTCTATGGTTTACGTGGCTCAGAATAAGAGCCGAACTACACAGTCTGCTGAAATATCACCTGTACCCAGGATGCAGTGACTGCTACAAGTTATGAAATGGGGTGATTTGGTTCTATTTAATTGTGCTTCAAGTGGAAGACAGACCCCAGGGCTGCTGGTGAGCTGTGTGTATTCTGCTTAATGTGGTCGGTTCTAGTATTTATCAATTGTGGTTTTGATCCTCTAAGAAGAAAGGGAGGTGGTGAGAAGAGCTCAGTTGTGGGCTCAGGAACTGCACACTCGTGTTGTGGAAACAGTAGTTTGACGTGGGATGGTCACATTACTGTTCTGGTACTTTTGAGCACACCATTGTACTGTAATTATTATTTCTCCTTACTTATCAGAGTATTCGTCATGCTTCTTGGCTTTCTGAATAGAAGTTAACTCTGAGAATATGGGGCTATCAAAGCAGAGATTATAGAACCCCAAGAAAAGATCTTAGGGAAGTGACCGTTCCTTCCACAGTGTGTGTGTGTGTGTGTGTGCGTGTGTGTGCGTGCGTGCCTGCGCGCACATGCGCACCTGTGTTGGGCAGGTGCAGTGCTAGGTGCTGGGGGTCCAGCAATGAGTATTTCACAAGAAAGGTGTGATCTTGCACTCATGGAATTTCATGCAGGTAGATAAGTAGCTAGCTGGATAAATGCTTTATAGAGAAGTCCAAGGTCTGAGGGAACGCAGAGGATGGGTACTTGACTCATCAGAGGTCAGAGTCACTTCTAGGCTGAGTCATGGTAACCAAGTGAGGAGAGAGGAGCTTGCCAGGAACCAGGTGTCCTGACTCTTTGCCTTCTGCCCCAGCAGTGTCTGAAAGCCATTTTCAAAAAGGCAAAATGAGAAAAATAGAGCTGAGTAGATCCTAGTGAAAAGGTGTTCATTTGTCACCAATGTCCTCTCTTCTGAGATTATCTTGTTCTTTCCTTAGGAGACTACTCCAGTACCCTTTATTTCATTATGTGAAGGGCATCTTACATGGTGTGTTTGGGGGGGGGGGCGTGGGACTCATCTTCACATACTCTTTTATTTGTCAGAATATAAAATTGCTACTTCCTCCTCACTTTTTTTTAAATGATCCGAAGCTCTGAGAACCTGTCCATTGGCCCACCTACTTCTGAATCAGCACTTTCTCTACTCGAATTCTCAGGATTCTCCATCCCACTCCTCTTCAGGTCTCATCCTGATCCTATTCCGCAGAAAGCTGCAGACCAGTGACTTTCCTGAGAGTTGACCTTCCACGTGACTCAGCAGAGGGCGCAACCCCAGGGAGCCAACTCTCCTGCTGGGCCTAGAGTTTCAGGCAGCAGTATGAGGGACTTTGATATACAGATCAGAACCTGATAAATGAGAAATACTGCAGTGGCCCAAACTAGAATCCAGACCCATCATTTCACCTTCTCTTCCTCCTCCTCACCCAGCATCGCATTGTTCCCCTTATAAGCACGGATGTGTACCTGTCCCTCTTCGATAGTCTCAGACCCACCTGCTTTTCTGCGAGCCTCCACCAGGGCCTTCACTGCCATCCCTCCCTTTGTCCATCTTCCACATTCCTCCAGAAAGGAAAGAAAGGGTCTGCTCAGAGCCTTCAGGACACTGTCCATCCTCTATAACCTGGTATACGAGGCCTCTCTGATATGGTCACCGCTGACCCCTCCAGGCCCACCTTGTGGAGTTGCTCCTATGTTTCCAGCTTTGCAGGTGCACCAGACACCTTGCAAGAGGGCACCCTTTCCCTGCTCTTTCAGGCTTCCTGGCTTTCTGGAGCCTCTGCCCTTGACCCCATCTCCTACACTTGGTCCAATATCCAACCAAGATTTGTTCTTCGTATGAAAAGCCCAGCAATGTCTTAGCCAACCTTCAGCTGGGTAAGCGTCATTGTTCTTCCCTCCCATTCAGCACCTCCTCTGTGATAACACACATCATAAGAGAAGGTAAGACATTAATGATTAGGGATATGGTCCGCAGTACCCAATAGATGAGCAGCCATATCCCGCCTCCCACACCTGTAACCGGGTAGAGGGACCTTGGCGTCACCTCACTGGGTCTTGGTTTCTTCCCCTATCAACTGGGGCTACTCCTCCTTTACACATAGGGTTTTTGTAAAGCTTCAAAGAGATCATTTTGAAAAGTACATCAGCAGTGCCACTGTGTCATAAACACCCCCAGATGGCAGGCTTTATTAGTATTATCACATTATGTTGTGATCATCTGATTATTTGTCTTACTTCCTTCATAAAACTACTAACCCTTTGAGAGTGAAAATTGTTTCTCTTTCATATTTGTGTGCCCAGTTGCTTGCTTAGGGCATGGTTATAATAGAGTCTCTGTAAGGATTGGCGAACAAAAGAGGAGCCAACTGAAGGAATGATTTGCAGAGAGGAGAGAAGAAAGGAAAATGAAGGCAGGCAGGGAGGGAGAGAGGAGGAGGGGAGGGGAGGGAATGAACGAGTGACTTACTCAATAAATGAATGAAAGAAGGATCGATTTTTCAATTGCTCTTTCATTGGTGCTGTTACATTTTTCTTAGACTGTGTGTCAGACTTCTATACAAGAGCTGTTATTTTGGAAACCAATCATTCAGAATTCTGAGAATTTAATAAACTCTCCAAAGCACTTTATTATTTTTTTTCTGTGCCTTCTCTTACAAGAGAGGCAGATTTAGACATTTCTGACAGTGAAACTAAGCAAGAGAATAAAGTCCAGATCATTAGGACCCTTGGGATAAAAACACAGAATCCAGGGTTCGGAACTGGCCACAGCTTGGGGAATGCTTGTTAATTGCAACAAGGATATGGATGCAATAAACATTCTGAGGTTTATCTTGTTTTAATGACTTGCCTTGAGTGGCTTTGATCTTTATATTTGATAATCACTTTCAAATGGTCTGGTGTGTTCTGAAATTGGAGTAGTGATTCAGGGACTCAAGATCTTCCTTGGGAATGACGGGCTGCCATCAGAACTTGGAAATGAGCCCTGAGTGCTACGGGACTTGCCATGTGAGTTGTAGAAACAGGTCTACCACCTGTGGAGGAGAGAAGCACCCGGGTCCAGTGATGGGAGTAGGGTTCCCTGCTGGGAAAAAGAAAGCGGGCATAGGGCATTGGGAGCTCAGGGAGCGAAAGCCAGTTTCTGTGAGTTGGGCTCACTTCTTGCTTTCTCACAAGTTACCTCCCTAAGTTCTTATATTCTCCTGCCTAGGTTGAATTTTATAATCTACATTTTACAGGTGAAGATGGGTTCAGAGAGGTTGAGTCCCTTTCCCAAGGTCACAGGGACACTTCTTAGCAGAAGAAGTAGGATTTGAATGAACCCTAGTTCAAGTTCTCTCTCTCTCTTAAGATGCAGCTTTTTTCAAAAAGTTATAAAGCCAGTGATTACAACAGTGAAGTTTTTCTTGGTGTGTTAATGCCAGAAGAAAATGGTGCATATAACAACGTGTACCATAAACTTTGATGTACGTGTGCCCCCACCTTTCATGTCATTGAACAAAGAATAGACCTCAGTCCAGAACAATTCTGTCTAGAACTGTACCCAAGGATATTGAATTATGAAAGTAAGTAGCAGAGAGTATTACCACATAAGACTGTCTTCCATACAAATTACAAATAGAATCTGGCTCTGGGGCACTCTCTTTAGATATTATGCCGTCATACAGTTTTTTTAAATTTCCCCTTTAAAAAATGACATTTCTATGGCACTCTGCCACCTTTTCCTTTAATCTGAAAGAACTCTCACCAGCCCCTGGCTTGGAAGTGGCCCTCTCCCACCAGGTTCAGCTCAGACAAACTCTCCTCGGGGGGAGGGCATCAGCACGTGGCCAGCACCATCGCCGTGTCCCGCCTGCACCTGTCAAGAGCCCAGGGAACTGGGACACGTCTCAGAAATCTCCTTGGCCCTCACTTCGACAAAGGGGACGTCAGTTGGCTTTCAGTAGAAGTAGAGACAAGCACTAGTCAAGTCTCGACTGGGCTCACTGTGAGACATACCTCTGACCAACCATCTCTAAAATGGAGGAGCCCATGTATTCTGTTTCTAGAGCTGGAAAAACTCTAGCCTTCTGTAATTTCATTTGAGGGATCTGTTGTTGCTCTGCATTTTGAATGTAGTTCCCTTTTGCTTCCCTTTCAATAGAACAGGCCCCGACAGCCCTCTCATTGAGATTATTACAGAGTTGTACCATCTCAGGCCAGTGCATTTAGGAAATATGTTATTGGCACTCACTAGCGAGTGAGATGCATAAAGAAAATATTCTAATGACAGTTGAGTTGAGAGAGCTTTGATCTCCCTCCAGAGCTGCTCTCATGGCTTTGAAATGTTGTTCTCTGGTAGAGGGGGGAAAGTCTGGGCGCCTTGGCACTCTGGGGCTGGGCCTCCCTGCAACTGACATTCCCGGGGACCCACAACCTTCACGGTAGGACCCAGGGGCATGGGCGGTGCAGGAAGCAAAGAGATTCTAAGACACCTCTCTTGAAAGGCAGCTTGGGGAGGGGGATCTAAGTTAGGGGCGGGTTTCCAGGTTAGCCCAACATTTCCCAAATTCTATTGGTTGTGCTGTTTGACTTTTGGCAGAGGCAGAGGTTAGGGTCGGGGGCGGGGCAGGGGGATTATGGTCCATGTGTTTGGGAACACTCATACCTTATCTGCTCTACTCCCATTTTGCATGTTAAAGGCTCTGATAATGCTTGCAATTAAAAAACGTATGTATTGAACATTGTTTGGCAGAGCATGTCCTAAACCCGTTTGAATCTGAAAACTCTTCTCCTTTAAACATGCATCTACTTCTTGTGTATTTAGCCTTCTGTAGATTGTGATTTGGAAAACACGGATCTGTGCTTACTTCGGCCTCATTTTACTGGAAAACACGGATCTAATTTACATCCTCACTGAACAGCTAGGGATTTTGAGCTGCCAACTGGCCAGCAGAGTGTAGGGGGAGAGGACAGATGCTCAGGCAATGTGGGCTCTGTGCAGGGATGCTCAGCTGAGGGGGAACCTGGGGCTGCAGTCCCTCCCACCCCCTGGGCTTGCCTCTTGCATGCACCTTCACAGGGAACTGTGCGCACCTGATTGAGGAGGTGATTTTACTGATTTTTGCAAAAGCACTACTACACACAGGCCAGTGAATAGAGGTTTGCTGTCAGGCCTTTGTGTGTCCCTTGGACAATGCCTTGGGCAAGTCACTTCACTTCCCTGAGCCTGGACTTCTTCATCTTGTTTTGCAGTTACACAATTTAAGAGAATGTTACTCAACAGCTCCTATTCAGTGGTCTGTCTGGCTCGCTCACTCGTTCTCTCACTCAAGTTTTAGAGAGCACAGAGATGTGAAGCCTTGGTCCCCACCTACTTGAAGCTCATAGCTTGATGGAGAAGACAGGTGCTCATGGAGAAGATAACACAAAGCAGGGTGATGAGTAGTAAAATCAGAAAGGAGAGTTCTAAGAAGGGGGAAGTCATTGTCAGCTAGAGGTGATGATGATCTTGGCCCTGCAAATAACTAACAGTGTAATAATGATGATGTTATAATAACCTGTGCTTATCAATGAGTGCCTTCTACCCATCAGGCACTGTGTGAGGCACTTTCTCTGAGTGGCCTCTGGACCCCCTGCAAGGTGACTGTCACCCTCCCATTGTACAGGTATGGGAGGTCAGGAGCAGATGCAAGCTGGACTTTGCAGGGATGATAACTTTTTAAGAGGCAGAGATTCAGGAAGGAAAGTTGTGAGGCAGAAAAAGGAAACTAATGGACATGCATAAGGAGTGGGCATAACGGGGGGGAACCCAGAGGCTCCAGGGATGAGGACACCATGAGAATCTGAGGTTGAGGTTGCTGGAGGGAGAAGAAGGTTGGGTGGTGGGGATGAGACGTGGGAAGCTTAGTCCCCGAGAATCACCCAGAGGCAGACAGTTTAGGTTTTTCCCCAGTAGGAGAAAATGGGCCAGAGCATAGAGGGGAGTGTGTGTGTGCAGGCTGTGCTGAGCTGTCCTGTTGAGTCCTGCTAGTCTATAGGTCTCTGTCAGAGGTAAAGCAACTTGCCCATGGACGTGGGTTTGTCCATCCAACTCTGAGTAGTACTGGGACTTAAATTAATAATACACTGAGATTTCGATTTGTAGTGATTTTCAGGGAGCCTGGGTAATGATTTCTTTAAATAGATTTGACCCATTTGCAATATACACATGGAGGCTAACCTTCCCACAGGTGCAAAATGAAAAGCCAAGGGGCCCTGAGCAAGTCTTTTACCTTCCCTCTTGACCAATCTTCCTAGACTCTGATGGCCCTTCTCTGTTTGACCTTCTGTGCTTTCACCACCATTCGTTGACAGGAGGGATTAAACATTCTCGAGGTAGGGGAGGAGAAGAAAATACCCACATGGACTCTTGCCCCTGCAGAGATTTTCCCTTGATGCATTCAGGAGACACCCAGCCTGCCTCTGAATTGGTAGGAAGACCTCCGCCCACAGAAGGAAAGTTCTTAGCCACAGAGCTATTTTCCTTTGGGTGGGTTCACCCCACCCAGCAAAAAAAAAAAAAGAGAAAGAGAGATGGAGAGAAGAGAGGCCCAGGGGGCCAAAATCCTGGATGGCTGCCATGGAGTCTTCCTCTTGGGGGAAATGGAGGCTTCTCAAAGTGTGAAAAAAAAACCCACATACAAGCAAGGAAGAGGCTCCAACATCCCACATGTCTGCCTTGGGCCAGGATGAGTACCACCCCTTGAAAAGATTGGCTTCTGCAATTACAACTGAATAAACAACCAATTAAAATGTCTCCCCCGCCCCATCTCACCCCATCTCTTCCTCTCACAGAGCTTTCTCAGCCTAGAGCGGCAGGGCGAAGAGGTGACTTTGTCTAATAACATCTGTGTTCTCTGCCTCAGAGAATGCTTGATGGAAATGGACAAATCAATTAGAAAAAAATAAATAATGTGGAAAGGGCTGATCCAAGAAAAATCTCAGCTTCTCTTTGTTTTCATTCGCCCACGCATTGTTTCCCTTTGCACCGTGGCCCTGCGTGAGCCTGGAAATGAGGGTGAGGCCGTGGGGAGAATTGGACAAATCGAGATTTGTGCTTGGCTTTGTCACTATTTATGTGATCTCTGAACCCCTGTTCTTTCATCTGTAAGATGGGGATAAATAATAGGAATAGCTAAATGCTAATTGAGCTTTTCTACATGCCAGGTATTGTTCTTGGTCCTTTATGCTTCCTTTGTTATGTCCCAATCCTCCGGGCAACCCGATGAGATAGATCGTTTTGTGTGTACCGAAACTGGGGCTCCGGCAGTGAAGTAAATTGCCAAGGGTGACCCACACATTAGGTTGAGGAGCTGGATTCGTACCCAGGACTCTGGATGGAGAACAAGTCATCCTACCCACTGTGTTGCATGACTTCCAATTCTGCAGAGATGGGATGACAAGTGTTTACTAGCACAGGGGCTGGCATACAGCAAGCACTTAATAAATGTTGGTTTTCTCTTTCCTCTTTCCTTCTCTGACCAGAATAGACTGGCCAAAACTCCTTACGTGGTTTCTAGGCTAAGAAGGTGAAGGTTAGGATTTCCAGGGAGAGAAAGCATGGCAGCAAAGATTTTGGCTCAATATCTGAGCATGTGGCCATCCTCGAAATTGTTCAGTTCAACCCAGATACAGCGATGGCCTCTCTTGGCCCTGTCTTTATCTCTAACTCATGTTCACCTTTTTTTGAAAAGCCAGAAAAAAATTATGGTCACATGATCATTTATGAGCTCTTGATGCTGTAGGGAATGACGAGGGCTCTCTGGGTCACATATGTATCTATTCCTGTTGGAGTAGAAGTGTGGGTCTGTGACCTGTAGGAATGCTCTGTGGAGCACCAGGTAGCTGCTGCCAATCCCAATGTAATAGTAAGGAAGCTGAGGACTCATAGGAAGGAGACTGGGACCTCAGTATTTTAGCTTTGTTCTTTCCCAATGTAAATTCAACCCCATCAACATCTGCTGAGTGCTTGCCCCGGGGGCAAGCCCTATGCCCAGAACCTGGTAAACAGAAATGGGGAAGGCACATTCCCTGCCCCAGGGAGCCACGGACAGTGGTGGACACAGACAGGTGGCATGATGATTTGGAATGGTGTGAGTGCGTGTACTTGTAGGAGGTGGATGAGTGTAAAGATGGTAAAGGCGGGCCAGGAGGGATGGGAGTTGGGGAAGCCTTCCTTGAGCAGTACCAGCGTGGGCTTTGGATCTGTTCATCAGAGAACAAAATCCGGAGCAAAGTCTCTGACGGAACATCATGAGTGAAGGCACCACGGATGACACATCATGGTGGGCGCCCCCAAACCCACCGTGGGAAAATTCGGGAAAGGAAGCTGAGATGGGGCTGGAGAGAGAGGCAGCATCTTGGAGGCCATGCTGGGGACGTTGGACTTACTCTTTCCCATACAGGAGGACCTTCTGTGAACCCAGGAAGGGAAAAGAAGGGAACTATCACAAGTATTCTACTAGCCAGGACATGTGTCAGCCCCTTATGGACAGATAGCATTATGAAAAAGGAAACCTCTTCCACCTCACTGTGTGACCTAAGTGAGGTCTGAAGCTTAAGTCTCTTTTCCCTCCTCAAGAAATATAGCCCTCATGATACTACCTACCTCAGTCTTGTTAAGAAGATTAGAAGAGATGATCCACATAAAGTTGGACCACATAGAAGGGCTCCTGAAACATTAAATATCATTATTCATAGACTTCATCTCACCTACTACATCAGGCTGCCTACTTGCTTGTTTATGTATGTTTTTATTCATTTCCAACCTTACTCAAGAAATGATTATCAGCTACTCACAAAGATACATGACAGCAGACAAGAGAAGGGAGCTAGACGCCTTTGTTTGATTTGGAAAACAATCCGTTGAGTAATATGGCTGTGACTGATGGAAAACTTTAGCATTTCAGTGGTGATAGAAGAGTCATCCTCTGTGGAGGAGGAGTTCTCGCTTACTGAGCACCTAGGATGTGCCCAGCCTCCTTCCAAAAACCATTTCTCCTCTCACCAATATGTGTTCATTCTATCTGTTGAGGAGCTGATGATGCTAATGGAGAGTTAGTTCACTTTTCTGATCTTTCTACAATGGCAGCCACTCCAAGTACAACATCCTTCTCTAAGGGATTCTAAGTCCATTTTACAGACAAGTTATAGAGTCTTACAGAATGCAGAATCATCCAGGGGTGGGGCCAGCATGATGCCCAGTGACAAGAGCATAGGTTTCCAAGGTAGACAGAACTGGCCTTGAAACCCAGTTGTGCAACCTTGGGCTACCTGTTGAATCACATGTGGGCCACAGGTTCCTTATCTTGAAGACAGAGCATTAGTGCCTCTCTGCAGGGTTGGTATAGAGATGCAAGGCAGGCCTCCTAGTGCAGCTCTGGATTTGCCAAATATATGGTTTGGCGTTCATAGTGAACAAGTGAAATAGAGAAGGAGCCAAGACTAGAATACTAGAATATTGTCTTTTCCATGGTCCATGTTCTTGATTTGCATCCTCATTATGTGGCCCCGTCACCAGGCAAGATAGCAGAGTCCGTAAGGGCAAAGATGTTGACTTTAAGTAAATGTAGGTTCTAAACTGAACTCCGCTACTATTTATAAGCTGAGGAAACTTGTCAGGTCTCTTCAACTTCCAAGGACTTGATTTTCTTAGCTGTAAAATGGGATCATCTCCACTTACCTCGTAATACTATTGGGGGAAGTCATTGAGGTGACGTGTATAAAGTATTTAGCCAAGTGCCTGGCACATAGTAGCTCTTAATTACGTGGGGGAATAGCTGTTATTTGAATAGTACCTTTTTTGGATGGTGATGACAGCGAAGGTTCTTTTTCTGTTACAGAGCATACTTGGATGTTAATGAACTGAAGAACATTCTTAGACTGGATGGATCAACACACCTTAATATCTTCTTTGCAAACTCCTCGGAGGAGGAATTGGCAGGAGTAGCAACTTGGCCATGGGACAAGGAGGCCCTAATGCACTTAGGTGAGAATTAGAAACTTCTTCAGGAGGAAATTGGATTAGCACAGGATTAACTTTAGTGGTGATGATAATGGTGATGGGCATCGTGACCTTGACAATGGTGATGGTAGTGGTGATGGTGAACGATCTCTTCATCGCTTTTTCGGGTACAGAACCCCTTAGCGTTTCTTATCTCATCTCAACTACCAAGCATTTCTCTGAAGAAAGTAACATGATATCATTAGCCCTGTTTTACTGATGGGTAAACTGAGACCCACAGAAGGAACAGGGCTTATCCAAGGTCACACGCAAGTCCATGGCTGAGCCCCATTTGGAGTTCAAGTCTCCAGGTGTGTCTGTTGATAGCTTTCTTCTTCCACCCCTTGCCTCTTAGTGCATGCAGATACCTTCCCAGCTGGGCAAACACAGCCAGTCAGTACTTGGCTTGAGGGATACCAAAGAGACAAGAGAAAGTGAGCTTCCTGAGAACTCCTTGTTCCTCCATGGTCCACCAACACCACCGGGAACTCTTCTTACACCCAAAGTATCCATATCTGTAAACCAGACATATGTTTACAGGAATCCATCACCAAGAGTCAGAAAAGACAACGGCTTCTGAACAGGCCCTGTAAATAAACAGTGTAGCTCTTTAATTTTGATTTTTCCATGCTCTCTTCCAGCACACATCTGTATGTGCGTGTGTATTTCTGCAACTTGTGCATATTTGAAATCACATCATAGATAAAATTTTATGTTTGTTTGTTTTTTACTTCATATTATGCTACCTACATTATTCCACATGGTAGCAGTCTTCCTAAACATTTCCCATTCAACTTTTTCACTTGACATCACAAGAAAAGAAGCATCCTTCCAGGTTATTTCCATCTCTCTAAAGGTGATGTTTTTAATTACCACACAATATTCCATTGAGTGAGGGCACTACAACATACCCAACCTTTTTTCCCTTGACAGAACATTCCCATTGTTTACACCAATGGAGAGCAATGCCTCACTTGTCAAGCATCTTCATCTGGGGAGGTTAGGGCTCAGGAGAGTGACAGTCCTCAACATTTCCCGAGGCCTGCTGCTCCCCCAGTGGTACATCCAGGGTCCAGTCACCGTCTTCCTATGGCGGTATCTTAGAAATGAGGGACTCTGCAGCTTCACATGATAGAGACCTCAAATTCTAGAGTTAGTTCCCTCTAGACTGCTCTCATTTCCCACTTGCTTTTAAGAGAATGAAACTGATGTGTGTGTGTGTGTGTGTGTGTGTGTGCGTGTGTGTGTGCGCGCGCGCGCGCGCGTGCACATGCGCACATCTGCATGAGTACAAGTGTGTCATTGTGGTGAAATAGAGCTAGAGACAAAGAGAAATCTTCAGTGGTTCCCAACTGGGGGAGTTTTATTCCCTAGGAGACATTTGGCTGTGTCTAGAGATAGTTCTGGCTGTTACAAATGGGGGAATGCTACTGGCATCTAGTGGGTAGTGGACAGCGATGCTGCTCAATCTGCAGATTCAGCAAGAAAGAATGGTCCAGTCCAAAATGTCAGTCATGCTGAGGCAGGGAAACCCTGAAATAGTTGATGGATGGATAGACAGGCATGTAGACAGATAGAGGTTGGGCAGAAGAGAGCATGCGACTCAAACACACTTTAAGGTAGATGATTTGTTTCTGTCACATGCCTAGTGTGACATATGGGATCCTGCTGGCCCAGAGTGATACCCAGGATTGTTCTCAGCTATGATTCTACTCGGCCGTATGGCCTTAGGCAAGTCTCTTTCCTTCCCCAGGTCCCAATTTGCTCAGATTTTAAATGAACAGGTTAGACTAGATGGTCTCCAAAGACAGTTCTCAGCCCTGAAATGCTGTCCTATTGGAAAAGCAACTGAAAGGCTCTTGATCAGACTCTTAGAAGGTTTCTCAAGTCAGAGAAAAATACTCCTGATGATTCTGTGAATTTCCGAGGCTGGCTCAGGCCCAGGAATACAGAAGGCTATAAATCCATAGCATGTTATAGTGTTTCAGGATGATGTCAGGCTTCAGCTATTTCACCTTTTAAGAGAAGCAGTGAAACAGGACTCGGGCTCTGTGCAGAGGGGTGAGTCGGGAGGGGATGAGGTAAAACAAACCAAGCTGGCCTGGACATTAAGTCTACAATCCTGTCATTATCCCTGGAAATACCTGTGGGGTCCCGCACCTTCCCACCCCCCGGCCGGCACCTCCATGTTGAAGCCTCCTGGAGAAACAAAATCACTGGCCCTGCCATAGCTGTTTGTTTTAGAGCTCACCAGAGATGCAGAGTCACTTTTCCAAGATCACACAGCCAGGGTCAAGCCAAATGAGGGTTGTATCCCACATCAGGCCAACTGCCCCGGGCCCCTAGCCCCCAGCCCGCCATCTCCCCATCCGGAGACATGTTGGTCAGAAGCAATTTCTCCACACTAACCCCAATCAAACCTAACTTATTAGAACCATACATATATTTTTACCCTCTTTTCCTGCTGTGATGCCGTGATCCCTGGAAAAAGCCTTGGGTGGGAAGGGGATTATGTTTCATATTATGATTGACAGAAAATAATTGAGAGAGATTTCCTGTCTCAATTTCTCTTCCTCCCTGCCTCTCTGCCTGCCCCTTCTCACACACGCGCGTGCACACACACCCCCACACGCCCTCTCATACATCTTTATCTCTGTGCTAGAAGACTCTGAGCAGTTCAGAATTAATAGACTCCATGAGCCCCATGACTGAGCAAGCTCACCTCCCGGCTGTTCAGCCCAAGATAACCACCCCCCACCCCCGCCTGCCAGTTCAAATCAACAAGGCCTTGCCTTATCACCATTCTTTATAAGACACTGCTCCGCACTTAAAATCAGGACTTGCAGAGTGTTCGGACCTGAATTTTAACCTTCTCTTAAACACATTTGGATTTTAGAGTTTAAATGTCTCCCTACCAGTCTATATGTATTTGTCCAGTGCCTAAAATGAATGTGAAGAATGCCATCCATTGATTCTGCTGAGATCTTTTCCATCTATCTCCCTAGACTAAGCCATGCTCAATCATCGAAGATGTGTGGGGTAGACCATGCTTCTCAGGCTAGAATGTACAGATGAGCCATCGGGGGCCATTGTTAGAACACGGAGTCTTTTCTGTAGGTCTGCGGTAGGGCCCAAGAGTCTGCATTTTTAATCTCTTCCAGGTGATGGTCATGCTGCTTATTCTCAAGACACCCTTCAAGTCCTGAGTAGTTAGACACCCACTGACCCACTTGGAGTCATGAGTAAGACATCCGCTAACTGTGAAGCCCTAGGCAGGCTGCTTACGTGTGCTCAGGCAGACCTCAGAAAACATCTTTCATTGCGTTAATGTTCAGCAAAGATTCAACACACATGTAATGAGATGTCATGTTCCAGACCCTGTGATTGGCCCTCGTGGTAGAAGTCATGAAGAGGTCTGGCTCTGGAAACTAAGAATCTTGGGTTCAAAATCCCAGCTTGACACTTTCCGAACTCCCGATCACGAGCCTGCCACTTCCCCTGCCTGGGAGTCAGTGTCTCTCCTATTGGGCTGTGAGCTGAGTAAGTGTGATTGTACACATGAAGCAGTGAACATGGGGCCCGAGGACACATGATAAACACCCACAAGACATTGGCTGTAGTGACACTCGTAATGAAGAACTCAACATGACACTGGCCTCCATGTGTGTTCACTCTCAGAGAACATCAGAGATGAAGAAGTGGGATTCAGGGATGGTAGTCAGCTTGCTCAACATCCTAGCATTGGTGAGGGCAGAGTGAGGACTGGGACCAAGGTATCTTACCATGAGGGCTTCGGTTGGAATAGATGGTGCGGAATGTTTATAAACCAGGCCGTGTGTTACGGTCTTGTTGAAGGACAAGGTGGCAGCACCAATGTGCCCCACCCCAGAAATCAAAGTCCTTAAATACTGATCCTGCCCATTTGTTAAGGAGTTTGGGATCAGCTCGGTTAGGTTGTCTTACTTCTTCAGGTGGTAGGGTTTTCATCTGAAAAAGGAAGGGATTGCACAGAATGACTCTTGAGACTCCTTCCCACCATATGAGTGCTGTGTATCACAAGTCATGGCAGTTCTCAGGGCAGTGGGGTCCCAGGGTGGAGAAGCTTGTGGTTACTTTGGGCAGCACTCTACTTGCCTGTGATTGATTGGGGGATTTCTGCAGCAGGAAGCAGAGTGCCCCCACTTGCTTACCGCTCTGGTTTTCCCTTGCAGGTGGCATTGTCTTGAATCCGTCTTTCTATGGCATTCCTGGGCACACCCACACCATGATCCATGAGATCGGGCACAGCCTGGGCCTCTACCACATCTTTCGAGGCATCTCAGAGATCCAGTCTTGCAGTGATCCCTGCATGGAGATGGAACCCTCCTTCGAGACCGGAGACCTCTGCAGTGATACCAACCCAGCCCCAAAACACAAGTTCTGCGGTGACCCAGGGCCAGGGAATGACACCTGTGGCTTCCATAGCTTCTTCAACACCCCTTACAACAACTTCATGAGCTACGCAGGTAGGGCTCCCCACCCGGCAGGGCGCACGCAGCTCCATGCCCCACACGGGCTCTGGTCCTAGCTCAGAGGAGCCTTGGGAAGGCTGCTCTCTTCCTAAGACTTCTTCATCCCAACTGTCCCTCATCCCAGATAATCAGGATGTGACAGTGTTTGTGTGAGATCTCAGGGCTTCATGGGAGCTGTCGCATCTGACATCTCAGAAAGACACACTTGAAGGAGCTGAGTGGTGCCCAAGGTCAGGAGACCTACGTAGAAGTTCTAGCTCTATCACTGGGTCACCCAGTGCCTTTGGGTCTGTCACATCTTCGCTCAAGAAAATGGAATCTTTGGATCTGAGGAATCTTAGAGAAGGTTCCTCTAATTTTGCAGTTGTATTTTTCTAAGCTGGTCGTTATTGCAACTTTTTCTTTATCTTTTTTTTAACTGCAACTTTTTCTTAAATATAAAACTCTTATATTTTCCTTTACTCTTATTACAAATATTAGAATGCTTTTGGCTTTGCAAATACGAAATTATGTGAGAGGGTGCATTCTTTTCCTAACTACATATATCCTGTCAAAGTCCTTTTTTTATACCATCAGTGATAGCATTAAGGACTCATGCTTTGGGTTCAAGGATGTCCTGTACCTCTTTTAGAATATATCAAGGCCACTCCTAGCCCTTAGGGCATTTTTGGAAAGTTAAAACGAGGCATCCTTTTCTCAAGGCAGTCTCAGCCCTCACCACTGGCCTCTTAAACCAAGAACTCCAGTGTAGAACCCCATCTGCAAATTGCATATAGTAGCCCAACATCAAATTCTATTATAATATTCGATTTAGGTGTCTCTTGCCCCTACAAAAGCAAGCGAGTTCTCTGAAAGCAGAGATTGTCTCTAATGCACCACTATATTCCTAGCACTTAGCACAAAGCCTGGTGCTAAAGAAATGTTTTTTGAGAAGGAAGGGAGGGAATAAAATAAATAAATCTAATAAAGGTTTAAAAAAGTGATTCTTATCAATACTAATCTTTCTCCTTGTATAAAGGTTTACGGTTCCTAAAGGACGTTAATACACGCTATCTCATTGAACTCACAACAAATCCGCGGGTCAGAAACTATCCCCATTTTACAGATGGCAGTACTATGGCTCACTAAAGTCATTTGCCCAAGGTCACACATCTGACTCCAGACATTTTTTTTCTTCTACTCCTGTACGGGGCTCTAAGTCTCCATCTCTACTTGAACTAGGAAAGGCCTTTTCCCATAGTTTTCCATTTCTTCTTTTGGTTTTGGCCTCAGATCGCATTTGAAGAGAGGATTTTGCTGCTGAAACCCAATGAATTTGATGATCCTCTATAGATCTTCCTACTTTCCCACATGGGCTGATGACCTCTCTGGGCTCTGTAGGTTAGGGCTCCTGCCATTCAAACCCGAGGTCTCTGGAAGGGTCAACAGCCCAACCCTGGCACCAGAAATGGGTCTTTAGGTTTAGGTCTTTTAAAAAGACCACAGTGCTGGGTATTTCCTCAAAAGCAGATTTCCCACTGGATTCCCATTCCCAGCCAAGCCAACATCCCACATCCGGTGCCCTGTCCCCTCACAGAGCCCTGCTCAAGTTCCATTTCTGTAGCACCTTTCCTTGGCCAGCTCAACGCACATGGAAAATAAACAATAACATGAATTTGGAAGTTTGCCGGATGCTTAGGGGCCTCGGAGCTGCCACTAGCTACCAGACCCCCATAAACTAAATCTTTTTTTTGTTCCCCTTTGTACAGATCTAAAGGGTGATTGATTTACTGTTGTTTTTTTAAAGAAACCCCTCAGCTCAGTGACCCATTAACAGCAGAACTAATTCACTGAGCTACGATAACAAACTTACACCCGCAAAAGCATATTCAAGGCGACCACGAGCTTTGAAATGTTTGTTTTCCTTAGGATCTCTGATAGATGAGGTGACAAAAGCAGCTGGATGAAATTCAAAATGCAGAAGAGGATGGGGTTCTCAGGACCGGGGAGAGCTATGCACAGGGGCTGTGTGGTCAAGGCCAGAGGGTGAAGACCCCTGGTGGATCAGCAGCTCCGACTTCCTTCCTTCCTTTCCTTCCCTTCCTTCCTTCCTTCCTTCCTTCCTTCCTTCCTTCCTTCCTTCCTTCCTTCCTTCCTTCCTTCCCTCCCTCCCTCCCTCCCTCCCTCATGGTCACTCAAGGAGTGAAGAGTGTAGAGCAGCACTATCCAGTAGAACTTCCTACAATGTTCATTGTCCAAATATCAATTAGGTATTTACTCTCTGCCAGGCATGAAGAAAGATGCTTATATGTATGAAAAATTAGAAAGTGCTCGCCAGTCCAATAAGCATGGATTGTTGAAGTAAATCACAAGGCTCCCATATGATAGAATGTCATGTGGCTGCTAACGATAATGCAGAAGAGGAAAGACAGGTATAAACCGAAGCTGAGGAACACAGAAGTTTGGGAGTGCAGGCACCAAATGTGAATCCTCCGTGCGTCAGCCTTTGACCATAGGCAAGGTGCTTCTCTAGGCCTCAGTCGCTTCCTGGATACTATGGAGGGTCATCACACTGACCTTGTGTGATCACAGGTGTACTCATGCAGATGAAGGACTTAGAACTGTCCTTGATACCATAACTCATGTTCTGTAAATGATCGTTCATAGTATTTGTTAACTCTTTAATGTGAAAATGGTCACAGAGCCTTGTATGGTGTAAGACCTGACATATATACGTGTGTGTGTGTGTGTGTGTGTGTGTGTACATGTAAAAGTATGTATATATGTGGTGTAAATGTGTTTCTGATCATGAGAATTATAAATATTCACATGCAATATACATATATACACATAGACCTATATACTAAATACTAATTGTATTATCTCTAGGTAATGAGTTTAGGGGGATGTTTATCTCTTTGTCACATTTTGGGCATATTCCACATGTTTTACAGTGAATAATCATTTATTGCTATTGCTATTAGTATCTCTATTATTATTTAATAAAAACCAAAAAGGCAGGGGCTCTTACAAAGGGATCTCCATTATCCCTACACTAGACACAGGTTAGCTTATTAAGTGTTCTTATTTGCTTTAGGAAGCAGTTACATCATTGTTCCCTGGGTTACCGTGGGTGAAAACGAGGCTGGTGGGGTGGGGGGGAGCATCGTACTCCTGGTTCCAGCACAGGGCAGTGCTGGCCTGACCCCCTGTACTTGGCGGTCACCATGCTCCAGAAGGGAACATGTTCTGGAGAACAAAGTCCAGTTAGCAAACTCAGGGCAGGGCCCCGAGAGCATGGGGGCTGGTGCAGGCTTCCACAGTGATGAGATCCCTGAAGTCCTCTCTGCTGTGGGATGGGATGGGAACTGAAGAACAAGAGGGGCTGGTTGGTCCTGGAGCTCAGATGTCAGGAGAGGAAACGTGTGGAGGCAGGAAGCCAAGAGGGGCCGACTCGAGACATGAGCTAATTGAGACAGAGCATTTGTGATAAACGGAAACCCTTTGGTGCCTCCCCCCCAAGGTTCTGATAGCAGCTGAGTCTCTAAGTGACGTCCCGTGGGACAGACGTTCACGGACTTCTGTGTTCAAGTTTAGATAAGTTTCTGCTCCCTTACCAATTTCTGTCACCTATTTGTTTTTCATACTCCTTTTTATTGACAAACGTGGAAATGGCTAATTTTTAAGTCACAAAAAGAAAATGCACTTCTTTGGGGAAAAGAAAGAAACAAACAAACCAGAGTGTATGGATGGGAAAAAAATGCTGATTTTCTCCTCCATTCACCTTGATAAATACTCTGTGTGCTCCAGCTCACCGAGTCCCCACAGCAGCTCTATGGAGTGCAGTTGATTAAATGTCCCCAGTTTGTACCCGAGGACCCGAGTTTTAGAGTTACTTCCTCCTTTGGGAAATGACTGATTTGTATTCTGTTCAGTGCCTGTGCCTTAACATAAACGGCCATTCCTCTTAATAGACAGAGGTGTTATTTCTGATATCTTTACCATTATAAATGATGCTTCAAAAACTATCCTCATACCTCTATTTTCCCCATGTTTGTTCATGAGTATCTGTCTATTGAATTCCTGAATGTGCTATTGCTACATCAAAGAGAATGAATATTTTACATCTGATTTTTTTCCTTGCTTCTGGTTCTCTCTCTCTCTCTCTCTCTCTCTCTCTCTCTCACACACACACACACACACACACACACACAAGCACATGCACACGCATGCACGCGCTATCCCCATCATGAGGCAGTGAGCATTGACTGAGCATTATCATGGTTCTTTGTGTGCCACTCCCCTTAGCCTTCAGCTGAGTCCTGAGATGAACATTCTCGGTGTCCTCATCATCTCCACCTACAGATGGGAAAACGGGGGCCCTGAGGGCATGAATTCACTTGCCCACTTGACTCTGCATCCCTCACACATTGGTCTACCTCTTTAGCCATACTTTCTTAGCCATTGTCCCTTCCCCTGCCTCTGACCTATTCAGTGGCTTTTCCAGGGGTACTTTTTTGCACTAAGAATGCAAAGTTCTTAGGAACAAAGAACATCCCCAATGAGCTGGCCCTTCTTAGGCTGAGACATTTGGACTCTATTCTCCAGGCAGTGGGGAGCTATAGAATATTTGTTATTCAAGGAGTTAGATGGCTGCATGTGGACTTGAGAGAGATGTATGTGATTAAGGGGACTTGTTAAGGGACATTGGGCTCTTCCGCTTTGTCCAGACCTATGAAAGATGTGCCCAGGGTGCTATACAAGGGACTGGCCATCAAAAATTACTAAGGGCATCGGAAGGAGCTTCTGTGTATATCCTCTTTTCACTCCTGTCCCTTCCCCAGGCTGGATTCTCAAGGAAGTTCCCATTCAACTACCCAGCACCTGCTCAAACTTATTTTCTGTTTGTTTGATAAGGCAAAGTGAGTTTATGCTGCAGGATTCCCAGGGGTGAGTTTATTTTAAGATTTGGCGAGCCCCGTGCTCCTCCGTCTGGGACCCAGCTGCTGGAACCCCAACTGGGCAGACGCCTCTGGGAAGTGGCATTTTTGGAAACTGAGCCAAAACAGTGCCTTTTTCTGCCCCATAGGGCAGCTGAATGAAGCTGTCGGAGGGGCAGACAGGAAGCAGGCTCCTTCCTTGGGCGGTGAATCTCAGTCTTCAGTCCACGTTGTAGCTGAAGGTCACTTGATCTAAGGACAGTTAAGAGATTGTATTCCAGCCCACTCAGACTTGGGCTCACATTCTATTTCTCAAGCACCTGCAGGATCCTTTTCCCATACAAAGTCTCATTTATGCACAGAAAGAAGTTCTCATATTGATTAGAAACATGGTCTTGCAGTCCAGAATGCCTGGGTTCAAATCTCAGATGTATCCCTAGCATTGTGATCATAAAAGAGTTGCTTGGCCTCTCTCAGTCTTGATTCCCTTCTCTGCAAAATGGAGTAAATTGTAGTATTTACTCCCCAAATAGTGGGAATGTTGAATATGTCCAAAGCACAGGGCGCCAGGCCTGGCTGATACTAAGCACGCAGTAGCCAAGTGACAGTACTGTCCTCGTTCCCAGCATGGACACTGAGCCTGGATTGTTCCTAGGGCCTCCTGCCTCTGGCTGTGCTCACTGCAAAGGACACCACGTCCCTGCGGACTCCCTCTCCTACAGTCCCTGACCTTCCTCTCCCCATCTTAGCCATGCAGTTTGGTTGACCTCAAGTACCTCCATCTTCAGAAGCCTCCCTGGGTCTCTGTCCTTCCCACGGTGCTGTCGCTTGTTCATCCATGGTCAGCATCACAGACTTTCACAGTCTTCTGATAACCTTGGCTCATATGAGAGACTCGCCTTCACTCTCAGCTAGACTGGTCGCTCCTCGAGGGCAGGAACATTTTTAAATTTCATCTTTCTGTGGCCTTTGGCCCAGAGCAAAGAAGATGGGATAGATTCTCAGAGGGTTAGTTCGAAGGACAATATCACCGCCTCCACGGACAGTGGAATGAATGGGCGAGCGGATGAGTGAATGTGAAGGAATGAGGGAGTGACTAAGCTAGTAAAGGAATGAATGAATGGGAGATTTGGGGTGAGTTTTGAGGGAGGGATAGACAAAGGGAATGCATGACTTACTGACCAGGGATTGAGGGGTCCGTGGGAAGCTGTTTGTCCAGCCCTTGTCCTTAGCTGTGACCTCTGGGCCGCTCCGTCCCATCCACCCTCCCCTTCCTCCTGTTCCCTCCTACCTGTCTCCAGAAGTGATGCCTGCACTCATTTCTTCACAGACCATTAGCTCTTGAGCACTGGAGGAGGCCAGCTCTGCATTGGCAAGGGCTGGGGTGCTGGCTGGCTGGCCCCCTGGGAGACGCCAGGCAGTGGGTTCTTATCTCTCCCTCTGCCCACTTGCAGATGACGACTGCACGGACTCCTTCACGCCCAATCAAGTTGCCAGAATGCACTGTTACCTGGACCTGGTCTATCAGAGCTGGCAGCCCTCCAGGAAGCCGGTGCCCGTCGCCCTGGCCCCCCAGATCGTGGCCCACACGACCGACTCCGTGACGCTGGAGTGGTTTCCGCCCATCGATGGCCACTTCTTTGAAAGGTGAGTTTGGCCCATGCAGTGTTGATCCCTCTCTCCTGCCGAGAAGAGGGGAATCCCAAAGGGAAGCTGTTTTCTTTGTCCTGGCCCTTGTTCATCTGGAGCCCCTAGCACCTCGCCATGACTCGTCCATAGAGACACATGGCAAATTTGGGAGTCCGGGGATAAATGAAGGAGCGCTCATTGGAATTACTAAGTAAGGATGCATGCTTTCAATGAATGAATGTTTAGCTTTATTTTATTATGAAACACCTGGAAACTTATTGCCTCTTTATTCTGGGAGAGAGGTGCTGGCCTCATCTCCACGAGCTCACGAGTTGAAATTGCCTCTGGTCAACACCCAAGTGTGATAGATGTGTAATGTATATTATATATGAAGGTGTATATATGTGCATATATACACATTCAAACATCATACAGGAATATACATACTTGAATGCACTTGAATATATGAATACATATAATTAGAATCTTTGTACCTAGTATTTTGTTATAGAATAGAGGGTAGAATTTTTAGAAGATCAGGGATGATAAACTGAGGCACAGGAGTTCTGCTCCCCTGTCTTTCACTTATTAACTGTACTACCATGGGCAGGTCACTTTCCCTCCTTAACTGGTCCTCTTTGGCAGAAAAGTGGGTCCGATGATGCCTCAGGGTCCTGAAGACAGTGACCTGAATCTGCCTTGGTCTCTTGTGGTGCCTTTCAGCATTGAGACCCACTGAGGTGCTCAAGGTTTAAGGGAAACAGATTCCCAAGAGTCAGGAAAACAGATTAAGATGATGACATCTGCACTTGGCTATAATTTAGGGCTTATTAGTATATTAACCCCCATCGCAACCCTTCTTGGGGGCATTTTCTCCAACACTGATGATATACAATTGATGATGATGAAAGGAATAACCAGCTAATGATTAACTAATAATTCTCTGTGGTTGTGGTTGTTGCCACTTATCAAGTCTTTACTCTGGGCCACATTCTATATTAAGGCTTTCTGTGCAGAGTCTCCAGTAACTGTGAAAGGGAATCATCGAGGAACATCTGGGGGGCTCAGTGGGTTGAGCATCTGACTCTTGGTTTCATTCAGCTCAGGTCATGATCTCAGGGTTGCAAGACTGAGCCCCACATTCGCTCTGTAGTCAGCGTGGAGTCTGCTTGGAATTCTCTCCCTCTCCCTCCGCCTCTTCCCCTCCCCTCATTTGCATGTGTGCTTTCTCTCTCTCAAACAAACAAACAAACAAACAAACAAATAAATAAAACCTTTAAAAAATAGGGGAATCATCTTCCTCATTTGCCAGGTAGGGCAGGAATTAGACGGTGCTGGGAGCTGGGCTCTGATTCACATTTTGCAACGTTTTGTCTTGGGCCCCCATGTGCTTTCATTAAGTCCTTCCAAAACTTAAATTATAAAGGAGGTATTACTCCTCCTCTCAAAAGAGCCAAAAAAAGTGGTAAGGAGCTCTCATTTGCATGTGTGTGTATGTATAAATACATATTAGATCATGATACCACATTAAATTTGGGCTCCAGTTTTCTCTACTACCATCAGTCCCTGAGTCTAGAACCTTTGTTTGACAGCTGGGTCAATGTGTTCATGGTGGAAGGAAATGCGCTCCCCGACCCTCTATAAACCAACACTCCCCCCACCCCCACCCCGCCTTCCCCTGCCCCAGTGGCCCCACTGGGAGCTCAGAGCTGGGTTTGGGAAACGTCATGTGACACTTTAGAACAGACTTTCCAGCAGCCTGTAGATTTATTTATTTTTTCTGTGGCAATGAGAAGTATCAGACTTTTGGTCAAGCCTTGGCCTCAGTTCCACTTAAAAATGGAAGTTTTGTAAATGAAGCTTCCCATGTATGTATTTAATTTGTATTTCATAAAGCAGTTATTGTCCATTAAATAAATACCATCTGATTGTTGGAAACCTATTGAAGGGTTAATTGTTGTGTAATGAGATATGTCTCTATTATATAGTACCCTCAGCTTCAATCAATATGTTTTTAATAACCTATAGTCAGTTGGTACTTGAGGTTCATACAATAGCTATTCTGTTCAGTCTGAGATTTCATAACGGAGTTATCATATGTTAAATTAAAGCTGACATTTTAGAAACATGTCTAATTAGGGTTAACAGCTACGTAGACGATAGTCTATGGCTAAAGGAAGTCGATCGGCAAGTTCAATAAATTGCTGTAAAGAAATGGAGCTATCACTCTCCCATACCCGCAGAGTTTGTACTCCTACAGATTGGCTTGGTGCAGAGAGCACGAGCTTTGTTGGCAAGTTGTCTGCACTCTCTTCTCAGCCCCACCACTCCTGGTCCGCGGGACCTTGCGGAAGCCATCTTAGCTCTCTGGTTCTCTCTGACCTTCCAAGTCTTCTTCCATAATTGTGCCCGCGTCACCTGGCTTTTGTGGGGAATTCAAGAAATGTGACATCCGTGATAGGCTCACACACACACTCTATGTTCAAGAAATACTAGCTCCCATCTTGTACAAAGTTTCCCTGAGCTGTTTAGCTAGTTAAAAATTCTCTTTCCCTGCAAAATCTCTGGTGTTTTCCACTACATCCATCAATGCCAACCTCTCGCCCCTGGCCATCCTTACGTCCTCCTGCTGTTCCTCACATCTGTGGTCTAAGAGAATACAAGGGTTTTCCTTAAAAAAACATATTCAGATCCTCCCACAGCCTGTGTCCTCACACATGGGCAACTGAATAAATAATTCAAGGCCACCCCTGGCTTTTCTAACGCCTTTATTTTTATCTGTCTTGCAAACATGTGTTGACTGAATGGTTTCAGTTACCTGAACAATCGGCAGTGGCCTATTAGAATTCTGGACCCATACCCAAAAGACCTGGGTCTGAAGTCTTTGCAACCTCATTCGTTTCCTTCTCTTTGGCCTCAGTTTTCTGATCTGTAAGTCAAAGGCCATCTGGCCTTTCTCCCTACTCCAAATCTCAGAACACGGAAAATAACTTGAGTAACTATTTTCTCAGTTTTCCCAAGAATGGTGCATAACGAATCCATTCTAGATGCACAGGAGAGAAGTTAACTCATCATACACCGACATCTTAAAGAAGCACTGTTCAATAGGACTTCTGCAGTAATGGAAATGTTCTGTATTTCTGCTGTCCAATATGGTAGCCATTAGCCAACTGGCAATGGAACATTTGAAATGTGACAAGTGTGAAACTGAATTTCTAAATTTGTTTAATTTTCATTCATTGAAATTCAAAGACCCACATGTGGCTGCTGGGTGCTGTATTATTAGCACAGACTTTAGGCTTTGATTCTCATGGAGGATGGGTAAGAAAGATGGTCTCTTCCAATGTTAGCATCTTATACTACTGTAATTTCAGTGTGTGTGTGTGTGTGTGTGTGTGTGTGTGTGTGATTGTGTTTCTGTGTACAAACATGTGGAAATAAAAATGAAATAAATGCCAAACATAAGAACACAAATACTCCCTGAATGTGTAGGATGCTGCCTGATTTTGGTAAAGCCTGTATCTACTCTTATGACTTTACAAGCTATGAACTTGGCGTGATTAGTTTGTACTCATGATCTTCTGTTTCCTAATCTGTGAAATGGGAACATCACCCATGGCCCAGAATCATACCATTGCATTTATTTGCTTACTTTGCCTTTACTTTTGTCCTTCTTTTCTGAATCCACATTTCATTCAGCATGAAGACCAATCTTTTTAAAATGCGAATTAGATCATGTCACTCCCTGACCTAGAGTGTCTCCAGTGGCTTCCCCACTTCTTTTATGTACTATCTCCAGGTGGTGTGTTGGACCTGCCATGATCTGGTCCTGGCCTCCTTGTCCAGCTGCCTCTCTTAATACTCCTTCCCTCATTCAAGACTCCTGTCACTCACACTTCCTTTGGGATCCCTATAGACCAAGTCTTTTCCTGTGTAGGTCCTTTACATACCTGAGACTGCCCCTGGAATAATTTATATCCACTCTTTGTGCCATCCTTCAGCTCTCACCATAGATGCCTCCCCTCACTAAGGTCTTTTGTGATTGTTTCATTTTTAATTAGCCCAGTGTACCTCCCCCACCAGTATTCTTGCCTACATCATCCATTTACTTTCCTTCTGGAACTTAATGAACCCATAGTTTTGTATCTGTTTACTTATTTGTTTATGTACTGTCCATCTGGCTTCAAGCTCTATGAGGTGTAAGTGGCATACCTGATTTCCTTCCCCTTGGATAGTCGAAGTCTGGAACTTGTATAGTGCTAGCAACTAGAGGCAGTTCAAGGACTACCCACTGAATGAACAGATTAAACAGTGAATGATAATGTGAATCAGTGGCTGAATGGGGGGAAGGTACTTTGTAGAGCTCTGTGCAAACAAGGCATGTTAACTGTCAGGTAGATGATGGTTTAGTCACTCAAAAAAATATCTATTAGAAACCTAGGATGTGTAAAGAACTGATGTTCAGAAGACTATGTGACCATCATCTAAAACAAAGCATCTAAAGAAACAAAAAGAGAGTCTCAGTGGCCGTTAAGGTCCATGTGGTTCCTGACTCCATCCCAGAACTTTCGTAATCTCATTGTCATCATAGAGCCAGTCATGTGACCCTGAGCTTCGGAGCACAGATTGTGGTCATCGTAGCAGAGCTCTGCCCTTCAGAGTGAGCAAGTCTCTCTGCGCTCCTCATTCCCCACCTTCAAGTGTATTTCTCTAATTATTATTATTGCTAGTCCAAGAGTAATTCATTGATACTCAAAATATATAGAAAATTCAGAAAACCAGAAGGAATAGAAAGGGAGGGGTAATCATCTTGTATTCATCCCGCCACCCAGAAATTGGTGTTGGTATTTTGTCATGTTGAAGTTACTTGAACAGCATTGAGAAGCTGCTGTAAATTCAGGTTTGAATAGGATTTTTTCACCGAACATTGTAGCTGATGCATTTTTCATGAGATTTCATGGAATATTTTTGTAATGACTGCTTACCGTTTAATTGAACATATTAATCTTAGGCTATTTCATCATACTCCTTTCACTGGATATTAGCGTGCTTGCAAAATTTCTACCTGTGTACGATTTCACATTAGCAGTGATAAAGCTGAGGATGAAAACCTACAGTTTGAGAATCTAGACTAGGTTAGTTATGAGTCGTAGCAACATGTCTGAGTGACTGATATTCATCCCTCTAGCTATCTCCCATCCAGCCACCCACTCACCTATCCCCCCAACCCCCATCCACCCATCCGCCCATCCACTCATCTATCCATCCACTCATCTTTCTCCATACGTTGGCCACCATATAAGCAGATAATCAGGAGAATGATCTGTTCAGTTATAGGTTTGGGGATGAGCTTTCTGGCAGCTGTGTGGGAAGAGAAGTGGAGAACACAGCAGACTGATGCGTACCAGCATACTCTTTCTCACCATGTGAACCCAGGGGCTACAGAGCTTCCCTATGAAGGGAAAGCTGTAAAGCTCCCCCATTGCATCTTTCAGGTAGTTAAAGGATAATGATCCTTCTAGGAATGATGAAAGAGGTATTGGCAGGACCACTGCATTTTGAGAAATAATGGGCCGATCCCTCTCCCCTCCTGGCAGCTGCCTCCTAAAGAGATGCCAAGTCTGGAGAACAAGCAAGATCCCAGAGGCTGTGGCTAAAGGGAGATTGAATCCAGATACATAAGACACTTGACAGTAGAGGAAGCCACCATAGTATTCCACTTCTGGGGCTCTGCCTTTCGAGGGATTGGCTTGCCCCTTGGGAAGCTGCTAAAATGAATTAGATGTCTTGGTAAGGAAGCTGCTTTTGACTGTTAAATCAGAAGTGATTCATCCCTCCCCAGAATGTCAGGCCTGGAAGGTTCTATAGGCATCATCTGGGGGTCCAGCCAACTCATTTTCAGATGAAGGAGCTGAATCATGCCTTCTTTTTATTTAATACTTAGGGCACAGGATGGTGCCTGGCACGTGGGAGGTACCTGAAAAACACTGTTAAAAGAATAAAATTTGAAGTCAAATGGAGCTAAAGATTTTTTCACAACCGCACATCAAATTCTCGGTAGAGCTTTGGATGTCTGATGAAACTAAGATGAATATGGGTTTAAGCCTTTGGACTGTTGATTCTGTACTGCTTGAAATTAAAGAAGTGTCTTCCAGTAGGACTGAAGCCATATAAGCCCAAACAAGATCTTTGCTGGGCAGTGAGGTGGGATTTCACTCATGGTCATGTTCTGGAAACTTTGGCAAGGATAGGGAGGATAGGGGTAGCATGGAATTGTTGTGTCTTCTGCCCTGGTGCCTTTGGCCTAGCCAGATCAGGAGCTCTTTCAACTGTTCCTAAGTCAGTGCATTTCCCTTCTTTCCTTGGCCTCCTAGAGAATTGGGATCAGCATGTGACCTTTGCCTGGAAGGGAGAATCCTGGTGCAATATGCCATCAATGCCTCCTCCCCGATGCCCTGTGGCCCATCAGGACACTGGAGTCCTCGAGAAGCAGAAGGTAAGCTAGCCTGGAAGCTCATTAACAGTTTGGGGGTACAAGGAACAACCCTTCTGATGTAGCTAGAGCTTTGTGATGTTAATCTTCTCTGCATACTGTCTTACTTGATCTTACGATTGCCTTGCAAGACCAATTTATTTTATTTTTTGTCTTTTTCCCTGAGCTTTACTGAGACCTAATTGACATATAACATTGTATAGGTTTAAGGTGTACCAAGTGATGATTTGATACAGGGATCATTGCAAGTGATTATCCCACAATAAGGTTAAGTAACACATCCATCATCTCATCCTTTTTGATGGTCTGTTTGGGAGCTCATGTAAGATCTACTCTCTGGGCAGTTTTCAAGTATATGACAGAGTAGTGTTAACTATAGTCACCATGGTGTAGATGAGAACTCCAGAGTTTATTCATCATACAACTAGAAGTTTCTGCCCTCAGCCCAAGATCAAGGCCAATATTCATGCATTGATTCAGCACATGTCCTTTGGACCTCCACACTGTCCTAAGTATGTCATCCCACTTTATATACGAGGAAACAAAGATGCTGAGATATTGAACTTGTGCTTGAAGACACACACCTGATTAAGATATGGCGTGTACTTGTGTCTATGTGTGCCTCTGGACCCTGACGGCCTGTTGGTGCATAGAGAATCACACATAATGGGGGAGGGGTCATTTCCGTAACCTTCGTCTTCTTCATTTGCTGCTGGGAATATCTAGGGCACCCACACACATGCCATAACTGTCCCTCTCAGAGTTTTTTGCCATGTACCCTCCTTGTTGAGATTCATTTAGCAGCAAGACACTGGAGGGAAGAGCCTCATCATTGCCGCTTTTGGTGGGCTCTCCCCATGAGCAGACCATCCCCTGCCCAGGGGTCTCCCAGGCTCTCCTAGGGGCCAGCAGTCTGTGTGCTCCCTTATGGCCCCGCTTGTTGCCAGAGCCCCTGGGTTTTCTGCAGAATTTAAGGGAGTGTCTTTCACCCAGTGCTTTGTTCCCGTGGCACTTGGCCCCGACAGTGGCCACTTGGAACTTATAGAATCTCATGGAAAGTTGCCTTCTCAGTTTCCTTCTGCGATCCCCCCCTTCTTTCCTGCTCAGTTCTGGTGCCCAGAGCCCGGCTGGTAGAGACCCTGTGTTCTCCCGTGCCCTTCCTTGCCCTCAGAGACTTTTGCTCCACCCTGTGCAGGGCAGCTCTCATCCACAGTTCCTGGGGGGTTGGGGGAGACACACCAGCCCATCAGAGAGAGAGAGCAGAATCGGATTCCTCCCTGAGGTTCAGCAAGAACTCCCCTGTTTTCTTCTATATTTTTAGAAAGAAGGTTGAGAAGAAAAAGCCAGAGAATAAAGCAAGGGAGAGGGATCAGAGAGGAGAGTGAAGGAGAAAAATGACAGCTCAGTACTTTGTTATCTTCTCAAGTAGCTTAAAATAAAAATGAGAGAGCTGAACTCAGGAACTCTAAACAAATCCATCTGGAATGTAAAGTGAGAGGGATGTCTGGGAGAAGCCCTCGGTTCACCCCCCCAGGATCACAGGCTGTCAGACTTGGAAGGGGGGCCTGGCTCGTCTAGTCTCAGTTCCCACCCAGCGCAGGAATCCCCCTGGTGCCCTCCCTTACCCAGGCTCTCCTAGCAGCCGCACATGCATTCCTGGGCTTTCTGTTGTAACTCCATTTGTTAGAAAGTTCTTCCCGAGATTTACAGTTGTGACTTGTCCACCCCAGTGGGACGCACCTTGGGTTCTCACAGAAGAAAGGGCGTGTCTCTGCCAGCCGACAAACTGTGTCCGTGCAGAGTGACCCAGGCCTATCTACGGCCACCATAGGAGCTGTGTGCTGGGCACCATGCTGGGTACATGGCCAGGACAGAGCTGACCATCTGACAGGGGAGTCGGATGAGCAAAAGAGTGGCTACCATCTACCATCGGGTGCAGCAAGGCCCATGATAACTGAAACACAGAGTGCCAGGGGCATCAGGAAGAAGCCAACCTTGTCCCGAACTGAGACTTGGTCACCACTCCAGTGATCAAGGCACATTTGAGAACATGAACAAAGTTTGGTATGTTTAGAGCCAGTGTTCTTTTATTTTTTTTTCCCCAATGTGATCTGGAGGTTTATGGGGTTCCTGGAGACTTCTTAGGGCATCCTCAATACCCAACATTGTTTTCATAATAATGCTATGGTAATTGCTTACCATTTCACTCCCCTTCTCTCCTGAGAGAGCAGTGTTGCTTTCCAGTGACTGTGTGGAATGTGATGTTATTACTGCTCTGATGGCTAATGGAGCACACGCTTGTGTGCCCTTGTGTTTGAAGTTTCTCAGTGTTCCTTTATACCATGGTAACGACCAGTCGATGTAGCCCACATTAAGGAAAGCTGTTCGCCGTTGCTATGAGAGCTTAAGTGGGTTTGGAGCATGAAACGTGAGGAATGGAGTAGGGGAGGTTGGACTGGGTGTTCTCCAATGACCAGACGACCCTGGGTTTGTACTGAGGGCAGCAGGGAGCCACCGCATGCCTTTGGGGCCTGGGGCACCGTGCAATGTGTGTGTTACAAAGATCTCATGGGCTGCTGTTTGGTGAAGAGCCTCAGGATGGTGGTGCTGGGGAAAAGGGAACAGCTGGGTGGCTCTTGCGGGAATCCAGGAGAGGGATGGTGGTGGCCTGGGTGTGGCCCACGGTAGTGAGAGATGGAGCCAAGTCAATGGCATTGAGAGACATTTGGGAGGTAGTATCAGCAAGACTCTCCGCCAAGACTTCTCTGGCTAAAACCATCTTGGTTTGTTTTACTCGCTACATGAATGAAATAATTCTCAGACATCTCCCCACACCTCCATCCAACCCAACTGTCAACTGCTTAAGTCAATTCTTGGTTTGCCCCTGACCCTGTCAAAGCATGATATGCAGAGTCGAGTTCATCTGGAAGTGCTGAGCCCCCTCGTTCCCTAGCTGGCTCAGGCATGCAAGGAAACCCAGCAGCCTTGGGTTTTCCTTCAGGATATGTAAATTTAGTGCATGCAGGCCAGGAAAAGACATTGTTCTTTTTTTAGAGCATCCTATTACAGGCTCTGTGATCCTTTTGGCTCAGACCCTTTTAATATCCTTGAAGAAATAAACTTTTCCATGAGCCAAACTCGGCAATTTATTTCTCAACTCATTTTCATCCTATTTATCTTTGCGTGTTTAAGTTTTTGGACTTCCCAAACTAACATAAAACTCCCAAATCCATGAGCGATGCCAGACATATCTTTGGGGTTGGAGAGAGAGTATGGGGAGGGGGTGGGGGTGAAGAGGACTGGACCTTGGTCCTCTTCACCCTTCAAACACCCTTCAAACACGAGAACACGTAAGGGTCCGAGCCCTGCCATCAATGTGCTCTGTGCCCTTGAATGAGTCACTGAGCTTCTGTGAAGATAGCATCTCATGCACAGAATAAATGTCCTCTGTAGCTCTAATATTCCATGGAACTGTGACTTCTTTAACTCCATATTAATAAGATAAAAGGCTTTATTCTTTTTCAACACTTCCTTAGCCATTCGGGGTCTTTTCTGGTTCCATGCAAATTTTAGGATCGTCTGTTCCAGCCCTTTGAAGAAAACTGGTGCACAGGGTGTGGTGCATGAACAATTAATCTTGTAACACTGAAAAAATAAACATATTTGGGAAAAATAAAAAAAAATTAAAATAAATTTTAAAAAAGAAGGCTTTTTTCCTTTAACAAATACTGCACACCCACTATCTTCCATTTACTCCATTCCATGAACTTAAGGTAAATACAGTCACAGAAATTCTTGCCTTTGGCCACAGAAATTCTTCTGTTGGTAGCAGAAGAGACCCTGTTTTCCTATCTCCTGAACAAAAACTGTATTTCATAGATGAATATTTCCTGGGGTGTTCATACCATGGACACTTGTTACCTAGGACGTTGATAGCTAGACCTCATCAGCTCAGATCTCAATTAAAACCAGGTATACAAACATATACAGCATTGCAAGGGCTGGGTTTTCCATGAGACAAGAACGCATGGCACTAGCTGTTTTCATTTTTATTATTTGTGTGAGGCCTTTCCCACTTTGGCTGCCCAGAATATTTCAGGTGTGCTGAAGTTTTCATCTGGAAAAAACTTGGCCCCAAGGTTTTACAACTATATTTGTGTCAACAGCTGCAGTGTATATACACAAAGATATATAATAGATGTCTGTATGGATCTTCATAAATGTAAATTTAAATCAGCCTAAGTGTGTCTAAATGTATTTCACACACATATATGGCCTCATTTCCAGTGGACAGCTTATATAAACATGTAACTTTTCATTTAGTCACCATATACACAAAAGGGTATGTATTAACAATGAAGTAACAGTACCTTTGCGTTTTTCCTCCTTCCCCCTTCCTTCTTATTTTATCCTCCCTCCCTCTTTGCTTCCCTTCCCACCCCACCCCCTCCCTTCTTTCCCTTCCCCTCCCTTCCCTTTTCCTCTGCCCTTCTCCCTGCCTCGCAACCACACCTGGTCAACTTTCCATCCTTGTTCTCTTTTTTCCCCTTTAGGTCCTTTGCTTGGTCCTCATCTCCCCTGATGTTCCCTTGTCCAAGCCACAGGTGTGATTGTCTACATTAGCACAGCCATTTCTCCCTGGGTGTCACTAGACTAGAAGCTCCATGGGGCCAGAGAGCACGTGTGTAGAAACCTGTTTCCCCAGGGGCTCGCCTAACACTGGACTCAGACCAGGCGGTCGGTAATTATTCTTTGAAGAGTGGATGGGTGGATGGATGGACGGACAGACAAATAAACAGATGGGTGAATACATAGATGGATGGATAGTGTCTATGACTCTAAACAGTTTTTCTTCTAAAAAACAATTCTTGTTTGCTTACAATTTTTCATTAGCCAATCCCTCTTGGTATAAAATGCCGATTCCTTAAAATGACCTACAAGTCCTTTGTGATCTGCATTCTGTTTAGCTTGCTGGCCTCATCTGCTGCCCCTCTCCCGTTGTGCTCAAAACCATAGTCGTCTTCCTTCTCCTCTCTCGGCTATTCTCTTTGCTTGGACTACCTCTTCCTCCCAAGCTTTTCCCTATTAATTCTTCCCGATGTTTCATGACAAAGCTAAATATTTGTGAGCATTTACTATTTTCCCATCCCAGTCGAGGTTTTCAGCAACCCTATGAGGCCAGTATCTTCAGAGTAACCCAGCCTCCATCGCTTCAAAGGGATGGGAACCCACAGTATCACATTATATTCTGCTCCCCATCAGGGGTTGACTTAAGCACCGGAGTCTCAGTTCCCTCTTCTGCAAAATGATTTCGGTAAGACCTGTGCCATAGACTCAGTGCCAGGACGAAGAGAGCCGAGGCAGGTAACGTGCTTGGCGCAGCGCCGCCCTCCCCGGGGGTGGTCAGTTCACGGAGCCTGGTGTGGTTAAAGGGGTCGCTGCATCAGTGATGGTTGGACTCAGCACACCCCCAAGCCTCTTTTTTACATGCAAACATTTATTTCTGAGAAGCAGACAAGCACACACTTTACTGAGATCCCCATTCCTGTTTATTTTCTTGAGTGTAATGTCCAGGCTCACCTTCCTTTCGGAAGGCCTTTGGTCCCTCTGTTGATTAACAAGAAACCAGGGAGAAGGCAGGAACCAAACACATTTGTCGTCTTTGCTCTCTTGTGGCTCCTACCACTGGTAGTCATTTTCTCCGAGGAAGGGAGAAAGATCGCTCCATCCCTTGATGGTCCCAGGAGAAAGTGTGGGGAAGGGGTAGAATGCTCACTGGGTACCTCCATCAGCAGACTTCAACGTTTCATGAAGCTCTCACTTTTCTAATTCCATATTAACAAGACAGAAGATTCTTCATTTCACAAATATTTGCTGAATGTTCACTTTGGTTAGTGTCTATGGATCAGGTGCTATATTCAATAAAGGCCACGGTATTGAGTGAAACAGAGGTATAAGAGGTAAAAACAATAACCATCTTACGGGATCTGGGTGACAATCTGATGAATGAATTCATGGCTAGGGAATGTGATTCACATACATTAAAATGATGCCCTCAGTAAAGCTCAATGAATAAGTGATATGTGCCACCAACCCACAAAGCTAAGGGAATGAGGAAGTCCACTGAGTTGGAGAGTCTGTAGGAAGAAAACCTTCAGCCTCACTAAGGAGTCTGATCTGTGCCTTTGACTTAAACCACTGGTCACTTCTAAACGCCTTTGCTGCAAATAGCGGATAAGCCTTGCCAAGGAATGCCAGGAAGAATCCTGTAGTTCTGTCCATCTCTTCCTGCTCTGATATGCTCTATCTTTTGAATTTTCCTCACATTCTTCTCCTCCCTTTCTTTCCTTTCTCTTCTCTTCTCCGTCTCCCCTTGGTGTCTTCTCTCTTCTTCCTTGGCTGGGGAGAGACACAGAGATTAGAGGCATTCTTCTAGCCTTCACTGTAGTAGCTTTCCCACCCAAAATGGTTTTCTGATTTTCATATCGTGATTCCTATGATGCCGTAACACTACCACAAAGCCATTTCAGACAGAGATTGCCTTTTCCTTTTTGCTTTAGAAATGTCCAGCATCCTACCTCCCACCAACCAGTGGTGCAAAAGAAGGGGGGGAAATGTGGCTAATAGGACAACTTGAGACCTTCCATCCTACCACCATGAGCTGATCCGTATCTCTTGCTAGACTCCCTTAAACAAATTAGAGCCAATCACTACACTGAGTCCTGATTAGTTTTTCTCAGCAGTGCAAAGGAGAACTCTCCGAGGGTCTAGGACTAATGATCTCAGCAGAGAAAAATTCAGAAGCCGCTGCAGGCTGAGATCAGTGGGGATGAGGCATTGTCTCCCCAGGGAAAGAGTAGAAGAATCCCTCCTTCCTTCTCCTCACCCCCACCTCACCCAGTACTCCCCTTCCTGAGTCAGACTGGACAGAGCTCTGAGGAGCTCAGGGTATGGAATGACCTCACATGGTGAAGAGGAGGAGAGATAAGGTGGTTCCAGGGCCGCCTTCCAGCTCTGTCATTCATGGTTCTAGACAGTTTCCTCCCAGAATCCTCAGGCCAAGGGGAGAAATGGTCTGTGCTCACCTCTTTTTTGCTGAAGGTTTCTGGTTCTTCTGTCATTTCAAGCAGGTTGTACTGAAAGCAGTACTGCAGGGATCCTAGTTTATTTTAGTGGCCTCTGTGTGCAGTAGGGAGAATAAAGAGTATGAACTTCAAGATGAGACAACACTGGGTTCTAATGCTGACCTTCACATCAAGCTGTGAGACTTTGATCAGTTCACTCCACATTTCTGAGCCTTAGTTGCCTCACCTCTGAGATGAGTCTTTGCAAGAAGTAAGCAAGTTCAGGGGATGTATGGGTGTTTGGCAAATGTGTGTTCCTCCCTTCTTCCCACCCGAGGCAGCAAAGCCTGCAAGTAGGATATGAAGAAGGAAAGTTGGGGCGTTAACTCAAGAGTAAGATACTCACTTGAATGTAGTTTTGACCAATTATTTGGTGATTCATCCAAGAACTGTATTGCAGGGGTGGACACGAGCTAGCTCTTGTGCATATAGCTGATTCACTAGAACACTGAGAATCTTCCTTCTCCATTCCCTCCTCTCTGAGCTCAAGTCAGGCCAGTCTCTCCTAGCATCTACAGGGCTTTCAGGAACTCACACCCTCATCTCTTCTCCGTAGGTCATCCAGATGTTGAGCAGCCCTGTAAGTCCAGTGTCCGCACCTGGAGCCCAAATTCAGCTGTCAACCCACACACAGTCCCTCCAGCCTGTCCTGAGCCACAAGGCTGCTACCTTGAACTGGAATTCCGCTACCCCTTGGTCCCTGAGTCTTTAACCGTCTGGGTGACCTTTGTCTCCACTGATTGGGACTCTAGTGGGGCTGTCAATGACATCAAACTGTTAACAGTCAGTGGGAAGAACATCTCTCTGGGCCCTCAGAACGTCTTCTGCGATGTCCCACTGACCATCAAACTCCGGCATGTGGGTGAGGAGGTGTACGGCGTCCAGATCTACACATTGGATGAGCACCTGGAGATTGATGCGGCCATGTTGACCTCCATTGCAGACAGCCCGCTCTGTCTAGAGTGTAAGCCTCTGCAGTACAAGGTGGTCCGGGACCCTCCTCTCCACGTGGACGTGGCCCCCCTCCTCCACCTCAATAGAAGATTCACAGACACGTAAGTGCACTCTCTGGATAGGGAGATGGTCAGGTGGGTGGGCGACAGATGAATCTAAGGAGGCTCAGAGAAGCCTGCCCTGGAAGAAGTTTCATGACTTCTGGGGATTCATAGCCTGGTATTGGCTGTAGAAGTGTCCTAACATGGCAGGGTCCATTGGGTGGGAATGGCAGTGCACAAGGAACCAGAAAGCCTGGATTTTTGGTGAGAGCTCTGATGTAATGCTAAGACTCCCAGACCTCTCTCAGCCTTCCCAACGATAAAATGACAGAGGCTGAGTAAGATTAGCAACAAGAAAGTCATGTATTTCTTGTGAAATGGGTGGAAGACCTGAAATTTGGTAATGATTTCCTGTTTATATTTAATTGAAGATTTGTGCATTGTGATTGCTTTTTCAGTGAGTGAGAAGGGAGTGAAGTTTTAGCAGGATGCCTAGAAATTGAGCATGTTTCCACGTATTTTCATGAGAATGTTCTTGGAAGGTGAACGTAACCAGTCACGGTCCTCCTTTGGTTCCCTTTTCTGAAGTGGAAGAGAAGTTCAAACCCATTTGATCCTTAAGGGCCCTTAAAGCTCTAGGTCTCTAAGAGCCTTTGGGGATACTCACAGCTTTTTATGAGCTAGTGCTTGTCCTTAACTCTCATTTCTCAAGCTACCTCTTCCTCAAACATCCTCAGGATTTATATTTTAGGCAAGAGGCTGCCTTACAGTGACCTCATTAGTGCTTTACCTATATGCCAGACAATGGGCTGAGATCTTTGCATCTTTTACTCATTTTATCCTCTCCATAACCACAGCCCAATTACCCTTCTTGTTTTACAGAGAAGGGAATGACAGCTTAGAGATATGAAGTCATTTGTCCAAGATCACATAGTTAGGGAGTGGTGAGATCAAGGTTCTGTCCTGACTCCTAAGCCAGTGCCTTCAACCAGTGATCAGTTAAAGATGTGATTTCAACTTCTGCTTTAATCTAACTGACCTAACTTGGGTACCCAGAGTCTACGAGGTTAATCACCAAACTTTGGTTGAACATCTACTATGTGTAAGGGATATGGGTAGGGGACACTCTGAGTACTGGTGAGAACAATAGCTCAGAAGTCAGATACCTTGTGTTCAGCTCCAGCGAGTCCACATACTAATTTTAGATAAATCCGTAAATCCCTGAGCCTCACTTCCCTCTTCTGTGTGGTGAAAATCCTGAAGTCAGTGGCTTCTGTGTGCCTTTCGTGGCACTTTCTTTGGTTCTAAGATGATATAAGGCCCAATCTCTGCTCTGTCTACTTGAAAATATTTACCGAGCCAATCATTAATAGAAACCAAATTTTGGAGGAAACTTTTAATCTTTTTAAGAGACAGAACCACTTTCAAACACTTTACCAGCACTCCCTTTTACATGCCAGCAATTAATGTGCACATCACAAGCAGACCCTTGCCCATTCGTTGACTCAGAGATGAAGAGCATCTGTCCAAGAACGCGAAGGGAGCACTTGGTTTTTGTTTGAGAATGTACTTAAAATTTAAAGGATCATCGTGCCTTGAAAATATTCCATAACTCTGTCTCTTTCATCTTCTTGCTTGTCTAGAGTGGTAAAGTTCTATAAATATGCATCCACTTAAAATTTTTTTATAAAACAATGGAGAGAAGAAGTCATGGATCCTTAAACTCTCAGTTTAAACGCAGCTTTCATTTTTTGCCCGGAGCTGTGCGCCTATAAGAGCTGACATGGGCTGGCAAATGTGGAAGGGCAGAAATTAAATTGAAGAAGTGAGAGCCCCCTGAGTTCCATTCCCATATGGTCATGAACTTGCTCTACGATCTTAGGCTAGTTGCTTACCTCTTCCAGCTTTCAGGGGCCTTAATATAGAAGGAGGAGGTCGTACTAGTCTAGGGGTTCTCGAAGTCAGGTGCGTGTCATGGAAATTTGAAGTATTTTTAAATCCCTTGTGTTTCCCCAGCATCCCCTCTCCGACCCCCTTCCCTACCCCCACCACCCCAGGTATTCAATTAACTGGTAAGGGGGATAAAGCCGGGCCATCAGAACTTTTAAAATCTCACTGGATGATTATAATGTGCAACCATGTTTAAGACCCACTGCACTAAAGCAGGTTCTCAAAGTAGGGCCCCAGACCGGCAGCAGCAGGACCTGAGAACTTAGGGCAAGTCCTTAGATCACAGCCCAGACAACTGAATCAGAAACTCGACTATGGGGTCTTCCCAAATGACTCTAATACTGGCTCCAGTTAAACATAGCCGCTGCCGTAAGTGATCTATAAGGCTCAGGGATCTCCAAGGTCTCTTTCCCAATACTCATTCAGTTTACAAATAAGTTTGGAGAACATTCTGTGTGCCAGAGTGTTCACTGGGAGCTAGGTATTTCAAGGATGACCTGGCCCCTTTCCTGTAGACACTCATACTCCAGTGCTGAAGACCCTAACCACATGGTGAAAAATGCCCAGTCCTGTGCCACTTTGCTTCCAGAACCACCGCTCTTCAGACCCACACTCTAATGCCCCATTTGTTCTTTCATTTACTCAACAAATCTTTCTTAAGCCCCGCTACGACATTTCAGACACATGGACTAGCCGGAGGCCTTCCTTGACTTCCTCTATCTCTTTCTCGAGTCCCAGGGAATTTACTGGAGACCTAGGCTGGGCTACATTTTTTCCTGACTTGAATGTTCTCTGAGACTCTAAAAAAAGTAAAACACCATTCCAAGTCAACCTACCATTTCAACTCCTTTATCTCTTGGTAATTCGAGTGCTGAACTCCCAACACAAATACATCTTTGTGTGTGTGTGTGTGTGTGTGTGTGTGTGTGTGTGTGTGTGTGGTGTATTTTGCTCCTTTCACATTTTTTCCATATCAAATAAATTGGCTCTTATACAAGTTCTATATAAAGACTGTTTTGGAGAAAAAGAGGAGAGAGGAAAAAAATGCTTTCTTTTTCTTCCCTGACTCAACCCATTACACGATTCCCTTTGACCTTTGTCTTCATTTTTTTCCCTCAACGAAAATATTTATTCTTTCTTTTATCTGTACTGGAGATAGTTTCCCAAGGTATGACATTGATGAAGGGAGAGGCTTCTGTGCTTACCCAATGGACACTTCTAGGAGACTGATTACTTTTGGCTAGGAAGAGGAAGCAATGTGGAACTTCTCTGTTCCATGGAAACCCATCCATTGAATGAGACGTGACACTGGTGGAGGGAAGGGGGACCAGCATTGACTCTGCTACTAACTCACCATGTGTTGTTCAGACACATTGCATCACGGCTTTGGGCTTCAGTTTCCCTCTTTGCAAAATGAGGGGGCGACACGTTAAGCTCGTCTCTGTGGGTAAACATTGTTCTTAGGTGACAGGTGAGTCATTCACTTTTTTTGTAGTAAAAGGGACTTAGCAGAGACTGTCTATTAGAATCAGTACCCGGAGGGGACCTCACTGATTCCCTGGGGTGCCCTAGTACAATGTGTAGTATGTGGACAATAATAATAAAAATAACAATAATGCCAACCATTTGTTGAATATTCTCTCTGCTTAAAGTGCTTGCCAAATATTTCTGTGGCAGCAAAGCTCAGAGGAAAAGCTGAAGCTCAGAAAAGTGATTTATTGGACCTAATACAGCTCGTAATGGCAGAGACAGGTCTAAAACCCACATCTAATTCCAAATAACACCTTCTCAACCATAACTCCATACTGCCTACTGCTGTGATAATGTACAGGCAGAATTCTGGAGCTCTGACCTTCATCCAAGCTGGCTCAAGTTTGAGATACAGCAAGTGGAAGATAGGATGTGACTCACAAGCCACCAGCCCTCCGTCAGTTACTGTGACCCACTCTGGGAGTCCAGCAACACAAGTTACATGGCCAGTTCCTTATGCATCTGGCTGGGAAGAAAGAACAGGGAAGCTTCTGTTTCTCGACTTGACTGCCAAGTGCTTCTGTACTGGCCACTGTGCTCCTTGGGTCTGCATGGAATCTGTAGATTCCTCAAAGAGGTAAAGACTCTGGACAACACTAAGCCCCTTTTTTTTTTCTTAGAAAAAGTGAGGTATAAAGCAAGCCAGAAACAACATATAGCAGCTCACTCTCTTTCTCTATGCATCTATCCGTCTATCCATCCTTGATTCATTCAGCAAATATTTGGCAGTGTCCATCAGGTACCATGCAGTGTGTTAGGAAATGATGATACTGTGGTGCCAGGAGTCTGAGCCCCTGGTGCTCACCCTGGGGGAAAGGAGATAGGGAAGCAGTGCCACCGCAGGAGAGTAATGCCCTGATGGCAGAGACAGAGACAAAAAGTGGCTTCTAACCCAAACTTGGAAGAACTGAGGTATAATTAAGGAATGAGAAGTGGATTTTTTTTTTTTGCCTATTTGTCTGCTAGTGCTTTCTAAGTGCCTAGAACAATTATAGGCACAAGGTAGACAGTGAGTATTTTTGAGCAGCTATTAAAGGAAGAATGGGAAGGAGTTTAGTGGTTGTAGAGAAATGGAGAAGCTATGATTTACTGAGCACCTACTATATGTCAAGAACTGACTAAGGGTGTTCTTAAGTAATTTCATTTGATTTGATCTGCACAGCAGCTCCACAAAGTAGGTGGTCTTCTTCCCAGATTATAGATGAGGACCTGGCACTCAGACTTCCAACAGCTATTAACCTGCCTGGCTAAGGTTGTATGTAAATCCATCAACTCCTAAGCTAGTGCTCTTAGTCCTTCATTCTCTGGTTGAACAGATACGTGTGTGCGCCTCTCTTAGGATTTTTGATTTAGAACTAGGGATATTCTTAGAAGTCACTTCTCCCAATTGGCTTATATGTGCATCTCAATTAATTATTCTATTGATTTTTCTCTCACGTTCGGGCCTGTTAACCTGTGAACACAATCTCTGTCTATTTTGCCTCAGCTTCTTGGAATTCTTAATATCATTCTTAGGGGAAATGAGTAAGCATAAGATAAGGATTCATTTATATGACCTGGGTGGAATTTCTTGTGAATATGAGTCCAGATTTTACAAATCAGATCCCAGATCGGACTCTGGACTCTATGTGCTGAGAAACCCCACCAATCAGCTCAAAAACTTTCATTCATTTATTAGTCCATTTACTCAGCAAATGGTTGTTGATTCCCATCATGTGCCCCAACTACTTTCTAGGCATTAGGGATGGAGTAGTGAACAGAGCAGGAAAGGTCCTTGCTCTCATTGATTCCTGCAATGTAGCTGGGAGACACAAACCAGAAATGATTGCATACTACCCCCGTTGGGTAGGATTTAGTGACTTTAGAGAAGTAGTAAGGGAGAGCCTCTGATGAGGTGATATTTGAACAGAGACCAGAAGTGTCTCTTAGTGCTTCATAATAAAGACTAACTAAACTGCCATCACTGGGATTCTAGCCTGGTTGGAACATGGGTGTCTTACAACGGGATCCTTGGTCCTTGATCACTCTTTGGCTTGTCTTATATTTAACTGTGCTTGTGTTTTTGTTCCTTTATTTTTTTTTCCTTTTCTCTCACTTGGTTCAGATTCTTAAGTACAAAATTTAGCATGCTCATATGTGACAGAATCAGGGTTCCATGAATGCTTGTTGAATGAATGAGCAAAGAACGAGTCAATAGTAACACAAAGTAGAACCCTTCAGAATATGGGTCTCATGCTCCCAGATCTTAGCCATAACATTGACATGCGATGCCATATTAAGCCTCAGAGGATTGGGAAAATTTAGACTAAATCAGGGTCAACCGAAAGCACATGTGGCTTCTTTCATGCTGTTTCTATGGCTCTCAAGCTGAGTCACCACTTCATTGTTTTTCTTAGTCCTACTTCTTTTCCTGGCTTTCTGTATGTCACCCAGGCACCCATTCTTTGTTCTTGTATGTGTCCATTTGTGAATTCATTCATCAACCAAAGAGTGCATATCAAATATAATTTTGTTCAGTAATACTTGTCTGGTTTGACAAGTACTTACGAAGTGTCTGCTGTGCACCATAGACTATGTTGGAATTTGGAATAGAGCCCTGATTCTTGGCCTTATGAGCACATGATTTAAAGGGATTAAACAGGCAAAGAATCAGGTAACTCTTCTGCAGCATGGAAAGCACTCCAGGGCAAGGAGCACGGGGGGCTGTGGGACAACTTAGGAAAGGTATCTACCCCAGCTTGAGGTGGTTAATGAAGGTTTCTCAGAAGAAGTGATGTCTAAGCTGAGCCCTTAAAGATGATTGAGGGTTGATCTTTGAAGAGGTTTGCCGTAGTACCGATGGTTGAAACCAGGTAGATTCAGCAAACATTGATAAAAGAATGAATGAAGGAAGGAATGAACAAATGAACCAACATACTACACTTTATGGCAGAAGTACATATTCGGTCACAGACCAAACATGGAGTTTTGAGGGAGGAATGTAGTAACCTGGGCTATTACCACTTTGGTTCTTAAATCTGTTTCATCCCTTTTAAATGCCGTAGAGTACTCCACAGCGGGAATGTGCTACAGGTTATTTAGCTGTACCCCTAATGCTGAGCATTTACACTATTTCATACATTTTTCTATAACAAACCATCTGTAGTCAGTACTCTTGTAGGAACCTCTTTGTGGGTACATGTGAGCATTTCCGTAGAGTTGCTACCAAGAAGTGGTTTCATTGGGTTGTAATCTGTGGGCCTTTGTCATTGTAGGTTGTAATCTGTGGGCCTTTGTCTGGTATTCTGAGAGGGTGAACTAGCTCACAGCCTGTCAGCAGTGTGTGTCAAGACCTACTGTTCCTTATTGTTACAACTACCTAGCAAAACAAAAGTACCTTGTCTTTATCCATTTCATGATTGAAAACATGGATTCTCACTTATGGTCCTCTGATTATACATCTTGAGTGAGCATCTTTTCAAATTTATTGGCTACCTATACTTTCTCTTCTGTGACTTGTCTATGAATGTCTTTAATTTGTATCTGGATCTTCATATCTATTTTCCCACCTGTTACACTGGGAATTTAATGTCAGCCCTCCTGCTTATCCAGCAATGTTATTGGAATCTAGGGTAAAATGGGTTGTCAGGAGAGCACTGGCATTTATGAAGTTACTCTTTGTGTAATCATTTATACATTGATAGATTTTTCAAATGCTGATTTAGTATGCTTCCTGGCTGGGAACCATGTCACTTTCTGAAAATACAATGGATAAGGAACACCAACCAGGTTCTGCCCTCCATGGACCCTAAATTTAGTCACCCTGTTAACCATCATCACATATGCAGATAGCACCTACCACTAGTAGCACTAACATCACTACTACTAACTACCATGTAGTGAATACTTTAGATATGCTCAGTATTTTTGTAAGCCCACCAATGAGATATAGGTATCAATATGCCTTATTTTTAGGTGGGGAAGCTGAGACTCAAAGAGGTAAAGCCATTTATTTAAGTAAGATCTCACCATTAATAGATGGTAGAGTCAAGTTTTACATCTGCTTGCCTGACCCCCAAAGGCTGTTCCTGGCAAAGTACTGAGCATAATCATTGCTGTGACAGGCAGAGTATAAGGTGGCATCTTGATGGATGGAGAAAGTCAATATTTCAATGAGCTTTTCTTGTTTCTAAGGTGTAATAGAATAAGTACACAAAAGAGAGCAAATATATTCCTTTGTTTTTTGAACATTTAAACAGATGACGAGGAGGAGACTTGTTGAAGTGTGGAGACTGTCAGACAGCCTTTTTCTCAGTCCTGTTCTGCTGAAATGCACGCGTCAGGTCAGACTGCTTCTTGAGTAGGTCCTTCTCGCATGCCAACCCAGGTGGTCTTACCTGCATTCTGATGCCCTGTCTACCAGGACTGACAAGCAGCATTAGGAGTGAGAGGTGTCTCTCCAAGCTCAGAGCAAATACCTCTGTTCCTAGGCCAGGCTAGCAGGCTACTTGGTCAGCACAATTTTACTCTATTTCTAGAAGCTGGGCATCATCTACCTATGACTCCCTCTTGTCAGTCTTAGGCCAAGTACCTCTCAGAATGAAATATGGGTTCTGGGAATATTAGAGTAAGCAAAAGAGTTTAGCAAAATCAACAGATCTCCACAGTCAACAGCAGGATCCATAGAAGTTCTTACTGTCTCCATACCTTCATGATTTTGAAAGTGTGGAGGGTTCCTGTTTGGTTCTAAGACCACTGAAATGACTGAACTGCGTTTCTCTGGGTTAGCCTGATGCACCACTGGACTTTAAAGTGAGTTGTTACAGTGTCTCTTCAACAGACGTTAAAGAAGACCCACAGAGGTTAAATGATAGACACAGGGCTCCAATGATAAATTTATTTATTCACTCCTTCAAGAACAAGTGCCCTGTTGCATGTCAGTGTCCATGCTGGCACTGGGATTCAGAATCTTAGAGTTGGATAGGAAGGCTGGGCTGAATAATAGCTCAAGTAAAAACAGAATTATAAGCTGAAGATTATTATTGTGAGGTTATAATAGGATATAATCCCTCCTTGAGTTAAGGGAGGATATATAGGAGTCAAGCTAGAGAAGTAATCAGAGGCCAGGTTATGAAGGGAGTGTGGCCAACACTACACAGTTTGGGTTTATTTGTTGGGAAGTGGAGGAACAAACCAATCAGACCTGTGTTTTTTATAAAATTGCTCTTGGTACTATGTGAAGAAAGGACTGAGGGAGAATGAGAAAGTCCATCCAGAAGTTATTCCTAAAGTCTAAACCAGAGAATATGATTATTTGCATAGTGAAATGGATGGATTGGAGGTTATGTTTTAAAAGTAGAATCAACAGAATTTGGTGATGTATTGGATGCCAGGGATTTAAGAAGGAGCTGTCCAATGATTTTCAAGTCTCAGGTTTGAGTATTCGGAATGAGGGAAGTGTTATTTCTGGAAATCAAAGAATACATTTTAATTTAGTATGTTATTAGAGGGTGAGGTAAGTTAAGAGTCCCTTTGGAAAAGGATGAGTTAGTGCGATCAGATTTTGCAATGGGTGTCTCGATAGCACCTACTTCTTTGTTCTTTTGCTGTTCACCCTGAAGGTTGATAGGACAGACTGGACTTAGTTATGCTACTCTAATTCCTGATTTTTAAGAAAACAAATAAATGAATAGGAAAGAGAAGGAAAATAACAGCCATCAGAGTAATTACAGATGTGGAAAGAATGGAGGAATTTATCTCACACTGGACATTGGCAAGAAGAGTGGACAAAATCCATTCAGTCTGTGCTCAGAGATGATGAGAATCCTTAGGGCAGGTCTTAGTGGGTTTATGTTGTGTCTGTTCTAACAAGAACCTCAGACATTACTTTAGAGAGGCTGAACTAAAAATTAAGAGACCTGATTCCCAGGCCAGCACACAGCTGCCTTGCTGTGTGACCCTGACCAGGTCCTTCCAATGGTTTGAGCCTCAGCTTCTTCCCCTGGAAAAAATGGGTGATGTTTCCTGGCCGTGCAGCCTCACAAGGGGTGCCCTGAAAAAAACCAATGAGATAATGGGCTTGCAAGAACATGACACGAGCCAGGGAACCATCAGGTTTCAAATGTTCATGATTCTTCCTATTGTTTGGTTTTCATTAGGCTTGTTCTTGGCCAGGGCCAGTCTGGAGAGTATGTGTGAAAGGCAAAAACACAGGCATGCACAGACACACACATGAAGCAGCTTCTCATGAAACTCTAACCAGAGTTGCTAAGGTTCAGTGTTGGATTAGAGGAAAGGAAAGGCAAATTACACTGTAATCTCTGCAACTGAGCTAAAGGAGAAAAGAAGAAGAAGAAGGAAAAAAAATCCCCCCAAAACGCTAGCCATGGAGTCAGACCTGGATTCCAGCACTGATCTCCTAAAATTTTGGACCCCTGACCCGTGACTCCCCATCTGTGGACCCAAGGTGAAGGCACAGGTAGATGACTCCGCAGCACATTTTCAGCTCCAACATTCTGTTCAGACCCTCCATGAGCTCATCTGCACTGAATGCATCTAATTTGGTGAGGGTGGAGGGAGCAAGTCACATGTCACATGTCACATGAGCCAATGGACCTGCGCTGTGAGCCCACAGACTGGCCATCTCTACAGAAAGCCTTCTGGACACACTGGGGCTCTCAGAACTCCTCACAGGCATCCTGTGTCTGTCTTAGAGCTTGCCAAGCTCTCCCTCTGGGACAGTTTCAGAATATCCGTGTGTTTTTCCTGTGCGGTGGCATTTTTTTTTTTTTTAAGATTCTATTTATTTATTTGACAGAGAGAGATCACAGGCAGAGAGGCAGGCAGAGAGAGAGGGGGAAGCAGACTCCCTGCTGAGCAGAGAGCCAGATGCGGGGCTTGATCCCAGGACCCTGGGATCATGATCTGAGCCGAAGGCAGAGACTTTATTTAACCCACTGAGCCACCCAGGCACCCCTGTGCGGTGGCATTTTGACTTGACAGTGAGATCCCAGAGGTGACTAGGTTCATATTTCCTACATCATCCTCAGCTTTGGTGTGCAAGGCCAAGGCATAAAGTAGATGGTCAATAAATGTAGATAAATTAGATGCATGCATGCATGCATGAATAAACTCTGACAGATCGGTCAAGTCAGAAGTTGATGATAAGACAGATGATATATGGTATAATGGGGAGCCTCTCTTTTAACTTCTAAGGTGGATTAGTTACCAGAGAATCTGAAGGGCAAAAGAGAATGTTCTATAGGGTCCTTTCTTGTCTTGGGGCCTCAGATTCCTGATCCTTAAAGTGAAGGTCTTAGGTCAGATGACGTAAGTCAGCCTTCCATTTATCCAATGGGTGTTAATTTGCCCCTGTCTTTATCACAGACCATGGGCGAGGCATGAGAGATAAACAAACCAGTCAATAAAGGAGTCCTAGCCCTCTAGAAACTTCGTCGAATTAGTGTAAGATGTAAAAAAGTAAACAAGTGGTCACAAAATAGTGAGAAAGGGGTTGTGGTGAAAGAAGGAGATGGGTAGAAGTTCCCGACTTGGCATAAAAGGCTCAGTGAGCACCTCTGGGAGAAGGGTAGCACCCAAGCCGAGACCGGAGTGTTTAGCGAGGGATAGGAGTTGAGACTACTTGCTCCTGGCAGCTTGGGGGCAGGGGGGCAGAATTTAAGAAAGAAGGGGAGAGAACCCAGTAATGATGGTTCTGGGGTGCCCTGCTAAGGGGTCTGGGCTTCATCCTGAGGGTGCTGGGGAGCCACAGAGTGCTAGGTTGGTTGGTGTTAATGATCAGATTGGTTATAGGACAGGTCTTTGGGGATGTTGGCTCTCGCGTTAAGTGTAGGGGTGGAGGCACAGACTGGAAATGGTCCGAGAAGTAAGACACTGTTGTCAGAACTGGACCAGGAGACAGGCAAGGTGGGTGCAGAGGGAAGCGGACGTGCTGAGTACCGCAAGGGGATGGACACACCTGGTGACTGGCAGGCAGAGGAGGCAGGGAGTGGGTCGCCTCAGGTAATATGGTACTCACATCTCGGTAACAGGGAAAGCAGAGGCAGAGGCATTGTTGAGTTGGGGTGAGAGGAGGACACAAGTACCTCCCAGGGGCCGGCTTGGAATCAGTGGCAGGAACAGAGCTCGAGTCCCCTCTTAACCGTAAGATTTCTTCCCTGTGGACAGATGCAGGAGCAACTGAGGTGAGCTTGTATGTGTGCGTGCATGTGTGTGAATGTGTGAGTGTATGTGGTGCAGGGGCAGACAGAACCTGTGAGTCCACCTGTTTTCATCATCCACTGATTCTCAAAGTGTAGTCCAGTGTTCTGAAAAGGTCCCCCGGGGGGGTCGTGGGGTTAATCTTCCGTAGCACTAATACCTATAACGTTACAAGGCATGGGCTTTGTTTTCTACCCAGGATTAATCATTCACTCATGGGCTCTAATACAAGCCAGACACCGCCTCACTGTGCCTCACGCAAAGCAGTGCCAACCCCCCCAACCCCCCCATGCTAAAGCGGGCTTTCGCATTCTTGTTGTCGGAGTGGGAAGGAGGTTTTTTTGTTTTTTGTTTTTTGTTTTTTGACCCGGCTTCAGTATACTATGAACGGCAATGTTTGGAAACTTCCATCCAAGGGTGTTAGTCAAAAATACCAGGAAAGCTGAACTCTGCCATTAATTATCTGTATGACTTGGGGCAATTTATTCCCCTTCTCTGGGATCTAATGTCCATCCCACAATTAGAAACTTGGAATAAGTGATACCCCAAGCTATCCGGCTCTGTTTCTGCATTTTTGTGTTTCCTTCTTGAGCTGAGCTCCTTGTATACACACTCAGTCTCCAAAAATCTGAAGCAGGGAACATGGTGAAGTGCTCAGCCCCACTCCACTACCATCTAGGAGTTGGACTCAAAAACTCTCAGACCTGGAAGGAGCATCAAAACACTGACATTCTTCCGGTGAGAGAAGTGAGCCCAGAGAGGGGAAGACACTTTCTTGGAGTCACAGTGCCATTTGATGGCAACCCAGGGAATTGAACCTTGGGCTTCTGATCCCCAGTTTGGGTGCTCCTTCCCTCATGTAGCAGAGTTCTGGAGTTGGGCCAAACCCGGGGACTCCAATTTGAGTTCGGCTCTCTGTGATCACGGAGAAGTCTCCGATGATGCTCGGAGTGAAATCATAGAAAGCTGACATCAGTAACGTCATGGCAGCTGGTGCTGGTGTTGGGGGTGGTATAGGAAATGAGAGAACACATTTGGCCAAGCTCAGGGTCCACGTGACCCTCCAAGAGCCCTCATTTCAAAACAAACTCAACCTTTTAGGTTCAAGTTCTCCCTCTCGTCAGAAACGTGACTTCCTGCTTCTAAGAAGCAAGGCTTACAAAAGGGCTTAGGAGGCTTCGTGGACATCAAATAGCTCTTACAAAATAGCGTTTTGATGAGTTAAGTGTAAATGAATCAGAAACATAAGGATTACATTTTCCCCAAGTGCACATGGGTTTCAAAATTTGAGGGGAAATGTAGTTTGCTAACTGCACGCCGGCTTTCACCGAACCCAGAGCATTCATGGGGCGGGCGGGGAGGGCGGGAGGGTGGCGGAGAGAAAAAAGAGAAGCCTAGCCCCTGAATGGTTTTAGATGTGGTGCCAAATTCAAAAATGCTGTTGGGCTTGCCCTCTGTCAGTAATAAAATTGCTGGCCACCCAGAGAGGCCACAGGGAGGAGAAAGGAGATTGCTTTCCCCACTGGCCCCTGGTCCTCGACAACTGTGTTCAGTTAGTGCCCCTCAATCACCAGCTGTCACTGGGTCCCTGCTCTCTCGACTCACTGGCCCCTGCTTGGCCTCGATTTTCACACCCCATGCCGCATGCCTTGTTTACCTCCAGCATTAGCTGGTGTTTTGGCTCCCAGAGGCCTCGGGGACCCATCAGCTTGTCGAGACCCCAGCTCTATAATCAAGAGACCTGTCCGTCACCGGCAAGGGTGTTTGGGGAAGCTGTCACACATCGCCTTTGGTTGCATTCAGGAAAAATAAGAGTCCCTTGTAGATCTTTCCTCTCCTCGCTCTTTAATGCTATCCAGGTGTGGCATTTTCCCCAAACTGGCAAATGTCTTCCCTCCCAGTCTACGCCTGACACAAACAACCAGTTAAATCTCAGCACCTCTGTTACCTTATCCCAGGATTTGAGGCTCTGGATCTTTTCTAGTTTCTACATTGTCCCTCCATTCTTTCCCTTGTATTTTATTTCATTACACCAAGAAAGTAGAAAATCATTTCAATTGGTGGTAAAAGATGATTAAAACAAAAAACAAAGGACTTGGCTGAAAACTGTTAGTTTTATTAAATTTGCTACTGTGTTTTAAATTGGTACCAGGGCAGAGCTTTAGACAATTATATCAAAGGCTGCTGGAATTAATCGGTTGTGTATATGCATTTGCTCCTTCTGGAGCTGTGGACAGAGGGGGGACAGCATTGCAAGCAGGAAAAGAATAAATATTGTGTCACCTGGGTGTGAGGGGCAGACTCTGGCCTCACTGGGAGGGATCCGAATGCCCAGTGGACTTCAGAACCCTGCCAACATGTCCCCATTCATTTCATCCAGACTGTGGGTCAGAGCTCACAAGGAGGAGTAAGTGATGGATATTGTCCCGCAATAACAAGACCAAAGTCCCACGTCTCCCTAAGCCTTTGGCATCCTCCCAGCCACTACTTGGTCCCTGCTCGGTGTTGGTGCTCTGTGAACTCTACCTCAGATTACAACCATCCCGTACTTGATTTATCCTTGCTTTTGCCCTTTGAACTCTTTGAGATCAATGATGGTATCTTCCTCTTTGGGAATGACTCCTACCAGAAACTCCATACATGTTTTCTTTTCTTTTTCTTTTTTCTTTCTCTTCTCATTCTCTTTCTTTCTCCTTCCTTCCTTCCTTCCTTCCTTCCTTCCTTCCTTCCTTCCTTCCTTCCTTCCTTCCTTCCTTCCCTTCTTTCCCTTCTTTCCCTTCTTTCCTTTTCCTTCTTTTTGAATAGAAGAAAAAAGTGAGGTCCAAAGAGGAGAACTGATTCATCCAAAAATCACTACCAAACTTAATGGAAGAACTGTAGTCATTTTTCCTGGCGTGTATACAGTCCCGATGGCCTCCACAGTGATGTCAGACTCTGTCTTTCAAGCTGTTTTGTTCTCAAAGGCATGTGATGCTCTCCATCCCAAATACTTAGCAACCACCTTTGCCCAGTAGAAAGTAAAACCAAAGTGCTTCTCAGCCTAGAACAAAAGTTAAGTGCTCTCTTAAGAATTCAAGGTGAGGAGTGCCTGGGTGGCTCAGGTCGTGATCCCCTAGGGTCCTGGGGTTGAGCCCTGCATGGGGCTTCCTGCTCAGCGGGGAGCATGCTTCTCTCTCTGATTTCCCCCTGCTCCTGCTCTCTCTCTCTCTCTCTCTCATAAATAAATAAATAAAATATTAAAAAGAAGAATTTAAAGGTATTAAAAAAAAAGAATTCAGGGTGATATCCAGACAACACTGGAATTAAGGAGTATATTGCTATGTGGGACAAAACTGAGTGTATATAGCCTTAATGTATGAATGTTAAGAAATGAACTCTAGCACACTGCTCCAGAGGCATTTAGTGGGGAAGGATGTTTTGTTGTAAGGTTTAGTTCTCTTTAAACGAAACAGAATATGGCGTCTCTCATGGGCCCAAACTTGGCAGGTACTCACCTTGTTCCTGCTTCATTCACCTCAGGGGCAGTATTTGTTCTCCCTACCACCACATACTTCCTTTCTTTCTTTTTTATAATATTTTATTTATTTGACAGAGAGAGAGATCACAAGTAGGCAGAGAGGCAGGCAGAGAAAGGGGAGGAAGCAGGCTCCCCGCTGAGCAGAGAGCCCGATGCGGGGCTCGATCCCAGGACCCTGAGATCATGACCTGAGCCGAAGGCAGAGGTTTTAACCCACTGAGCCACCCAGACGCCCCACATACTCCCTTTCTACCTTTCCCCTAAACCAGTTATCTATACGGCTACCAAAACGGTCTTCCATGAAACAAGTATGATTATGTTAATTGCCTAGAAAGCTGATGTTCTGCTCCTTTTCCTGTCTTGGTTTGTCCTTCTCTTCTCCAGTTAAGCCAGAAAGCCTCCTTTGGGAAGTCTTCTCAGACTCTCTCCTTCTTAGCCTGGGTCAAATATCACTCCTTTGTGCTCCCATAGCCCTTACACTTTCCAGGCTGTGTGAAAGACGTCTATTTTGATATCTTTCTTTTCCTCCCATTCGCTTATGAGCATCTTCAAGGCAGGACCATAGTTTGTTGATCTTTGCCTCCAGACCTACAAGAAGCTGGGAGGACTCAATGCTATCTGCACAAATCAGTGGATGAACAAATGAAAGGATATAAACACATTTAGCCAGAATTTGAAAAAGTGGTGAAAGCCATAAGTAAAATTAGCTAGCATAAAACTAGCTAGCTGGATGTATTTCTCCTATACCCCTTTTTCATGAGCACTAAAGATGAAGTGATATAAACAGATTTGTGGTCTTATATTCGTGGAACATACTATGTGTTCCCCGGTATACATACAAAGATACAGGAAGGGATGCTAACCAGAAAGTTCTTGGTAGCTGCCTCAAGGTAATGGAATTTTATATGATTTTACTTGATTTTCAATTCTTTTTTATAGAGCTCTAACTTGTTAAACGTGAGTGATCTTTATGGTTAGGAAAAAAATAAAGCAATTATGATAATATGCTGTCATTTCTCAATTAAGAAGAAAAGGTCAGCTCTCACCCTAAAAATACATTACAACTGAAGCGACTTTCCTCAACAGCTCTACAGAAGAAATAAAATTTAATTCAGTCTGAATTGCAGCTTCATGAAAGACTTTAGGACTATGAGGAGGAGCTTGACTTACCTTCATGTAGTCTTAGCCTTCTGTTTTTGGATTGGATATTAATTGGATATTAATGTCTTGCGTATTAGTGTGTGATTATCCAAGGAGTCAGCTCAATGTCGTGAAAAGGTCAAATATTCTAGAGTCAAACAGCATGGTTTAAATTCTGCCTTATAATCATTACTTCCCTGACCTTGGACAGATCACTGCATTTTGCTGGACCTCAACAGAACAATGCAAATGGTCTCTACTTTTCAAGTTTACATTAGAAATCATATGCAGAAATTTGGTGAAATAGCTAATCTGAAGATATTTCCAGTACAAGACATCTATCCAGGTATTTTGGATGGAAATGTAACTGCTATAACTATCATCCTTTAAGATGGGTGACTGAGATCAGAAAAGCAGAAAAATATGTGGCCAGGGGCAAGACATAAAATGAAACAGAACTAGACAAGTAATCCCCAAAGCTGATATTTTACTGTTGTAGTTGGGATAAGGGAGAGCCATCAGTTTTGGAAACTGAGTGGATTGAATATTCTTGCTCATCCCATGAGAAGAGATTTGGCCCTGCAAGTTTTCAAGGTGAGGAATGGTAACTTAGGCTTTCACAATAAGGTGGGACCTCTGAAAGTTTACATGTTTAATGAAAAGCTGTAGTAGAGGAGAAATATATGTGTGTATGTTCTAAACCTCACGAAGATTGAGGTTTGAGTTTATACTGTACAGTATGGTCTGGAAATGCCTGAGTTGGACAACTACTGAGGGAAAAAACAAAACAAAACAAAACAAAAAAACGAGAGTGAGTGAGCAAGGGAAAGAGAGAGAGAGAAGAGAAAAAGTTCTAAGTTAGTGATATTCCAGAGGTACCTATAAGTGAATATGAAATCACTCTGGAGAAGGATATAGATGTGACCCAGGGGGCACATGATTCCTACTGATTGAAACCTAGGAAGCATGAGTTCACATGTCAAAACTGAAAACACAAAAAATGTAAATGAGACATCTAGAGAAGGGTCAGCAATCAATACCAAGATTTTTACTGAAGTTAGATCTTGGTAACAAGTATGAATATTAATTAGTATTTTTGGTAAATGAGAAAAACAAATAAAATTAGGAAATATAGTCTCCAAAGATTAGAAGGACTGAGAATGGGGAGGAGAGGGCAGAAATCAGGAAATCCAGTAAATCCAGAAGAAGGCAAGAAAGGGGGAAATTAAGTATGTAAAAAAAGGGGGGGGGAATGATCATTGGAAAGCACAAAGAAGATGTGAGAAATAAATCGTATAGAATTATCATTCCACTAATCAGATTAAAGTACTGATGAAGGTTTTCAGGTTGGAATTAACTAAAGATAAGTTCACTGAAAGGTGAAAGGTAATGGAGTGGAAAATATTTACCAGGCAAATACTTAGTAAAATAAAATTAATATTCATCTAAGGAAATATCAAAGCAAAAAACATTACTAAGATAAAGAGGTCACCATATAAATGATGAAAGGAAATTATATAACAATTTTGAGCTTAAATATTCCAAGTAACATGACCTAAAAATGTATAAATCAAAAGTGCCTCTTACCTAAAGAGGTGATAAATCCATAATTATGTTAGGATATTTTAACACACCTTTCTCAATAATTAAGAGATCCAGAAAACTAAAATAATGATCTAGAAGATTTTGAAAAATACAAAAATATGTTTCATCTGATGAAAATGTGTAGAGCCTTGCCAGTGAATTAAATTATATACGTATTTATTTCTGGGATATGTAGAATATACTTTTTTAAATTTACCATGTCATAGGACAGAAAACAACAAATATTAAAAGAATCAGTATCACATAGGACATTATTTCTTTTTTAAGAACATTTTTTCTATGATGCAACACATACATACATAAATGAATACATACATACATACATAAGAGAAAACTTTTTGGTAAATTAAGCACATAGCCAAGAAGCAAAAAGTCTTGTGTAAGATATTAGCAGACAGAATTCAGCAGTGTATTAAAACCCCCACACTCATGCAAACACGAACATTGTACCTAGCCTAGGTTATCCCAGAATGAGAAGAGACTAATGTTAGATGGTTTCTGGATTCCAGGGAATCGTAATACTAGCATATTAAATGTTTTTTTAAAAAATAGGATTGTCTTACTACATGCCAAATTTAAGTCTCTTGTTAAAATCAGACCCCTTTATGATCAAAACAAGACAAAGCAAACAAAGCAAAGGTATCTGGGACTAAAAAGGAACATCCTTAATCTACTCAAGGGTATATACTGAAATACAGTAGTTACTATGCTTAATGATAAAATGTGAGAGATATTCCTTCTTATCCCAGGGTCAAACCAAGAATGCCTAGTAACACCACTGGTTTTACCTGGCACAGGTGGACAAGAAATATAAATAAAAACTCTGAGCATTGTAAATGAAGGAACAAGCTATTATTATCCTTACCTATAAGAGAATACATAGAAAAATTAATAAGAATCAGCAGATTATTAGCATTAACAAAGCAATCTATGAGGACATCTAAATATAATACCTATTTACAAAATGTATTTATTTTTATCAGCCCCCAAATATGACAATACAATTATATATATGCATGTACAGGTGTATATATATATATGTGTGAGTAGATAGAGTAAAGCTACCATTTATTATAGCTCTGACATCTATAAATGCTTTAAGTTAGGAATATATTCCTAATAAAATATCCCAATTTTTATGAAGAACGCTTTAAAACTTTACTAAAACCATAAAAGGAGACCTAAATAAATAAAAAGATAAACTCTGTGTATAAATGGGAGGATGCAATATCATAAAGATGTCTTTCCTCCTCGAATACATCTATAAATTCAATGAAACTGGAATCAAAAATCCCAACAGGCATTAAAAAAATGAAACTTTAAATTCACATGGAAGAACATAGGGGTCTTTTGAAGGAGAAAACCAAAGTATAGAATGGACTTGCAGCATAAATCAAGACTTTTATGAAAGTATGGAAATTAAGACAAAGTGCTGTTGATAGATGATTAGATCAAAATATAGACCAATGAAACAAGATAACCCAGAAGCAAGCTTACCTAGGTACAGAATGATATATGGGAAAGGTGGTATTACAGTTCAGTGGTCAAAGGATTAACTATTATATAAAAAATGCTGGACAAATGGCTCATCCATATTTGAAGGGAAAACAGTCATTACCACACATCACTTCAAAAACTATATTGTTTATGATTAAAGCCATATATGTGAAAATAAAAACCATAAAGCTATCCAAAGGAAATAGAGGTGACTATTTTATGACTTTGGAGGAAAGAAACATTTATTCAACACCACATCAAAAGCACAAATCATGAAGGACATGATTTAAAATTTCTCTTCAACAAAGCAGCATAAACAGAATGAACGTAAGAAGAGTCACAGACTTGGAAATAGCATTTTCAGTAACTTTAATTATAAAGGATTAGTATCCATTATATGTAATATACTTATCTACTTGTATAGCAATAAAAAAAAAAAGAACCTAATTTTATAAAGGCAAAAGTAATGAACAAGCAGGTAACATAGCTAGACATCTACATAGTCAACAAACACATGGAATAAGACTCAAGCCTGTTAGTAATCAGGGAAAGGTGAAATGGAGCAGTAATTAAATGTCATTTAATATCCATTGGACTGGCAAAAAATTAAACGTTAGACAGATTCAAGTGCTGACCAGGACCTGAAGCATTGGGAAGTCTGTTGACAGCATGTTGATTGGTACGACCATTGGGAGAATAATTTGGCAATAACTCTACAGTTGTAGATGCAATTACCTTCAACCAAATGATAGCACTTTAGATATACTTCTTTCAGAAAATTCTTGCTCTCTGTACAGAGGAAAGTGAACACAATGTTTAAAAGTAACATTATTGGAAATAAACGGTTAACAATAGTAATATTTGTATGTCTTCTTTGGAGAAATGTCTGTTCATGTCTTTTGCCCGTTTTTTGACTGGATTGTTTATTTTGGGGGTGTCAAAGTTAGTAAGTTCTTTATAGATCTTGGATACTAGCCCTTTATCTGGTATGTCATTTGCAAATATCTTCTCCCATTCTGTAGGGTTACCTTTTAGTTTTGTTGACTATGTCCTTTGCTGTACAGAAGCTTTTTAACCTGATGAAGTCCCAATAATTCACTTTATTTAGTCTTTGTTTCCCTTGCTGTGGAGATGTGTCTAGCAAGACGTTACTGCGGTCGAGGTCAAAGAGGTTGTTGCCTGTGTTCTCCTGTAGGATTTTGATGGATTCCTGTCTCACATTTAGGTCTTTCATCCATTTTGAGTTTATTTTTGTGTATGGTGTAAGGAAATGGTCCAGTTTTTTCTTCTGCATGTGGCTGTCCAGTTTTACCAACACCATTTGTTGAAGAGACTGTCTTTTTTTCCATTGGATGTTCTTTCCTGCTTTGTCGAAGATTACTTGACCATAGAGTTGAGGGTCCATTTCTGGGTTCTTTGTTCTGTTCCATTGATCTGTGTGTCTATTTTTGTGCCAGGACCATACCATACTTACGATTACAGCTTTGTGATACAGCTTGAAGTCTGGAATTTGGATGCCCCCAGCTTTGATTTTCTTTTTCAACATTTCTTAGGCTATTCGAGGTCTTTTCTGGTTCCATACAAATTTTAGGATTGTTTGTTCCAACTCTATGAAAAATGCTATTGGCATTCTGGTAGGGATTGCAATGAGTGTGTAGATTGCTCTGGGTAGCATAGACATTTTAACAGTATTTGTTCTTCCAATCCATGAGTGTGGAATGTTTCTCCATTTCTTTGTGTCTTCCTCAATTTCATTCATAAATGTTCTATAGTTTGCAGAGTACAAATCCTTGACCTCTTTGGTTAGGTTTATTCCCTAGTTATCTTATGGTTTGGGGAATACTACTCAGCCATCAAAAAGAATGAAATCTTGCCTTTTGCAATGACGTGGGTGGAACTAGAGGGTATTATGCTAAGCAAAAGAAGTCAGTTGGAGAAAGACAAATACCATATGACTTTACTCATATGTGGACTTTAAGAAACAAAACACATGAACATAGAGGGTGGGAAGGAAAAATAAAATAAGATGAATATTGAGAGGGAGACAAACCATAAGAGACTCTGAGCTCTAGAGAAATGAAGGTTTCTGGGGAGGGGTTGGTAGGTGGGACAAAGGGATAATTGCATGAAGGGCATTAAGGAGAGCACTTTATGTAATGAGCACTGGGTATTATATGCAACTGATGAACCACTATATTCTGTCTCTGAAACTAATAAAATTAAAATAATAATAATAATAATAGAAGCAACCTAGGTGTCCATCAAGAAAAGAATGGTCAAAAAAAGTATGGTATAGTCATACAAGAAAAGGCATCAGTGAAAATAATGAGCTAGCTTTGTGGGTATCAATATGTGTTATCTCAAAAATAATGCTGGGCAAAAAAAAAAAATGCCAGCCACATACTGATAAATACAGTATTAGAACATTTATGAAATTTAAAATATGCAAAACAGTGCCTATGTATAAAAAGTATAAAAACATTCATGATAGAGAAGGAAGAACAACAGGTGGGTTGAAAGCAAATATACAGAACAGTATATTTTATTTCTTTTTGCAACAGAAATAAGAGATGAAGAAAATACAGCAGTGTTATAATTTGACAACTCTGGATAGTGAGCCTTCTAAGGACATTTTTTTTATAGTGTTCTCTCTACTTGACTATATAACTGATATATTTTCTAATTAAAACAATAATAATGGTATGTATAAAGTCCTTTAGCACATCATCTCAGGCTCAAAAAGTGACTGTTTTCCTTCTTTTCTCATTCTTGGCTGGAAGTTGGCATACCAGGTGCCCAGGTATTAGCCTGTGATTCTCAGCCCAAGGCAGAACTGGAAGATTTGGGCTCTTCCTGAGCCAGAGGCATCCTAGGTGGTCCCCCCCACCACCATGTCTTCCAACTCAGACAGTCTGGGTGGTAAATCCTGAACTACACCCATTCTCAGTGCACTAGTCTAACGGCTGAGGCAGCTTCTAGCTGGTAGAAAAGATGCAACACTACATTTCTCATGAAATTAGAACTGTGCACTGCAGAGCTTATTGTCTTCCCCACTTTCCATTTCACAGACGCAGAAGTGGATTGTCACAGAAAGGAAATGGCTTGTGGCAGTGGTAGTGTTTAAGGCCATGCTTATTTTTCTCCTAACTTCTAGAACTTTCCAAGTGGTCTTTGTATGTGGACTCTCCTTGGTTCAAAACTAGGTCTTTTAACTTCTGTTCTGCAGTATTTTCTCGTTCATAAACTCTAGAAGTGCTGTCTTGGGATGGAGTCAGATAGACCTGGCTCAAGTCCCTCCCCCCAAAGCAGTGTCAATTGTAGGCCATAGAATAACCTTCACAAATATGACTTTCTTCATCTGAAAGGGGCGATCATCGTAATTGTTTAAAAAAAATGTTGTTTTGATTAAGTGAGATGATTCATAGAAAATACTGAGCCTAGTGCCTGGCCTATGACAATTAGGTAACAAAGGAAAATGTCAATTGCTATTATTACCGCAGAAGAAGGAGTTTCAAAAAAGCATGACACAGTTACACAGACTATGTGGAGACACAGACTGTGATCAGTGAATGGTATGGTATGGAAACAATAGGGGGTCAATAAGGAGTAATCAAGAGGCTTTAGAGAGTGTTTCCTAGAAGCTACAAAATGGGATACTTCCATATGGCCGTGGGGCTCTCTGTCCCTCCTTTCTGGTATGGGACAGGAATCATATATCATAATTAGAAGGTAGAAAAACAGACCCAAAGAAGTGAAGTGACTTGCCTATAGACTTCAGATGGGTTTTAATGGACCGATCACAATATGACTTACACTCCAACACTTTAAGAAATATGCATTTTTGCCAATAGCAAGGTCAAGTGGTGCTGAGCCTCCTTGTCCATATTTATGTACATAATAATATTTTTAAGATAATGATTTCATAATCTGGAAGTAAATTTTACTGAAAGATTGGGCTCTAGGCGCCATGGGCTGGCTCAGTTGGTTGAGCGTGTGACTCTTGATCTTGGGGGTGGAGATTCAAGCCCCACATTGGATGTAGACATCACTTAAAAATAAAACCTTTAAAAAATAAATTAAAAAGATTGGATTCTAGACCACATATACATTACATGACTGTGATATTTCTGAGGATAAGTAGTGAAAAACCATAGCACTTAAAAAATTTATGTTTAAGGGTGCCTAGGTGGCTCAGTGGGTTAAAGCCTCTGCCTTCGTTCGGCTCAGGTCATGATCTCAGGATCCTGGGATCGAGCCCTGTGGCGGGCTCTCTGCTCGGCGGGGAGCCTGCTTCCCCTTCTCTCTCTGCCTGCTTCTCTGCCTACTTGTGATCTCTCTCTCTGGCAAATAAATAAATAAAATCTTAAAAAAAAAAGTTTATGTTTATATGCTTATATTGCCAGAAATGGATGCTAAGGCTGATACATCACTTGAGACATTTGTGAAAGAACAATGGCTATTAACAATGTTTTTTTAAAAAGTCATGCAAAAGATGCATAAAACAACCCCTCAAAAGTAGCCAAGCAATCTCATCCCATTTCAGTATTGCAATTTAAGTTTACTAGCTGGACACGTGAAATGAATCTGAGATGCAGTCTGAGGACTTGGTTGTTAAATATCAACGGAAGTTAGCTTTAAAAAAAATAAATAAATGACACTCAAAATTCTATAAAAGTAACCAGAAGTGATGTAATTTATCCTGTATCAGATGAAGATGAAGTGGTAACATTTTAGTTCCCCAAAAAGAGTAAATAGGGAGTTTGGGTCGGTAGTGTGCCCCCATCACTGCTCAAATGAGAAGATTTTGAGCTGGGGAGTGGCTTTGGACCTCAGAATATTGTGATGGTGTTGGCAAGCCTGGAAGACGGAGATACCAGGGGCTGGTTCAGACATCAAGGTTGAGATACTGGCGGCAGCAGGGTTGTAGAGGATATGACACCGAAGATTTTTGGGTGGGGAAAAGTGACAGGGTTTAGGGTCTGCATGGAGGTGGGAGGTGCAGGAGAGGCAGGAATTTGAGTGACAGCATAAGACTTTCCAGATGGTTTTAGGAGCAGCTAAAAGGAACCATTTGACATCAATGTCCCACTTTTAGACCATCCACGAAATAGGTCCTAACCTCCAGCAAAGCCTTCAGAGGCTACTAGTGTGTCCTTCTGAAGGAATTCTATCCTACTGAGATTATTGAGAAAAGAGCCCTCTTTGGGTATTAGTTTTGACTTCAACTTGAAGAAAATGTAGTTTTATCACAAGGATTCTTCAGTGGAAAAACATAATAATTTTAACAACAGTCATACTGTACCCCCTGCTCTACCTTTTTACCAAGGGAGTGACTTGGGCTTCTATTGTCCTATCTGAAAACTTGGGATAACAACCCCTGTTTCAAAGAGCTGCCGTCAGGCTTCCATGAGATAAGGATACGCAAGCCACACACTCACAGTTGGAAGAAGGAAGCTTATCAAGGTCTCCTTACCAGTCAGAGTGTTCTGTGTGATGCTAGTGGGTGAGAAGGAGGTGTGGGCGGAAGTTATGGGGAGACAGATTTTGCCCCAGGGTAAGACAAACCTTCTGGGATCCAGAATTTTCAGAAGTTGGAATAGACATGTGCAGCGAGAGCAAGCCGCAGGCCTAGAGGGTCTTCTAGCCAAATGATGTGGTGGAAAAGAGACTTTCCACTACGCTGTGATGCACACAATGGGTGATGTGAGTTTGGCTAGCCAGAGTGTCATGTAGCTATCTGTCACTCCATCCCTTCTACTAAAGAGAGCATAGCCTAACTCCAGTGAATGAGAATATTGACAATTTAAGCATTCATTGTAATGGGTTAATATTTATTGGGCTGGGCACATATGTGCTTTCTCTGTGTTCTCACATTCAGTCTGTAGGAAACTGCTGTGAGGTCAGGTTGATGACTAATTCGAAATAGACTCAGGGTAGTGAAACACCTGCCTGTGACTTAGCTTGGAAGCGATGAAGCCAGGGTACAAACACATGCTTGCTTGCCTCAGATTTGCATTTATTGAGAAGCAGGAGGAGGAAGAGGGAAGGAGGGAGGGCAGTGTAGGGGGGAGGAGGGAAACGTTCGCAAATGTTACAGAGCACCTAAATATTATCAGCCATAAATCATTTGCGACACACACTACAAATGAAAAACACAACGTAGAGAAGTACTTTTCACACCTTCATGCGTTCCACAGAAGTGCTCCGTCTGCTTCAGACAGTGGCCATATGCCCCCAGTGGCCTGTGATGTAGCCCGAAGAAAATTTCTTATTTTATTTCGTAACATGGCCGTATTTGTTTAATACAAAACATGCCTCCATATTTTAGAGGAAAACGCGAATATACAATAGAATACACATCATCTTTATCGTGTGCTTCCATGTATCCCCCGGGAACACCACTCTCCCCGCCGCCATGATATTTCCGTTTTAGAAGCACCACCAGAAAAAGTATCCGATTGTCAGTCTAGAGGTGGATGAAATATCTAATACACGTTTTTAAAAGGAAGAAAGCAAGCCTGTATCCACAAACTAGCATCCTAGAGGTTTACAAGGCAACAGTCATTCATATATTCATATGTATAATATCTAGAGATTTTTATGCATTTTACCTACTGAACGTTCATTGACAGAACACTGATGGAATCCCCAGGGACTTCTGGTCTATACCCCAAAATTGCTTTCTGCTCCAGAACTGCCAAAACACACTCTCTTCTGGGTAACAAGTCCAGCATTGTCCAGAAGGTTATATTGCTCCCTAGAGTCTTTCAGCACTCATAAGCTCCTACTCATCACTCGGTCGAGAGTCAGGAGACATTGTCTGCCCATTGCTGCTGCACCTGTTACCTTATTGGCCTTATCCAAACAGCCCCAGCCGTAACAGCAGCTGAAACAACAGATGGGCAGGGGAACCTGAGATTTTTTTTGACATCATCCTTTTGTTTATGAAATCCCACCCCTCCCCCACTCTGGAATCTAAAAGGAATTCTCTGCATTATCATTTTGTGGGGTTTCCCCCCCCCCCCGTGGTACTTTTTTACTATCAAAAAATAAATCATTAATGCAGAGGGAGATAAAAAGGGGAATAACATCACCCTTTGCAAACGGTCAAAAAGGAAATGGGCATTGTGATTTCATGATGTGGAACTGACATAAATATATCTCTACCTTGGAGGATGATTGGCAGTAGCCAGGTTTGATGGCAGGAGGAATTCAATCAGGGAGCTTCGAGGAGCTGAGGAAGGGGAGGGTGGTTGAGCCTGGAGGAGGTGGGAGCAGGCCTTGCACTGGGAGGTCTCGTGAGCAGAGGGGAGACACCAGCTAGGGAAATCGAGAATCTGGCAGCCACCAGTGCCTGGAATTGTAATTTCAGGACAGAATCCCCCTCTGCAAGGGATGAGATTATTAAAACGGGCCTAAGCTAGGGCTTAGGGAGGCAGAATACAGGCTGTTATTTAGTAGTGTATGATTGTAAGCAAGTTGATTAACCTCTCCATGCCTCAGATTTAGCATCTGTAAAACAAACGTGAAAACTGGGGCCCATGTAGGATTGCTTTGATTCTCAAATGAGAAGATACACGGGGCATGTGTTGCCCCAAGCCTGACATCCGGTTAATAGCTGCCGCCATTGTTACTATTTTAGTCAAGGGTGAGAGACAGAGAAGAGCAAGAGATGGAGAGGACAGTCCGTGGATGTGCAGCATAAGGAAGGGGATTGCTCACATGTAATGGGGTTTTTGTTCAATGCCTGCAGAAAGGGGAAAAGATCAGACCAGAGCCCACAGAATCTGGCATGGTACTTTCCCAGCTCTGTCTGCTTATCCCATTTCGTTTTCCTGGATGACATTCTCCCAAACACCTTCATTATGGGCTACATACCATCTGGTTCTTATCCACCAGGGTTATTATAAAGGTTAAATTAAAGGTAAAAGTACCTGGTAATATTCACGGCTGTCATTTGATGCTAGTCATTATTGCTGTACATTTTGGTGTGGTCCATCATGCATAGGAGAGTGCTTTAACCGCAGAAGACAATACAAATTATTGGATAACTTAATGTGCATGTGATTTCAAACATAAGCAAGACTGATAGAATGTATTCAAGGGGATCAATTTCGTCTGCCCCCGGCATTGTGTCTGTAGAGCTCATCGTCTTTGTTAATAGCCTTCTTTGTTTTCCAGGGATCTCAGTCTTGGCAGTGTGTACCAGTACTGGGTCATCACCATTTCGGGAAGCGAAGAGAGTGAGCCATCGCCTGCCGCCATATACATCCATGGAAGTGGGTACTGTGGCGATGGCATTATCCAGAAGTAAGTAGGTGTAATTAAAGAAAGGGGAGGGAGGGATGCTCACAAGGTCAAGAGATGGCCAGGGTGCTACCCAGAAGGGCTAATGGGAGGCTCTTCAGTGGGGGAGCTGTGAGTTACCAGCAATCACTGGCAGTCTGTCGATACGTCTGCAAGTAGTTGCTGGCCTCAGAAGAAAAGCAGTGATTCTTTTTCGAACACATCTATTTCTCAAGTATGTAATACATGATTCTGACAGAGCTACTGTTATGCACTTCCTACCGGTATGCTCTTATTCTTCATCGTTTTGTGGGTACTGCAAGGATTCTGTTTGTCTTTTCCACTCCAGCCGACATTCAGTTAACAGGACCCAGAGTATCTGGGTCAAAACACTTTTACGTTCTTTGCTGGCTAACCATTTAAAGTTGTTAAAACTGCATATTTATGCGTTATTTCTCTTGCATCGTCTTCTATGAACAATTTACAAAATGGGTTAAAAGCTCATAAAAATAACAAAATATTCTAACTCACTGTAATGTCAGAACCATAAATAGCAAACAGTACCCCAGAGTGAATACTGAATGTGAACATAAATAAGTACAGGGAAGCAAATGAACCAGAAAGTGTAAAGACTCCACACGAGCAGCCGAAAAGAAAAAGTGTGAGTAGAGAATATAAAGCTGCATGTCTACACCATGGATGTTACCGGGATATCAGTCCATTTATCCCCTTGTCCACAGGGCGAGATTGCACAACTATGAAACAGGGGCAAGAAGCCATCCAGAGCATTGTTTTGTTCTTTTTTTTTAATTTTTTTAAAGTAAGCCTTTGAGTTTTCTCCTCCCAGATTAGCCCAAAAATGTTTTCTGGCACAAAACAGAATAGTTTAAAAAAAAATAGTTTTGTCCCTGGAGGTGAAAACAAGACCAGAAACTGTTTGCAGTTAAGTTTCTTATTGCTAAAATTGTGTTCCTTATTGCTAACGTGGTTGTAAGTTACACTATTGCTAAGAGACTTTTAAAACTATGGGCCGATTTAATGACCGACATCACACGTGGAGAGGGCAAACAAGCTATTGGCAAAATCCCTTCATTAAAAGGCGCTGTTGGGTGTCACATAATATCTGTGCAATGTGGAATTGTAGGGGCTGTTTCTGGGGGGGTGGGGGCACTATGAAGAGAATTCGTTTCACAGTTGGACGAAACTGCTGCTGCGTAGACCGTGAATCATAGGAGCGGTACATATGTGAAAGAGAAGTGCTAGATGACTCTTTCTGGTGCTGGAGGGGAAGAGCAATTTCATCTGGTACCATTGATTTTGTGGTATGTGATATAAACTGGAAGCCTACATGGGGATGAAAGGACAGGATGGGAGTCCAGCAAGGATAACCCCATTTGTGCAAGTAAAGCATTTGCACGTGAATACCCATCGCAGATGTGAGAAAGCAATTTGCTTTCTGGTCATGCCTTTACATGGAAGGAAAGATCGAATGTTCCATATATGTGCTCAGGTGATGCCCAACATGTTACGTCTTTTTAACGTGGCTGTGCAGAAAGGTAGTATGTACAAGTTCCTGCTGAGTGTGGAATTATGGTGCAAACCACCTGATTTCCAGGAATCTGAGTCGTCAAGCATAGAAGATAAAGCTCTTCATGTGTCGGAGAAGGAAACTCATGGTGTGCTGTTGTGTGCATTTAAAATCCTATCCAAATGCAGCCCCCAAACTGACGATACGGTTTCCAGTGCTTAATAGAACACAACTGGGGAAAGGGGGGCTATTCGTCGTTCTCTCCCGCATTAAGACGTCAACTTCTGGCTCCGGACACGGCTGTTGTCTGACGGAATACTGGGCCACTGAGCATGGTGGTCTCCAGGGAGAGTGCCCCATCATTTGTGGGCCCAAGATTGAGCTGCGTGTCCAGAATATCTAGGAAAACACTTGCAGTCGTTGCTGACAACCCATAATTGTGATTTGGGATTTTCTAATTTAGCACAAAGGATAAAAAAAACCAAAAACACCAAAAACAACAACAAAAAAAAAACTTACCAGATGTGGAACCTGACCTACAACTCAGTCTGTCCATTTTGAAGCCAGATATAGACGTCTTGGTAGAACACTGCAAATAATATCATTCTTCTTGCTGATGTAAAATTATTATTATTTTTTTATTTTATTGTCATTAATGTAAGTAGTGTTTTCAATGAGGTTTTTTAGTATTTTTACCTAGAATTGGTATCCTACACAGATATCACTTAAGTTTCCAGATAGTTGTTGACATGCTTTGTAGAAAACCAAATGCAGCCTACGGATGGTTCCCTAGGCAAAAGCAGACAAACTAAAACTTTGAGGAAAAGGACGAATGTTTTAGCTAATTGGATTTTTCACAGGATGATATGTGCTGATTTGCTATGTGTTTTTAAGGGAATTTACAAAGATATTCAGATAGGCTCAGTACTTAATGACACCCCAATGGATGAAAGCATTGGATGCATATAATCATAATATTCATAAATATTTGTTGAGCCTCCACTGTGCGTGAGCATCAAGCCACACTGTTAATCTCCTTGGGTCCTTCCGACAACTACATGAAATAGGTTCTATCACTGTACTCTACGGAAGAGGCAACTGAGGTACAAAGACTGACATGGCTTTCTCAAGTTTACAAACCAAGATGTGAGTCCAGCGCCCCTGTTCTCATTTGGATTCCCCGTTGCCTCGCTGTGTCACCAACAGCCCTACAAGGCTAACAAGTGAAGGAGCAGCTCCGTGCCTTCTGCTCTATCCCAGGCACCGTGCCAGGCATTGTGGTGCCAGGATGACCAAGACTGTCATTTCCTTTGACATCTGAAAGCCCAGCATAGGGAGCTGTTGGGTAAACATGCAAAGGTGGTCAGTTTGACAAGTGCTGGGATAATGGAGCCTAGCGTCTTTGGACACAGAGAAGATAGCCACCCACTCCAGCTTGGGAGGTCAAAGAAGGTTTCTCAGGAGCTCTCTATGTAATGATAGAGCTGCCATGCCTAGAAGATATTTGTGGTGACACTAATGTTTTGCTTAAACCAATAGAACATACTGTCTGGGTGGTGAGGGAAGGCGGGTTAGATGTGTTCTCTGTGGCTTTGGGAAACCAGCCCAGGTTTAAAAAAAAAAAAAAAATTCTCTCCCTAGATAACCCATAAGATAGCTAAGTAACAAGGCTATCACCAATTTCCAACACTCGAGGTTCACTGGCAGAGATTGGAAATATGAGCCCAGCTTGGAATGTGGACTTCTCTTGTCCTGGGCTCATGCATTTGCAGACAGGAGAGAACTTGAGAGGCTCTTCAGAAATCCCCGCAATGGCCCAGCCATCGTAAGGATTGATGGCAAGGCTCCCTCCTGCTACAGAGGACACCTCCTTAAAGCAACAAACATTGCCCAGTGTTAATTGCCGGGTGAAAGGAAAAGTCCGAGGCCTCTTGCATGCTTTGACAGGTCCCAGCTGGTCCCTGGGGAGGGAGGGACAGCTGCCACACACTCTGCAGAGACCTCCCAGGACTGAGTGGGAAGGGGAACCCTGAGTCCCTGAACATCTTCTATCTGTCACGCACCGTGCCAGCCACGTGAGGTTCCAGTCCATCCTTGTGCTGGCTCTAAGGAGGGGGTGTAGTCACTGCCATTTGAACCTGGGGGAACATAGACACTTGGCATCTGGAATAGGGTGGCCCAGTGGATTCTTCTGCCATGATGGAAATCTGTTCTGTCCAGCAGTCTGTCGCTACCAACCGCATACAGCGATCGAGGGCTTGAAATGGGGCGGCTGACTGAGGGTTGGAATATTACATTATTTTTTCCTCTTTATTGATTTAAATGGTCCGATCGAGATCACACAGCTGGTTTGGAATAAGAGGATCTAAATGCAAGTTTTCTGTTTTTCAAAGGCTGGGTATTTTCCAGGTTGTGATAATCTATTCAGTCTTTGAGCTCTTTCTCCTCCTCCTCATCTCCTCAGTCCAGCAGTGCTCCGTTTCTGCCCTTCCCAACCACTGCCGAACCACCCTGAAGTGATAGAAATAATTCCTAACAAAACAAAACGAACAAACAAGAGGAGACACTTCAATTTCCTAGCAGCATAGTCCCCATGGGCCTTAGAGTTCCTCACACCATGAAATGACACACCAGATGGAGAGAGCAATACTTGAAGATCAGACCCAAGCGTGTGACTGGAAAAAAAAAAAAATACATATATATATATATATACATATATATATATTCCTAAATTCATAGATGGAGGTGTGTGGGGAACAGGGAGGAGGGTAAGGTAGGGCATAGTGAAGAACAGAATTTATATTTCAGAAGCTCAGAAATTTCCTTCCAATCCACCATTTTAAAATGGCAACGAGATCTCCCAGACACAGACACCGGAGGGGCAACGTCGGTTCCTTCATCCCTTCATCCATGCCTTTCTGACAAGATCTCAGAGAACAGGTTTGAGGCAGGAACTCTGCTTTGTCGTGGGAAACACAAAATAAGGCAGAGGTAACAGAATCTTACACATGTATATCGTTCTACGTCTCATGGAAGAAGAAGAAATGGACACTGGGGAGTAAGGGTCTTGCCTGAGGCCTCTTGGAAAGTTCTCGGCCTGGGGAGGGACTTTCCCATGGTCAGCTGTGGTTCTTGAAGCTGCTTTCTGACGCATCTCTCTTCTGTTCCTTCTGTAGAAGCCAAGGTGAAGAATGTGATGACATGAATAAACTCAGCGGTGACGGCTGCTCCCTCTTCTGCCGGCAGGAAGACTCCTTCAATTGCATCGGTAAGTCTGTGTCATTTCTTGGGGCTTAGCTGCAGAAGGGGCACCTGCGGAATGGTCAGGTCAGTACCAGCAGTAGTGAGGACTAATGATGAGTTACTTCCTAGTATTACAAATACTGACGGATTGCCTCCCGTGGGTCAGACTCTGTGGGAGGCACCGGGGCATAGAGCAATGGGAAGCAAAGCAGAACCAGCAAATGCTCCTGCCCTCACAGAGCTTAGGGTCCCTCCCGTGTGTGACAGTGGTGGTGGCTGCCGGTAACTCGTTTTCAAGCTAGCTTCGCATCGCTTATCACTCTTCTTCACGCCAGCTCCGCAGGAGGGTGATTAGTATAGATTTTTAAAGGCTTGTATTCTCACTTTAGAGATGAGAAAACAAATCACAAGCCAGAGAGATGATGAAAGTGGTCTGGAATCTCGTGGGTTAGGGGTGACTGGAGGCAGAGCCGGGGCTTGAACCTGATTCTCTGATTCTTAAGCCCTGGCCGAGCTCCTTCTGCGGCACGACCTCCAGGCGAGATCCGGGAACCCCCGTAGTCCGTTTCCCGCACTCAGAACCTTGGGCCGTGTCTCTGACGCGAGGGTGGAGGACGAGCAGGCCAGCCCGTGTTTGGAAAGCAAACGTCCTTTTCCCACCTTGACTGAGTCAGATGGGAAATTTGTTTTCCTCTGGCTTCTCGCTGATCTTGTTGTTACAGCCCCACTTGGGAGGCCCTGGCCAGCCCGGGGCTGGTAAACAGACAGGGGTTGGGGGGCAGGGATGGAATTTTGAGCTGGCTCAGATGAGATCATACTTCCTTTAAGATGCAAATCGATACCTGAAGATCAAAGGTCCTCCGGCTAATCCCCTGGGCTAGAGGTGAAAAATAATCACAATTCATTTGCAAGTACAAAAGACAGAGGTGCTCTATCGGAGGAGGAAAGGGGCAGCTACTGAGGGCATGAAAACACTGGTGGGAAGATTTCACACTGAAAGGCAATTTTCTAGGAAGACGAAAGGGAAGGAAATGTCACTGGGTCCTCACATTCACAGTGAGGGATGCATTTACAGACCCTCCTCCTCCTGGGGGCTGTGAGCACTGTGAGCTCTTCCCAGGCATGTTCACCCTTAGTCCATCCCCAACACACATGGGTCGAGGATCTACTGTCTCCTTGGCACTAAGTGCAGGCTCAGGAACACAATAAGAGGTATCCCACAGCTAACCATGGATGGAAGAAAGGAAGACGTGGAGAAAGGAAAGACAGAAGGAGGATTTCCAGGCAGGATGTTGAGTTTTTAAATGACAGAAGGCTATTTTTTTTGCTCTGTTGATGTGAGCTTGGTCCATGGTCAAAAACTTGACGTTAGCCTAGTGGTATGGCGGAAGGAGCCTGGGCCAAATGTTAGGAAAACCAGGTTCCAGTCCTCATTGTGCCGAGAACTTGCCACATAGCACTGGCCAAGTTGCTTCCCTAGTCTGGGCCTCAGTTTACCTGGTGGAAACTCCAAAGGATTGGGTTAGGTGGTCTCTAAAGGCCTTACCTGCACTTGACTTGTGTTATTTCCAAGGTGTGTGACTGTTTCCCATTCCCATGAGCTACTTGCCTTTGTCGTCATCCCTGTAACACCCAGCATCGCTTCCCCTTTACTTGCGCTAAGGTGGCATGTAATTTAGGTGCTTCTGGAAGGAAGGGAGGATGTGGTGGTGGAAGTAAGAGAGGGGACCCTAAAACAGATGCTCGGGCGGCCTGACGCCCGCATTCTGGGGTGCTTCGGTGCTGTGAAGCAGTACACAAAAACAAGGTTGCCTCCTACAGGTGGAAGCTCATCATCTATGGAAGGGGTCTGCAGACTAGTCCCCGGGCCAGAACTGGCCCACTGCCTCTATTGGAAAGTAAAGTCTCTCTGGAACACAGCATTCGCATTACTTTACCGATTGTCTATGGCTGCTTTCCTGCTACAAGTCATTGAGCACTGTGACCCAAAGAGCCTAAAATACCTGCTAATCTGGCCTTTTACAGACCTTTGCTGGCCTCCTGGCTCTGGATTTGAAGTCTTTGATACTCTTAGTTATTGGAGCCTGGGGCAGAAAGGAGGTGACAGTTACGACATGGGTGGCCATTTCTAAGAAAAAGAACTGACTTTTAAGCACACAGTGGTGGGGCCTGGGAGACGCTTAGAAATAGCACGGGGCATCAAGTCCAGTCCTGGCGGGCCTTCCCCTCTCCCCCTTCCCACCTCAACTTTAGCCAGAATGACTGTTTGGGACTAGACCAGTGATTTTTAAACTGTGTTAACTGAGATGCTTAAGGGAAAGAGGTGAAGGCGAGGGAGGTACCGAAAAGGTGAGATCTGGGCCCTCATAGGTCCACGTTAGCCTCTCCTAGATTGTTCTCTCCTGGATTCTGAGTATTCTACTGGCCATGGCAATATTTATTAAACCTCCATGATACACCGAGCACATTTATAAACTCTCATTTTCGTAACAACCTTTTAGGGTCCTGCTTTTATGCAAGAGGAAGCTGAAGCCTGAGGGGTGAACCAAGGGCATGCAGTTAAATGGTAGAACTAGGACACAAACCAGAGTCTGACTTCAGACGGTGGTGAGCTACCTGCGGGGGGGGAAAAAAAGGTAGCTCCCGGTCTTGTAGGGCTTTGAGGGTGAACAAGGAAGACAGTGCCTTAGAACAGTCTGTGTCTAGTGAATTAATGGACTGGAATACAGAATCATCCGTGGTGTGGATGGCATCCAGGGAGGACTCCGTGTTACCTGGGATGTTGAATATGGTTTGTGTTAGAGGAACGACCTCAGCTACACCCCTGCCCTCCCCAGTTAGAATTCCGTTATGGAGACTCAGTGAGACACAGGACATTCCAAGAATTAAGGAGTCTACCCAGAGATCCCAACTCCTGGGAACTACATTCCAAGGACAAACTCCGTGCCTTTGAGTCTAGAAAACCGTCTTCCCTTAAGAACAGCTGAAGAATAGAGAGTGAGTCTTTGGTTCCCACCACAGGCAGCTTCAGTGAGTCAGAGAAATGGCACTGGAGTGTGGGAGGCTTCGCTGAGGTGGACTGGTTTCATCATTATATTTGTCAAGGGAACAGGCTTGAGGGAGGCTGTCCTGGGCTCACACCATGGCTTAGACATCGACCTTAGCTGAACGTCGGTGTTCTTATCCAAAAAAATGGTAGAAGTCCTGGGACTCAACTGTGCAAGATATTTATCAATAATTTTGGAAACTTACTATCCGAATCTCCTTCCTAGATTTAGGAAATAACGCTCTTTGATTTAATAATAACAATGGGGCAGAGCCCAAGCCATCTACAGAAGTCTCCTTCCCCGACTCCCCTTTACAGCTTGAGTGTGGGCCCAAGAGCCATGCTTTCCCCCATCCAGTCTGATAAGGATGGCTGTCACCTGTGTGTTCCCAAAGTACCAGGCACAGCATGTGGCAGGAGTGTGGAAGTGACCGTGTTCTAATATCTTCACAAGACCAGTCTTGGGACCTAGTCTGGAGCTTAGAATTGGGCTTCAGAGCGTGCAAGCCTGGCTCTCCGGCTCTCCCAGAGTGTTCCATAGCCAGTCGGTATTCTCTGAAGAGATTCTGTTTGTTTGCTTCTTTTGCTTCAGTTGGCCAAAGTTGGTTTCTATTGACTGTCACGTAGAATCCTGACAGAAAATTATCATCGTAAGATGCTATGAGGGTTAGCCCCGTTCGTAGCAAGTCGGATGTGCTTGAAGCACTTTAACTGTTACTTACCTCAGTGGAAGTGGCTGTGTGGGGGGGGAGGGGGGATGAGTAGCAGCAGCAACCACCCTTGGCAGTCCCCCGTCGGGTGGGATGTATGTCCTGTGTCAAGTCCCTTTCTTTAGTGTGAGCCTGTGAGAAGATTCTCATATCCAGATGAGGGAGCTAAGACCTCTTATGATGTCTTAACCTGGCCAAGATGACAGGCCTCAGAGACGTGTGATCCCACCTCAGACTGGGTAGAGACCCCTTGCTTTTTCTACTCTACTCCTCTGCCCGCCATCTGAATGGATGACTTCCTTCTCTCCTCCCTCCCTCCCTCCCTCCCTCCTTCCTTCTTTCCTTCTTTCCTTCCTTCCTTCCTTCCTTCCTTCCTTCCTTCCTTCCTTCCTTCCTTCCTTCCTTCCTCTTCTTCCTCTTCATTATTTTTTTGTCACCAGCCATTTCGCTGGGCCGCTGTTTCCCCTGGGTTTGGTGACACCAGTGTGAGGGTGGGCGACAGATTTATGGTGGCATTCCCATTCACTTTTCAGAAGCCCACACATCTGGAAGTATTCCCAAGGTGCCAGCCTGTGATTAGGCAACACCCTGGGACTTCCCTTTCCCGCCCCAGCGCCCTCACTCCCAGCACGTAATGAGTTGCTTGTTAAAAGGCACACCACCCACAAGACCTCTTAAGCAATGCAGGCTGCATCCCCAGCAATGTGGAAATTATCTTGTCCTTTCCCCCCTTTTTAAAAGACATAACATACACCAGGCCTTAAGGTTTCAGTTAAAAAATGTGGTATCAGTAAAATGATAACTCCCCACCACCGCGCACCGCCACCCCCACCCCAGCAGACGCTGGCTGGGGCATTGTTGGGCCGCGCTGGGAATTCTGTTCCTACAGCGCTGAGTCATAAACTACAGCCAGGCTGCTGATAAAAGCTGAAGGAGGGAAGGTAGTGCTCCAATTAGACAAAATGGGAAGCATCCCCAAAGGGGGCTCTACCTGGTGATACGTCTCAAGCCAGCACTGGGAGTGAGCGACCTTCTGAGATGACACACAGTCTCTTACGGGAGATGTGATCTTGGAAGACTCCTTGTGCTCCGTTTTCATTTACCACCCTGTGTCCTTCAGGATGGCTGGCCCCAGGGATGAGTTTAGATGTGGGGGTCTGGGCTGCAGCTCAGCATCCAGCAGCCTCTCTTTCCCCCCTCTGTGACAGACAGGCTTCTTTCCCTGTCTGACACGGGGGGCATCCTCTGTGTGTCCTTTACTTAAAGATTTTGGGGTTTCAAATCCTACTTGATGCTGATATCGGGTTAGGAAAACAAAGCAAATGGACCCCCACATTGTCATTCCTGTGTGTCTCTTTTCCTCGCTTCTTCCCGACTTTTCCCCTTCCCACCATGCCAGGACTGCCGTGAGCATGACATTGTCTCCCGTCCCTGACATAGCATCTCCAGCCCTGTCCCGGGGCCAGGGCCAGTAACTCAATTATCTGGGAGGCAGCTGAGGGGGAGGAGGGGAGATCAATCCTCCTCCCCCCTCCCCAGTCCCCGGGAGGGGCGAGGGTCACCGAGCCTTGTGGCCCCTGTGTCAGGCTGCCCTGGCCTGCTCCAAGCCAAGGCGAGAAAGGAAAACAAGAAGATGAATCGACACGTCTTTTTGGTGGATGTTCTAATGATACTTTAGAACAACAGTGACTAAAAAGAAAAACAGCATCTGGTTGGGGAGAGGGGAAGGGGAAAGGGGGTGGAGAGAGTGGGCTCTGCTGGGAGTTGCATTTATTATGATTTTTCTTTCTAATGAAGTGAAATCATGATAAGACGATGCACCTCTCACCTTCCAAAAAAATTTAAAATTAAAAAAACTAAATTAAACCTCCTGGATGCGGGTATTCCTTCAGACTTCCCTCTGTGGGAAGCGTAACTTTCACTGAACGACCATCCTAAAATAAAGCTTCCTTTGACTTGACGCCATGCCTTAAAAAGAAGAGAAGAGAAATATTAGTGGTAGTCAGGGTGGTGGTGGTGACCAAGGCATGAGGGCTGTCACCTGTCAGGCGGGAAGGCAGGCTGGCACGTGGCACGGTGATTAAGAACATGGATTCTAGGGGCGCCTGGGTCAGTTGAACCTCTGACTCTTGGTTTCAGCCCAGGTCGTGTTCTTGGGGTGGCGGGACGGAGCCCTGCGTCAGGCTCTGTGCTCAGCTCAGAGTGCACTTGAGGTTTTCTCTCCCTCTCCCTCTCGTGTACGTGCTCTCTCGCTCTCTCTGAAATAAATAAATCTTAAAAAGAAAGAAAAAATGAAGAAGAAGAAGAACCTGGAGTCTGGGTGACAAGCCTGGCTCAGCCACTTTGTAATCTGAGTTTCGGTTTTCTCATCAGTACAGTGGGCTAGTAATAGATCCCACCTCTTAGGGTTGTTGTGAGGACGATATGAGGTTGTGTATGTAAAGATTTTTAAAACAATGGTTAAGTCTTACATATACGTTTGCTACTGCTGTATTTCCCCTGTAGTTATCAATACCATTGATTCAGAAGTTGTATCAATCCACCCAGGAATCCTATGAGATAAATGATGTTATTATCTGGTATCTGATTATCTGATATCTATTATCAGATCCTCTGAAGTTCAGAGGGGTTAAAAGTAACCGGCCCAAAGTCCCACAGTCAGAAATAGCGGAGGAGGGGTTCTCGGTGCTCCGGGGCAGGATCTGCACACTGAACCATGAAGTTGTGTCCTACGTAGGCACCTAACTGTCCCGCCTTCTGTGCTAGGAACCCTTTCGCCAATGGTTTCATTCATAGTCCCATCAACTCTGCACATTTGGACTCATAATGCCCACTTTGCTGATGAGGAAACAGAGGTGCGGGGAGTGTCAGTGGTCTGTCCTCACCATTCCAGTCGGGTGGATCAGGATGATCCCATCTGCCTGCCTCTACAGACCGTGTCCATGTCCAGATGAACTCCAGAGAACCAGCAGACGGCTTTCTCTTTTCCACTCTTTCTGCTTTGGTGCCCTTGGCGCACAGCAGGAAGTGAAAGGGAATGCGCAGGTCCTCCTGTGCCTTTTTCATGAGTCATGAAAACTACAACTTTCGGTTATTATCACCCTATAAACATTCCATGGCATCAACCCTCTGCCCCCGGCAAAAGGCCCTCCTGTGTTTCGGGGCTGTATTTTCATTTTTAAGAGCTCACCCTCCCTGGACAGAAGCCACATTGTTTTTTAGCTTAGGAGGACTTTGACACTTAATCATGTTGTCAAGGCAATGTGGTAGTGACACAGGGGCCTGAGTTCAAACGTCCTGTGCTTGTAATTACTCCCTGGGTCGTCCTGGGCACCTCTCATCCCCTCTCTGGTTCTCAGTGTCCTCTCTGGAAAATGGGCATGATTATAACCCCCCAGGTGTGTCTAGAGGAAGACGGACATCACCATAGGGTGTTTAGCGCAATGCATGACAGTTACTGGACCCTTGACAATGTCAGTTACTGTCCGTCCCCTTCCCCTTCCTCACTCCCATGTCAGTAGAGACTGATACAAAGACCTCCAGTCCATGGGGTGGTGGTGGGGGGCAGTGGTCCTGAGCCTGAGCCTGCCTGCCCTAAAAATGTGGTGGTCCCTTGTGCAAAGTGACCGCCCCCTTGATCTCAGCTTCCCCCCCATCAGGTGATGAGATGAGCCAGATGAGCTCCAGGGCCCTTTCAACTCTGACTTCCAGAATTTAAATCCCGGATCATTATTGTTTTTAAACTGTGCATTTTAAAAGAAATGAAGGCTTGGGGAGGAGAAAGGAATTCCTTTAACCCACAGGGTCAAAGGGGGTCACCGAGGGGACAAAGGAGCAGGAAAGGGAGGCGATGGGGCGGAAGGCTGCCATGAGGGGCAGGACTGAAGATCTGAAGTCCTCAACCGGGAGGTCTGATGGATGCATTCAAACAGCCTGAGTCGAGTCAGCACCGGTTAGGATCAAGCTGACCATCCAGCCTCAAGACCTCGGCCCACCACCTCCTTCGGAAACCCGGGAGGCCTACCCCACAGAGAGGCCCGGCTGGCATGAAAAGAAACGGGCCGGCTCTGACGCCTGAAGGGAGGAATTCTAGCCCTCAGCCCAGGTCGGCTTCCTGACTCGCAGGGAGGGGTCAGGCTCAGGAGGGCTGGGCGCTTGCCTGAATTTGAGGAATCAACAGCACACTTTGATGTATGTCTTTGAAAGGCAGCCTGACTCCCAGGCAGGTGAATCTGGGGAGCCAAGAACAAGGGCTTCTTTATGGCCTTTAAAGTGACCAGAGACCTGCCTCACCTCCGTGTGCTTGGCTGTGCAGTCTGTTCCACCATCGTGGCCGAGGAAGCTGGGGAGGATGAGAGAGAGCGAGAGACAGAAAGAGAGAGAGAGGCCTGGGGGGGGGGCCGGGTGTCAGGGCATTTTCCTAGCTGCTGGCTTTCTGTTCTTTCTTGGGGACCATGTTGTGTTGGAAGAGACACTTAATATTCATGAGCTGTGATCTCCACTTGAAGGGAGTGCCCTGGGGGAAATTGAAATATTAAGCAAGTGAGGGATATAGACCTAATTGTATCCTCCTTTTCGTTTTGGACAGAGAAGTAATGTGCTTAAAATAAAATGATGGATGGGCAGTCAGGATTGTGTGAAAAGCCCAGCGCTGTAGCCGGCAGAATAAATCAGCTCTAACGCACGCCGTTAGAACCAGGCAGGAGACCGTGTGAACTGGCTGCCGGGTCCCGTCGTGTCCCGCGTTCACACGTGTCACGATGCCTGCTGCGTGCCTAGCCTGGTGCTAGGTGCAAGGGGACAAGGAAGCAGTGATCGAGGAAGGCCAGGGAAATGACACTAACAGTCGTGTGAATGCAGTTGTCGAAAGTGCCAGTAAGTGGACGTGCTTGAAGATGTGTAAGTCAAGGGCCTCCTTTGCGTCGGCTGAGAGTCGGGAGGGGCCTCTTTGAGAACACCTACATTTAAGCTCAGCCTTGAAGGTCGAATGGAAAATGGACAGATTAGGGAGATGTGGAGCAGGGTGACGGAGAAAGGATTGTAAGAAGTTCAGACTGTTAGATCCTCAAGGCAGGCAAGGGCTTGCGAGGGGGTCAGAGGAAGGCAGCATGGCCAGACGGGAGTGAAGGAGGGAGGTGAGCCTGGAACCTTGCAAGTTCTCCTCCTAAAGGAGAACTCCTAAAGGGCCCCTGAAGCCCTTGGGGAGGCCGTTGCTCCTGGTCTGACGTTCCTTGCCAGGCTCTGCACGAGGCACCAGAGGCAAGTGCCTGCTTGCGTCGCTCAGGGCTCGGCCAGCTGCTACCCTTGGCCAAGCACAGCCGGCTGCCCATCTGGATACATACAGTTCGCTGAAACCCACGTATGCTCCTTGGTTTTGATATTGGCCAATACAAAGACAGATTTTGAGTAGTTCCAGTGGAGACCTTGGAAGGCCCACGGAGCCAAAATATTTACTGTGTGGCCCTGTCCAAAAAGAGTACAACTCACCGCCGGTATAGATGGATGAGCATCTAGGCCGGTAAAAGAAGAGCCACTTAGGGAAATCAAGGCACAGGGGAGATGAAGAGGTGAGGGTGTTCCCTTGTTTCATCTTGCTCTTGGCCCTGTAGAAGCGTAGCTGTAATCAGATTGATCCCCACATTTTCCCATTGCACATCCCTTTCCCTTACCCTTCATGGAAGAACTTAGTCTGTCAGTTCCTGTGTCCCCAGCATTCACCTCCAGCTGGTTAACTGATGCACTGAACTAAGTGACACTCTGTGGCAGAAAAGGGTGCCCAGATGAGCCCAAACTGCTCCCCACCTCAAGGCATCCCAGGGCTGCAAAAGGGAGCATGTGGATATTGACAGAGAACCTTCTACGTGGTCTCATGTCAAACCCACAAGACCCCCCCGCAACCAGGCATTATTATTACCACTTTCCATGTGACACAACAGAGCCCCTAAATGTTTAAGTGACTTTTGAGAAAGTGGCCTTCGTTCAGTAAATGTTTATGGAGCTGGAAAACCACCACACAGGGAAACAAACCTTCGGGAGCCACGCATCCCATGGCTGCTGGTGGCCCCGCGGTGTACTTACCTTCCTCTTTGCATCTCCAGGAGGCTGCAGGAAAGGGGGGGCAGGGTAGGGTGGGCATTGCTCCCACTGTACACAAGGACGCACTGAAGCCTGGGGAGAGGAAGTGACTTGCCCAAAGCTGGTGATCCTTAAACAGCAGAGCTGGGATTTGAACCCGCATCTGCCCAGCTCCACAAGCAGAGGAGCTGGGCTCTCCTCCAAAGTACCAGACTTTCAGAACAAGTGGGGGTGGCGAGATATGTATGTATATTTCCACTCTTCCTCCATCTCACTGTCCCCGACAGTAGACATTGTAGTAGAAGTAGCGCGTGATTAATTTTATTCATTTCATTAATTTAATGCTTTTTCTCTATTAACTCCCTTGATTAATTGCGTTGACCCTCTGTGGTAGTTTTAATATTATGCCAGCTAGAGATGGCTGGATAAGAAAAAAAGCACAGAGATGTCAAGTAATTTACTCAAGGCTTCCAGTAAGGGGGAGCCTGGCTCTCAAGCCCTCAGGCTGAACTATTAATTTACGCTCCCTCTTGATCATTAAGGTTATCTAATAAAATGTGTCCTCTTGATCAAGAGCCGAACAGCCTGCCCACAAACAGATAATGAGAAGGGGAAACAATGCCGGGTGCAAAGGAATCTTCACATAACAAAAGGATCCCAGGGTCTCTTTAAGAAACACAGTCTGAAGTGTTTGTTTACAGATCATTAAATACTTAACAGAGGGAGAAACTAAAAGCGACTTTCTTTTGGCTGCTACCGATTCAGTCGAGAGAAGAAATTAAGATAAAGCAAATCTGAAATTATAATAATTTTTAAGGGATTGGGTTTTCAACGTTCGTTTGCCAGACAGAAAGATAAAACACTCCATGCTTGGGGTCCACAGCCCTGCTCACCAGGGCTAAGGTTACCTTCTCCCCTCCCCCAGGCAGCAGCCACAGGGGTCCCTCAAAGACAACTGGAAGCCACCTTGACCAATCTCACACTCTTTTTTTGTCTATATTAAGCCCCTGCTGCATGCAAAGCTCTGTGCTAGGTAAGATGCAGACGGCAGTGACTAGTGGCAGCAGAAGTCCTTCACTGGAGGACTTCAGAAGATGGGTGTGGTTAAGAACAAAGGGAGGACAGTGGGAGGGGACCATAGGAGAAATGTGAAAGCCCCCTGGTGTGTGGGGGGCTGAGTCTGTGAGCCTTCCTGGGCCCCTGGGCTCCCTCCGTCCGTAAGACAAGTGCAGAGCTCTGCCGCCATAAAGGTCCAGAATGAGGATTCTTTTGGGGGGTGCAGTGAGTAAGGTGGTTCCACAAGTAGCTACTCAGGGAAGTCACTAGATAGGTGGGTGTCTGGGTGCAATTCTGCAGCAAGGGGTGGTTTCTGGGCAGAAGCCGGGAACAGTGTTGTTAAGATCAACCTCCCTTCAGTGGGATGCTCTTCAAGGGCCAACCAAGTACTCTTGGCAAACTGATCTGAAGAGAAATCGGAGTGAGTCTGGCTTTCAACACCAGTCAGAAACCCAGCCCAAATTATCCACAAGACTGAGCTACACTTTCAAGCACCATTGGCAGGGCTGCGGAAGGTCCCCGCTGGGACCGATTCCTCAGTTCCGGAGTCCAAAACCACGCCTATAACTTGAGTTCAGCCTCATTACCCGTGAGAGGGCTGCACGGGCATCTTAAACCCTTCTACTTGCCCATTTGTCGGTGTTGCCTTTGGCCATGAGAACTCCTAAACGGGGAGAGAGAGAGGCTGATTGACCTGACCCAAGAGCAGAGAGGACCGCCTCTCTGCTTCAGGCTCGGTCCACCAAACACCTTTTTCCATCTGTGAAATGGGAGTGCTGTTCTTCACTTCACCAGGGAGCTAGGCTATCTCGTTTCCTTCCTTTATGAACATATTCATCCCAGATTTGTTGAGAGCCTTTTCTCTGTCAGGCCGGGGCTAGGCAACTGAGGACGCCAGATCTGCTGGGCTTAGTTGGTATGGTTGGTTCCTGTCCTTCCGAAGGTGTTCAGTAAATATCGATTACGATGACTATGAATAATCTAGTTCTTACTGCAGCGAACGCCCTGCCCCTGGAAGAGATCGAGCTGAACGTTAAGAATCTTAACTCAGGGCAGCCATGAGGAGGATTCTATTAAATAGCGTGATTTAATTGATGGATTTCAGTGTGCTTCTCTCCTAACTTATCTGGCTCTTGAAATTTTGATGCTTCCTCTGAAGTGTATCCCTTTCCAGTTTTAGAGCTGTCCAGAGTCCCAAAAGGAGCTATTTCTCATGGTACACTCTCTCCCTGAGCTCATCCTTCAAAACCAAAGACCCCAAAATCTCTGTCATTAGTCGGGGCTTTTCTCTGGACCTATGTATGGACTTGTAGACCCAGTTGCTCTAATGGATTGCCCCATTATGGGATGCTCTAACGGGATGCCCCACGGTACTCAAACTCAACGCATCTGAGAGCAAGCAGACTGAGTTTTCTCCCCAGACCTGCTGCAACTCCTCTTTCCCTCCGTCTCAACTGGTGGCGCCACTCGCCAACCAGACATCTCCCCTCGAAACTTGGGAAGCATCCTTAACTCTTCCCTCTCTGTCATTTGCCACATCCAGACAATCGCCATGGGGCCCATTTTACCTTGAAACCTAGCCCCCTCCCGAAATCAGTCCCTCCTCCCTCTCCCGGCCTTCCTAGCTCTGCCCGAATCCCCCACCAGCTCCTGCCTGGACTTT
>CM053615.1:62873587-62925243 GCA_028646535.1 Procyon lotor
CCCCCCCTTTTTTTTTTGGAGTTTTTTTCTTTATTGAGAAACTTAAGACTTGGGTACATCAAATAAAACCAATTTCTGGGGGAAAAAAATCAAAACCCACAATAGAAAAAAAAAATTAACACTGTCTGGGTCATAGCAGAACCCAGAGAATATAGTCTTTTAATTGAAAAATTCTAGGTGCTTCATAATTGACCTTTTGATACAAAATGATCTATTAAATTCCCAATTTGTGGTTCTTGGTGTTGAGGTCCATAGGACACGCTAGAAATCTTCGAACCTTGAGCTGAATTCCAGGAGGAGCTATTTGGCTTTTGAATCCTTCTGGGCAGCTTCTTTCTTGGCATGATGAGCCTGCAGAACCGCCACAGCTTCATCTACCTTGGAGCGGAGCGACCTCCGAGAGCTTGTCTCTTTAGGTCCCCTCAGTGTCCACAGCCACGCAAAGGACAGACATTGGGAAGTATTGGTGGAGGCATGGGCAAGGACTCTGGAATCCAACTAGCCAGGATTGGATTGAGCTTCAACTTGTGAAACTTTATGTGGATAAATGACTTAACCTCTTTATACACAGTTTCCATGTCTGTTAAGTGGGGATAGTAATACCACCAAACACATAGGGCTTTTCTTAGATTAAATGACATTATATATTAAAAATGTTCAACATCGGGGCGCCTGGGTGGCTCAGTGGGTTAAAGCCTCTGCCTTCAGCTCAGGTCATGATCTCAGGGTCCTGGGATCAAGCCCCGCATTGGGCTCTCTGCTCAGCAGGGAGCCGGCTTCCCCCTCTCTCTCTGCCTGCCTCTCTGCCTACTTGTGATCTCTCTCTCTCTCTCTGTCAAATAAATAAATAAAATCTTAAAAAAATGTTCTAAAAAAAATGTTTAACATTTAACAATGTGCCCACGTACCAAGTCATCAGACTATCCATCCAGCCAATACACTTGCGCCTGGTAGCTAGTGTTGTTACTGGAGAAGTAGGATGCTATGGGAAGGCATAAGGGGGTGGGAGGGCAAGCAGGCGCCCGGGGTGGGGGGCTAACCGAGAGGTTTTGCAGAGGACTGGTTGGTTAAACTATGGATAAGGATGACCGGAGACTAGTTAGAGGAAAAGCAGTGCTGCGAATTTGGGGCAATAGGGTCCCTTTGGGAAGCAGCCACACTCGGAGGCTGTCAGCTGAGACTTGAGTACACTAGAGAAGAAAAGAGAAGGCTACAGAAGCAGGCAGGTACAAGATTATGCCTTGTCCATCGTCTTTGAGCCTCTGCTGGCCAATGTTGAATGAATACCAGTATCTTCTGAGGCAGCCAATTTTACTTTCACCCGGGATTCAGTTAGTTAGAGGGGTTTTGAATGATATTTTTAAATGTTGCAGGTTAACTCTCAAAATTTAGGACCAGTTTTCCCTTCCTTCCCTTGTTCTCTTCCTTCCCTCCCTCCTTCCTTCCTTCCTTCTTCTCTTCCTTCTGTCCTTCCCCCCCTCCCCTGTTTTTTCCTTACTGGGAGGAGAGAGAGACACATACACATATAAACATTTCTGTAAGAACAAAATAGCATTCAGCAATACAGATCAAAGAGCATATATTCAGATTATCGTAAAATCCTCTTCCCCGGGCACAGGAGGAGCCCTCCCAATGTGTAAGGTAAAGAAAACTTACCCGAGTACAGCTCAGCCCGTTGGCTTGCCTTCCGCCCTTGAGTGCCGTGTGGCCTCTCTCACCAACTTGGAGATGGAGGACACTGGCTCGAATGCTTCATCTTTCTGAACTTATCTGAACCATATGGCAGGAGGATGGTCTTCAGAGCAGGCCAAGCCAATCAGGGCTCGGGTGGGAGGGCTCCATTTTGACACTCTAGTTTCTTGCATGGGAACCCCACCAAGAACCAAGCATACTGCGGTCACCTTAGTCACGACCAGCTGTGCCAGACTGGGGTGACTGGCTTGGTTTTCATGTGGTGCCCTGATTCATCCTCGGTTCCTTGGCTACTGTTGTTTCACATAGCATCCACTTGCCCAGAAGTCTCTCTTCTCTGGAAACTTGAGGACACCCTAATGGATTGCTTAGGTGGCTCATTTTACTGCACTGAAGAACAGACCTGCCTATGTGCCCAAACTGCCTTTGTTCGGATGCATGGTGTTTTCCTTCTGGTTCCATATACACATTCCTCACAGACCAATTTCCATTTGAAATTGCATATCCCTGATAATTTATATAATGAGTCTTAATGAGCTAACCCGGACCCTTGGCCTGAAGCAACGAGACATACAGTTTCTGTGAGTTACCTAACCTTTCTGAGTCTCAGGTCCCGCATCTGCAAAAGGAAGCACGTGGACTAGATAATTTGTAGAGACCCTCGCAGGGCTAACCCTTGCTTCGTTCGATGATTCAGTGCTCTGTACTGAGCGTCCTCGTCGTCCTGAACTTGGACGTGCAGTAAGTGGGCAGAGCAGCCCGTGTTTCTGCTCTCAAGGTGCTGCCACTCTGTGTCAGAGAGCATGCGGTCATCAAGGGCACCGACGGAGGAGCGAACTAATGCTCCGCAGACAGTGGAATCGGTGAGTAGGATACAGTCCGCAGGGACAGGAGTGGGGGCAGCGCGGTTGGAAGAGGCCCCCACTGAGCCCTGGACGTGAGGCTGAGGCCGGGACAGTGAGCCGAGCAAGCCACGTGATGGTTCGGAGAGGAGTTCTAGATTGTATCTGTGCTAAGGAAACGTGCAAACAATCACGTGTCTGAGTACTCGCTGTGATATTGTATCTGATCATCGCAACCACTTTCTAAAGTGGGTGGGAGAAGCAGTCTTGTCATTTCGTTTTGATAGACACAAAGAACGGAGCCCAGACTGACCATGTGTGTTACCCGGTGTTGGAGCCTTGAGGTTCACATGTGCGTCTCCTGTCCTCTATGCTACCTGCTGGCCGCCACAGTCCTCTCCTGTGTTTCTCGGAAGGGGTTCAACCGTGCCATTCCCAGTTTTCGTTTTGCTGATGTTTCCCCGTCTTCAGACTGAAAACCTGACTTGATGACTAAAGAAGGGAACACTAAGAACCAAATACATTGTAGAATGACTCTGTTGAAGGGGATCACAGAGCTACTTAACGCGACTCCATCGGGAGAAGGGAGATTGCAGCCCAGAGAGGAGAATGGGAGAGCATCTCTTCTCGACTCCTGTTCTCTTGACCAAGCTGCTGATTTTGAGAAAGTGTCTCATTTCTTCCCTTTCTTTCTTTTTTTTTTTTTAAACCTATTTATTTACTTATTTATTTTTGGTGTGGGGCGACGAGATCACATTACAACCATGGACATCTGATTCACACTTGTCTCCCATCATCACCCTTTTATGCCACTATCGTGCATTCTCTGCTTATGAATGTTTCAGGTCGCTTTTCTCCATTTATTATTAGCTTATACTATCCAAGACAAATCTCATCCTGTTATTTCCTGCTCATACTTTTAGAGACCTTTGGGTCCTAGGCATCACTCTCCCTCCTGTCTGTGCTTAGAATGGCTGCCCGTTTTGTGGCCGGTACATAATTCACCGTGGGACTGAGTTTTCCCTCCTCTCCCATATCACGAGATAGCACTGGAACCCAGAAGAGACTCAGCTAAAAATCATTCAGGGCTTTGAGCATTCTGCTCTATTGAATACCTTTTCACTTATTAGGATCACTATCTTTGCATATCATCTTTTTAGGCCATTCAAATAACTCTACCAAATTCAAGGTGATGCAAATGCATCTTCAAGTTCCATTTCATGAGGCCATCAAATTTCTTTATTAAATTCCAGTCCAGTAGGCACTGCCTTTTCTATCCAGATGTTCCACTGCTTTGCAAATTCAGTTAAGGAAGAAAATAAAACAATATTTAAGACAGATGGTGAGGCATGATGTCTCATGGGGGAAAATATTATGGGATGGTTTAGATAGAATTGGATTTTTCCCCCTAATGTGTGCTTGGATTTATAATGGGATCTCATTCTAATTAATATTTTCATAAATATCTTTCATACGATCTGCTGAAACAGATTCAAGTCAGGTTTGCGGTCTCTTCAGTGCAATCAATAACAGACATTCTAAAACTACAAAAGAACTTGTTAAGTCATCGTTTACTGAGCACCTGCTATGAGACTGGCTTTGTCTTAAGAATCAGGGATGTGAATAGAGCACCGGAGACAGCCCAGAAATGTCGCACACAATCCAAGAGTTGTACATAGTCACTCATTCGCTCATTCTCAAATGTCAATTACATAATTGACATTATGTCATTATTAGACCGTTTTCTTGATCCTAAAGAAAGGTGTCCACTGGGAAACTGCTTCCATGAAACCTGTGTCACATGGGGTGGGGGTGGGGGGGAGAAAAAATAATACATAAGATTTATTTTTCGACAGTGAATAATGATGTGAAGGAAATAGAAGATGGTATGTATGCTCTCATGGGGATGGAGGAATCAGGTATGAGCTTACTGTAAGTAGACAAGGTTGTTATTTGAGGAAGTAATATTTTAACTGAGCACTAAATGATGAAAAGGAAGAGGTTGTGAAAAAAGCCAGAGAAAACGTATTCTAGGTAAAGTGAACAGCAAGTTCAAGTTCCTGGAGCCATAACAAATTTGGCTCATTTAAGAAATAGAGGCTTGTTGAACAGGGGGATGCATGGATGGTAGTGAGCAAAGGGGGTAGTGGTAGGAGATGATCGGCTAAGGTAGAGACTTGTTGGCCGAGAAAGAGACTGAATCTCATCTCACGTGTTATGGGAAACCATTGAGGAGTTTTAGGTGGGAGGATGGCCTGCAAGTTTGTTTTTAAAAGAGCACTCTGGCTGTGCTCTGGAGGAGGGGGGATTAGGAAACAGACTGAAGAAGCAAAAAGACTAATTTGATGAGCAGTGGAGAAGTGACAGTGGCCTGGGGTATGGTAGCAACGATGGAACAGAAGTGGATCTTTTTGGAATATCCCGAGACGAAAGGGTATACAGAGTGTGCTCATGGGCTTTATGTGGGGTTGGAAGGTGGGCTGAAAATATGGGAGAGATGACTCAGACAGTTTTGGTTTGGCCACTGTTGGGCAATGTTGTCATTTTCTAAGATGGGCAAGAAAGGAATGTGGGAAGAAACCATTACTTCTGCTTTAGACATGATGATTTCGTGATGCTTTTAAATAGATATTTAAGTAGAGATGTTAGGACTCAAACACATCATTTCTAAAGAAACATTGACACATAGATATTTTGGCATTTTTGTTACAAATGAGGACTGAATAACTGAATGCAGATAGATAGGAAAGGGGACCTAAGGCCTGGCCCTGAAGCCTGGCAGCTTTTAGCAGAGATTTAGGGAAGCAGAAAGCAGCAAATGAGTGTATATAGGATAAGCTGAGAGCCAGGAAGAAATGGGATGGCATGTGCCATGGAATCCATGAGAGATGCTTCAGGAAGAAAGGGAAGGGCTACTTCTTTATATGTTTCAAGGCAGTCTAGCAAGACGAGGATTTTGATGTTATGGTCTTTGCCACCTTAAGATCTTGACAAGATTGATTTTGGTAGAGTAGCGAGTACAGAAGTTAGACTGGAGAGAACTGAAGAGTGAATTGTGGGTGAGAAGGTGGGCAGTGTAAGTAAAGATGACTCTTCAATAAGCTCTGTGAATCATGGAAAGAGAAGTATCCAGTAGAAGACGTAGTGGTAAGGAGATGTGGAATGAAAGGAGGCTGTATATATTTTTAATGTTCATATTTCTTTAATTAACATTTTTATATAGGCCATAGTGATGCAGGAAGGAAAGGCGGTCAGTTTGTACTGGACAAGTAGCAATACGAAAGAGTGACAGGTGAGGCTTCATAGAGCTAAAAATGTCTGAGTCAAATCTTGATGGGAGATTGAGGAAGAGACTAGCCTTTCAGACTACAGAAATAAGGACGGAAACTCTGAGCTGTGAATCCTGGAAAGAAACTGCATTCGAGGGCAGAGGTATGGTTGGGAATGAGGATAGACGAGACAGTTGGAGCTCGCCTATGGACGGATTTGAGTGCTAGGTGGGGACGTTCACATTTTGCAGAAGTCAACTAGGTATTCCAGACACCGTCCTAGTTAACTCCCTCATAGATTAATCACAGTAGCTTCATGACTCTTAGGAAATGGGACCGACCCAAACCAGTTAAGAGAGTATCGTAAGGGCCAAGTGGGCAGAGGATCAGGCTGTACCCTGGAGGGTGCTCTCATGACAGGCCTGGATGTGGGATGGGGGTGTCAATATGAGACTGTATCCACATGCATTCTTCTTTTCCTAATGCTTTCTGTTCGCTAGATGATGCCTGGTTGTCACAGTGAAACACAGGAAGGAATTTCTGGCCCACTTTGGTATATGGCCAACCCTTGGAGGAACCAGAAACCAACTGGAGCTCCTCAGATTCAGTAGACCTAAGCAGCATCTGAAACTTGTTAGTGGATTCATGGTTCTTTAGAAGCCCTTCACCACTCTGTCTTCTGTACTCTGGACAGGCTCATCCGGTGGAGGAGGTTTAGAACAAACCCCGGGTTGAATAGAATTAAATGAGGTCAGCAGTGTGGGTTTGACATGAAGCCTTTGAAACATAGGCGATATACAGTCCAGATATTTCTGTTCCAGAGGAAACGTATGCCAATAGGCCACCACCACCTCCCCCCCCGCCAAGCTTCCCCTTTGTAAACCTTCGGGGGTTAAGCACTCCAGTTTCCCATATTCCAAGAAGCTATTATTTGGACACAAAAGATTGTGCATTTTTTGGTCGTTTGTTGTTGTTGTTTGGATGAATTGTTATGTGGCATGAAGCTTGCTGTGGTTGGACCCATCCCTAAACAAACAGCTGAATTTAAAAATACTATTTTTTCTGGTGTTTAAAAAAATACAGAAAATAGTAATCATTGGACTAACCGAATATCCTAATGCCAATCACCATTCCCTCAGCTGGAAATAGAAACAGGTACTGATTTCTCTAAAGCTGACCCATCTTCACAGACAAGGAGTTTAGAAAGACAGGTACATCCTACCACCGTTTGGAAGGTAACCCGTATCAGGAGAGTCTGCATTCATATTATTTGCTTACTCCCTGAGTCTTATATTTCATTTCCTATACTTAAAGCTGTCATCTGTAGAGAGGGTTGTTTTTTTTTTTCCTTAATGGGCTGGACACTTGATAACCCCAATAGCTTCTCAGACTACTAATATTTGGACCACACTAGGGATGTTGTGAAAGTGAAAATGGAGATTCCCAAAAGGAATACTGAAACTTGGTTAAGGGTGACAAACTATTTTGTTGCCAGAATTGTATACTGAAAACCTAGTCTGGTAAGTTGGCATGGTGTAGTAGAAAGGGCATTGTGTGTTATGAGTTCAAGAACCAATGATCTAGTCTTGTCTCTACTAGAGACATCCTCTAAAGGCTTCAGCAAATCACTTCAATTCTGTGAACCTCAACTTTCCCATACAGGAAATGAAATCAAATCAGCTCCAAGATCGTCATCATTGTCATAGGCCATTTATTGATCACCTGTTATGTCCTGAGTGCTTCACCTACATTTACTACTAGACTATAAGTTCCATGAGGTGAAGGTCATGGTTGATTTATTTACTACTCTGGACCTACAGTTTATCGTAGTACATAGCACACAGAAGAAACTAAGCAAATATTTGGGGTTCTTATATAACCGCATGTATTATTAAGTGATCTGAGCATCACGGTAAACATTCAATCCTTCAACCATTATTCAAATGAAGAAAGCAAGGTCTAGAAATTCTAAGTAATTTCCCCAAAGTCACATAACTAATAAATGGCACACCTACTAAGCCAAATCAGCTCTTACACCTGACTGCCTCTAAGAGTGTGAAAATCACAAGTATTCCTGTCAGAAAAATCTTTAAGTCTCCCCATTTCTAAACAGTAAAATTCAAATATCTCAACATGGCATTGCAATCCTTCCTTACTCTGGCCTCAGGTCAGCCTTTCAGTTCATCAGTTCCAGGACCCATCATTCTCCCGTAGTTTTAACCTTGACAGCTTCCTCATATATACACACATTGGTTGAGGCTCAGCCATTGCTCATGTTCTCCCCTTCACATCTCCCAGTTCTTTTCTTCCTCCAAGATGCTGCCCCAAACCATCTTCTCGGGAAGCCTTTTCCTGTTTTCCCAAGCAGTATTGATTCCACCCAGAAGGGAGGAGCCCAATCTGATTCGTCCGTGTGTCCCCAGTACCGACTCAGACAAAGAGCAGATACTGAGTAAATAAATACTGGTTACGAGGATCGACTCTCTTTTCTAGTTCACATCAGGGATTGAAAAGCTATCTGAGCTGGGAATAATAATGACCCTCACTCCTGAATCCTCAGAAGGCTTTCATGCCTCTTACTCGTTGCCTGCTAAAATGATTGCAAGAGGATTACTCTGTTCTTATTCCCAGCCAGACATTATGGATACATTTGTGAGAAAGCCCCTGGGGGTTTGTTTTAGAATAACTGCAATCAGTCCCAAAGTTTGAAGAAATTTAACAATGAAGCTAGTCAATCTTTTCAACAAAATATGTCATTCCACTGGAAGTAGAGACCTCTGTTTTGGTGAAATCTGGTTTGTGGTATTCTCATGGCATTGCCGGCAATCACATCAAAGGAAGGTATACCAACACCTGGTTAGTTGAGAACATGCCTAAACTGGTAATAATTGATAGTAAATATAAGGCATCCATTGCTTTCATTTGTCATTCATCCGCTCCTCTATTCCTCGACCATTTATCAGGCACCTCCTTCATTCTAGGTTCTGTGCTATGAGTTGGGACTACAGGCATGAGGATCAACAGTTTTGTACCCGGTGATACCTCTTGCCTGCTGGGACAGGGCTGAAAGAGGGTCTTGTTCAGGGACAGGTTGACCAAAGCTGGATTGGGGGAATCCAGGAATTGTGAGAGGGAGCACAGAGGAAATTCGTCTGTGGGAGTCTAGTGACTCCCTAGGATGGGAGTCAGTGAGAGAGAAGGGAGGATGGAGACAGCCTGCTGGAGGAGACGTTCTTAGCTTCATCTGAAGACCCAGCACAAGTTAGCAAAGTGAACAATGAGAAATAGATCCTAGGCGGTGGAATCAACCCTTGTGAGGGCATGACAGAATAATGGGGAATGGCTGGTTTGGAAAACGAGAGAGTTTTGTCATGGAGGGTCTTGCATGCCAAGCTAGGGAAGATGATCCTCATAAGCAGCGGGATCTGTCACAGCATTATATGGGAAGCACGGCATGGGAAGATATGTATTTGGGGTAGAAGAGTTACCCCTCAAATCTGCTAAATTACCCCACCATCCTGAGGAATACCCATTATTTCAGGCCTTGTTTGAAGAACACATTGGCTTGAGTTCCTTTTTTCGGTAGGCAATAGCTTATGACTATCTGGTCTTCAAGATTCTTGAGATGAGGGCTTGTGGAATACCTCTTAAGATCTTATACTGAGCTGACAAGAGCAATTTAAGTACCTGCTTCCTTTTCCAACAATGAACTCTCCAGTTCTTTCCCCTTAAGGCTTCTAGTGGTGTTGCAAATTCAGAGTTTTCTAATCAAGCTGAAGTTCATTAGTGTCCCCCAGTTGGGTTGAAGTCGTTCCACTATAAGTAAATTGATTCAAGATTACCTGGTAATCATGGACAGATTGAATCCAGGGTTTCTGACTTTAAGGACAAGAACTCTTGACAAAAGCCTAAACCCCAGCCTTTGCTTACGTGCCAAGGTAAACTCATCTCATTTTCCTAAGACTTGGCTTCCAGCCTCTCAAATAGGGCCACTAATCTCTGATCATCTCAAATGGTGTCCTTCAGACAAGCCTCAGGAATGCAGAGGCATGGCTTCCTCCTGACACTCCAGACAGATGGAAATTGAAAATGAAGTCAGTGAGAAGTGGCATCATCTGTGTCTGTCCACTTACAGAGAGCCCATCTGCCTCAGGCTCCTGGAGCTGAGTGCATTTCTTCCAGAAGGAAAAGAAAGTAGCACAGGAGAGTTCAGCTGGGGATGAGAGACTTGGCAATGCCTGCGCCCCACATCAGGCCCACGAGCTGGATGGAGCAGTTTCTAAATGTGTTACTGCACAAGAGGGACCGAGTCTGAGACAAGGAGTTCTCTTATGTCGGGGGAAGAAGGGGTGAGGTGGGGAAATCATACCACTCAGTGCAAGCCCACTATAAGCCAGTCACCACCAGCATCTCAGCTCCTTTCCCTCCACCCCAAGACCCTGTCTAAAGAAGCTTCTCCAAGGGTACAGAGTGTGAACTATGTCGGGACAGGAATCCATGCATTGGGAATGCTGGATTTTAGCCATTCGTTCATTCAGCAGTTACTTGTTGAGTGCTGCAAGGGGCTGTATGATGATCAATGCTGCCTAGCTGCTTCAGGGACGGCAGGTTGGCAGGGTGATCATTTGACCTTGGTATTGACTTGAAACTCTTTTCACTCTAACCTGCTCAGCTACCAGCATAAAATGTCCAAAGAGCACCAGGTAAATGGATGTAATGAAAACGGGAAGGACAGTTTTGTTTCATTGTGATGTTGTTGCCGTCTTTGTTTTTCCTGGCCACACATTTTTATTCCATTCCTCGCTCTGTTCTCTGCAGTGCTTGGGGCATGGGAGTAGAGAGGGAGAGAAAATTCCCCAGATGAAGACAGGCAGATGTAGCTGGAGGGCCCCTGGGACTCCAGTAGCAAGAGAAAATGAATAGCAGAGTCCAAGGATGTTATTTCAAAAAGTGGCTCATGGTAGCTTTGTCAGCAGAATCTTAGGGGGAGAAACCAGGCATATATTTTCTGTCTCTCTCTCTCTCTCTCTCCACCACCTCCTATCTCTCTTTTAACTCTGTCTCCGCCTGCCTGCCTATCTACCTATCTATCTATCTATCTATCTATCTATCTATCTATCTATCTATCATCCACTGAAATACCTTCCCACTTGTTTACCTACTATGCCTACCCCCACCTCCCCTTCATTCCCTCGTTCTGCTGAGTCCCAGCAGACAGAAATATGGGGGTCTTAACCATAATCAGGGAGAAGTTAGCCTTCATGAGAACTCAGAGGTAGCCCCAATTCCTGCCACTCTGAGGACCCTTTGCTGAGAATATGAATTAAGTTACCTTAGAGACTAGATCTTGCATGCTCTTACCCTCTCTGTCTTGGTGTTGAAGGGGGAGGACAGGGTACCAACAGTCAAGCAACCCCATGATCTTATCCTCAAAAGGACATGATTTCATTTCTGTAGATAGAGCATGGGGCCAAGGGGGCATTTCCCTCTGAGGTATAAAAAGTCCGGGCTCCTACTTCTAGCCCTGCCCCATCTTCCTCTGTGATCTGGAAGCAGATTCCTTACTGCCTCTGGCTCTCAGTCTCCCCTTAGCTCTAATGGGTGAAGTTGCTGGCATTGCACCTGCCATCTCGTGAAATCAGTGCAACGACACTGGGTAAATCTCTTCTTAACTCCTTTTCTTTTCTTGGATGAGAAAATAAAGTTCAGAGAGGTTAGGTGCTCTGTGCACCTAAGTCTGCTTGTGCTCTTTGCAATTCCCTTGACTGAGTTTCGAAAGAGTAACGTCTGGATTAATAGCTGGTCACTCTCCGATCGGGTCTACATTTTATCATATATTAAGTTGGCCCCGTTCACCAAGAGGTCGGAGCTACTGAGAAGTGCTGAGTCTGTCTTTTCTCCATCCTTGAGCTGTGAGGCATGCTACTGGCCACTGGAGTCCTCAGCTGGCTCAGACTCATCCTTAAATAATTGAATTATAATGAATTGATTTATTCTGGCTCTTTTGATAGTGTTTCACTATATAAACTGTTTGCTGAAATAAACAAGGGATTTTGGAGCTTGGAAGGGGCTCAACATTCTGCTGCCCCTGAATTCACAGACTCCTTTTTCAGATAGTCAGCATCCTACCAATATCCAAGAATTCTACTTAACCCTGGCTCTTTCGGGGGGCGGGGGAGGGAGGTGGGCTGCCGCACAGAGTGTTTTAAGTGAGTACTGATTTCACAAGGTGATTCCATCCAGCCAGCTAGAAATAAATTGACCTCTTAAAAGAAGAATATTTCTTTTCCCTCGACTGTTATTCTAGAATGTACAAAAGCATGTTTATGTCCACATCCTATGAGAGTTCTGTGGGTATCCCGAGAGGTTTTCCTGGCTGGGACAATCATTCTTTTCTTTTCTTTTTGTTGAAGTATAATTAACATACAATGTTTTAGTTTCAGGTGTACGACATATTGAGTCAACAATTCTGTACATAACTCAGTGCTCACCATGATAAGTGTAGCTACCATCTGTCACCACACAACATTATTACCATCCTTTCTGTATTACAGAGGGAAAGCCAGAGGCTGAAAGGTGAAGCTAATTGTGCAAAGTTACATAGCATATATGAGGGACAGAAGTTAATTCCTGATTGGAAATTGAGGCTCCACTCTATTCTTTTGGAGTAAATAGGGGAAGAATGTCCTAGACCAAGCAGTATCTTTAGGATGACCCTATGTTCCGATATGCCTGCAATGTTCAGATTTTCCCAGGAAATGTGCCTCTTGCCTGGACATAGTTTTTAATAGCTTCTCCATCACTAGTTTGGATGATGATTTTAAGCTCACCTGCAGACACCGCGTAGGGACCAGATTTCAAGAAGTTCAGTCTTTCAGAGTAGCCGCAGTGTGTAGATAGGTTGGCACAGTTAAGTGTTAGGATAGGGATCTTCATAAAATAGGTACCCACACAGAAAGGGGTATTTAGTTTTTCCCAGAAGTATTGGGAAGAGAGCACAGATGACCTGACATTTGAGTTATTAAGGGATGGGTGGGGGAGCTCTTCAGGTGGCTGCCTTCTGGATCCTCCTGGTATTGTTCGGTGCTGAAACAGCAAGCTGCGTGCATGGGTCCTGCCTCCTTAGAAGGCACCTGTCAGCTCCCAGCTTCCGTGATCCGTGTCCTGGCAGCCAAGAGTCACTGCGGCCAGCTGCAGCTCTAAGTTGTCCCAAGCAGAAATCACTACTGTGAGTCGAATTACATGGGAGCTTGAGAACTCACTTGGCCTTTAACTGTAACTACCAAGCCCTGAGGAGCCTAGACCAGTAGACAGGACGGGCTCCTGGATGCTCGGCATGCTGACTCTCTTATCCGATTGAGCCCAGAGCGGGAAAGAGATTTGTTTTGTTTTTGTTTTTAAGATTTTATTTATTTATTTGACAGAGAGAAAGACAGCAAGAGAGGGAACACAGCAGGGGGAGTAGCAGAGGGAGAAGCAGGCTTCCTGCTGAGCTGAGAGCCTGATGGGAGCTTGATCCCAGGACCCTGGGATCATGACCTGAGCCGAAGGCAGACACATAACGACTGAGCCACCCAGGCACCCCCAGATTTGTCTTAAGTACCAGAGCAGTTGAGTCACAGAGCTGGGACTGAAGCCAGTTAGGTGACATGGAACTCTCTTCGGAGTTCAGTAAAACCTCAGTTTGCCACTGAAGTTCTGTGGTGTCAGATAATGTACCCAGAACTCAGAAGGTGAAAGCCTGAATTCGAAGCCTCGATCTGGCATGAACACACTGTGTGACTTTGGGCAAGTTTGTTTTTTTTTTTGTTTTTTTTTTTAAGATTTTATTTATTTGAGAGAGAGAGTGTGTGTGTGTGTGCACGTGAATTGAGGGGAAAGGCAGAGGGAGAGGGAAAAGCAGACTCCCTACTGAACAAGGAGCCCAACATGAGGCTATCCCAGGACCCTGAGATCATGACCTGAGCCAAAGGCAGATGCTCAACCCACTGAGCCACCCGGGAGCCCCACCTCTGGGCAATAGTCCTAATGTGGAGGACTGAAATAATTAAAATAATAATGCCTTTGTCACAAGGTGGCTGTGGGGCTCGCTTAGGGTACACTGAAGTGTCGGTATGTGCACAAACACATGTAGTACAACATATACACTCTAAATTTGCAAGTATGCGTATACTTAATATAACCATAAGCACAACGTTAGCTGTGAGTTTAGTGACGTTTTACATCGTCTTGTGTAACGGCAACTTTACACCCACTGAACAGTAACCCTCTACAATTTCCCCCTCCCCCCGGCCCCTGGGAACCACCACCGTACTCTCTCCTCCTGGGAGTTTCACTACTTTATATTCCTCATTCAAGTGGAATCATCCACTAGTGGACCTTCTGTGTCTGCCTTACTTCACTTAGTATCGTGTCCTGCAGGTTCATCATCTTGTCCCGGATGGCCGGATCCCCTTTTGTAAGGGTGAATAGTAATCCCTCATGACTACCGCTGATGGGCTTTTCACAGTGCTGATGATCCTGCGGGCCTGATCCCACTACTGTGAATTCCAGCTGAGACCAAAGAACAAACACCTACCTGTCCTCTTCCTTCTCTGTCCACCTTCTGCAGATGAACCCAGCCGATGCTATTTCCACGATGGTGATGGTGTATGTGAGGAGTTTGAACAAAAAACTAGCATCAAGGACTGTGGGGTGTACACGCCCCAGGGGTTCCTGGATCAGTGGGCATCCAATGCTTCGGTTTCGCATCAGGACCAGCACTGCCCGGGCTGGGTCATCATCGGCCAGCCGGCTGCCTCCCAGGTAAGCTTCCAGCCACGTGTGACGTTTCCTGCAGACATTCTGCGTCTCTGTTCTGCCCCTCCGGGCTGCTGTCCTCAAATGTAATGTCATTGGATGTGGCCCCCAACCGTTTCTCGTGCCATAACCCCAGGACCTCACGAGTACATGGATGAGACACAGCATGCTTTAGTGCAAGGAACGTCAGTATAGTAGGGTAAAGCTTGTCCTCCTGTTTCTCTACCTGTTATAATTCATATTTGGTGAAAGAACTCCATTTTGGAGATGCCACTGGAATTCAATGGGGTACGACCAAATTCTTTTGGGGGAGTACTGCTTTTTTTTCTTAGGGGTGGGGGTGCCGAGTGTGTGCTCTTTGAGCACTCACCAGTGAATTAACTCTATCGTGAATTTGCTGTGTGGCTTTGGATTAATCTCCCCACTTCTCTGGGCCTCATTTCCCCCCATCTTTAAATTAGAGGGGGATGATCTCCAAGGACCTCCCCACTCTAAAAAGCTGTGACTCACTCCTCAGTGCCCTAATGCACTATTTATGTTCCAGGATTCATGCCCCAGGGGACAGCCAGTTTAGTTGAGGGAACAAGAGATCGGGGCCACCAGCACTCGTGTGATTCTAGGGATGGCCATGGTGTCCCCAGGGCCCCCTTTCCAATTATCCTGGTGAGCAAGCACCTGCCTTCTTCCGAGACTCCCATTTCCCAGAGACACGACTCAGTGCTCCCAAGCGCCTGGCCCGGTGGACATCTCCGAGGCCAGCCTGCTCCTGGCCTTGCAGATGAGTCATTATTCCCAGCCATTCCTCTCTTGTGTTGTTTCCCTGACCAGGCGTGGGGGGGTTCTCTAGATGAAAGAGAGATGTGACCTTCCTCTGGGGCCCAGTGAAAAATCCCTGGACGAGGTACGAGATAGGTCAACTTTATTTATAAGTTGCAGTGTTTTTCTTTGGCCATCTTTTCATTTGTGTATTTGCTTGCGTTTACATGCATTAGATTATTTACGCGTTTGCATTCGTTTCTGACTGCCCTAAGTCAGGTGAAAGGGAGTCTTGTGTAGTGCCAGCACGGTGAATGAATGAATCGAGGAATGAATGAATGAGTGAGTGAGTGGATGTCTAGGGTTCATCTTCCCCGTGCCACCTCTGTACTTGCTGAATTCTTCTTTGGTTGTACCTGTCACCTTGAACCTGAATTACCTGTGTGCATTGTCTCATTCCCCCTAGGCTGCTTGTTCTTGGACAACAGCTTTGGGTTACATTCATTTTTGTCTCATCTTCAAGCACAGGCCTAGACAAGACTAGATGCTCTGGAAACATGTATTTGACTATTGATACATGCACGCACACACATGCACTTGTGTGCGTGTGCGCACGCACACACACACACACACACATGCCTGCAAATGAGCAGCACCAAGCGAAGATACTGGGGCATCACCCCTCTGTGGCATAGAAGGTCCTGCTCAGAACAGCAGGGCTGGCCGGCAATAGTGCCAAGAATTCCCAATTCAGCACTAGCAACCGGTTCTAGAAATGTTTAAAAAACATCATTCAAACAAGGGAATTAACACACTGGGAATTTCACATGAGCAAGAGCTGAGGCAGCAGCTGTGTTTCAAAACCACCCAAAGTGTTATGGCTGCTAAAGTAAGAGAGAGGAGAGAAGGAATTGTCCAGCCTTAGCATTTGAAAGGAGACTTCACGGGGCAATTATTCCAGTCTTGTAAGGAGGGGCCATCAGGAATTATGGGTGATTATCTCTTCCTAAACAAAAATCCAATTTCAAAAAATCATTATAAATACTAGCTCTTCGATCTACAAAGAGGAGATGAGGAAACAAAATCATCCTATTGAATTATTCATTGTAACCAATTTTATTTTAATGAAATCGACTAGGTTCCATTACTCTGGGCTTGGACATAATCTTTGTTACAAGGAGACTTCAGCTGTAACTAAATTTGCCATAATGAGATCAGCTCGCTGGAGAATACAGGGTCAGGGGAGGGGGTGTGTTGCCGGCTGGATGCAGGGCCAGGCAGGCAGCCTGGAGGGCGGCAGAACAAAAGTCTCCTGAATTCCCCAACTGAAAGCAAATGCCTAGAAGTCACTCACGCACTGCTCCCCCCCCCCCCCCCGCCATGCACATGCCTTCCCTGTGCACAGGCGCACAGACACAGAGCCTGTGTGTGATTCTGGGTGAGGTTTCCCCTGGAGTGTAAAGGTGGCTCCCTTCTAACCACAGAGAAGAGGAGGAGGACGTATGACTGCGTCCTTCATTATTACCCTGTGCACTGATTAGAGGAGGCTGCTGGTTAATTTTCACCCAGTCAGGGCTTTCAGTGAAGAGGTTGATGGCTTGAGAGAAGGGGCTGGGAGGTTCTTAGATGCACCACGTGCCCTGCACCTTCCCCCGATGCAATTAACCTTCTCCTCTTTCCTCTTCCTTTTTCTGTCTCTCTTACACACGCGCATGCACATGCTTGCATACATACATGAAGTTCCCATGTAGGAGCCCGGGTCCCTGGGAGAGTGGGAGGGGCACAGGGTCATGGAGGGCCACAGCGCTGAACCCTCCTGCACTCCACAGCCAAGCCCCGGTTTTGGAGACACCGAGAGGAGGAGTGGCTTCCCCAGAGCCACACAGCCCAGAAGGGAAGAATCTAAGATTAGGATCTTATAGAAGATGTCTGTGAGATTGGGAATATGCAGTCACCTCCATAAGTTGGAGTCAGTGGACACCTGGGAAACCTCACTGGGAAACAAGCAGGAAGAAACGCAGCTGGGCAGATCCTATTGTTGGTATTACTGTGCAAATGCCCTGAGGCACTTGGATTTTCCTCTAGCAGACTCCTGGGCACTGCCCATACCTCCGATTTCAGGCTGTTCCCACTCCCTTCCGGGTGGTCGTTCACTGGGACACTCCTTTAACTTGTGGGAGGGATGAAGTGACCACAATTATTCTTTGTTCCTCCTTACAAGCCCGCTTTGTCCCACTCTCTGCCTCCCCCCGCCCCATGCTATAAACGTGGTAAAGGCAGGTGTTCGTAGGATAGGTGCCCACCTCTGTGCCGCAGCCTTTGGGAGGAACCAGGGAGTAGAAGAATCAACCCCAGGGCTTGTGAGGTGTGAGGATTCTATCAAGAGGAGCGGCCCCATCAGAACACCCTGGCAGGTTCTTGCTGGGATGGCCACAGAGCTGCGCGCATTGTGCTTGATGAGTCTCAAGAATTGCTAAAACTTGAGTTTCAATTTTGTAAAAGGCCTTTGCTTCTGATAATTTCCAGTCTCTCGTATGTCCATTCTCCTCCAGCAAGATCCCCAAATTTGGTTAGGGCTACTCTATTCCACCCCAAGACTCGAGTCTCATATCCAGACGTTATCAGAGCCATCGTGCAAATTGGGCTGAACACCCTCTCATAAGAGACATTCTTTGGATATTTTGGCCACGTACCTTCCCGGCCCAGCTGGAATTCAAGAAGTCCCTGAAACAGAACAAAAATGGAAATGAACCGGAGGAATCAAGTTATCTTTCTTCAGGGAACCTCAGAAATGGTTTGGGTTAAGTGCTTGCAAAAATTTCGTCTTGTCCTAATTTTGTCTCCATGTTTTGCATTTCTCTAGTGCTTTACACCATAGGCTGCCAAAATGAGATACAGATATTCCTTCATCCTGCCCCCGCCCCCAGCGCTTCTGCCGCAGTCCGTTTCCTCCTATCGAGACAGGCACCTCCCTCCTTCTGGAGGGGCCTAACGAGGAAATGGAAATACTGACTATCTGGAATGCACAGGGCTCTCCAGGGGTTACAGACCTTCAGTCAACCAACCCCTTTACTTGGTTAATCCTTAGAGGGTAGAGCTTAGACCAAGCATTTCCAGGGCAGTAGTTTCAGGGCCAAAATAAGACCTTTCTAAGAATGGGAAGCATCCAGAGGGGGACGGAGTGCCCTGTGATCTACTCAGCCCTCCACAGGAAGGCATTTGGGCTGAGCTGGTGGGCGAAAGGGAGATCCCGGCCTTAGAAGTCAGGTGCCAGTCTAGACGTCTCGCCTTCCTTTATAATCGATTCTCTGACTTTCGGTTCCACCGGCCCCACTATTGGGCACGTCAGTCCTTTGCCATTTCACCTTGAGTTGCTCTGACCACCTTCCAGGCATGTCCATAATACTTTAGGCCTCCATTAAAATAACAAATCATAATTTGTCTTGAATTATGTATTCATTTATTCGTTGGCTGGAGCAGAAATCTTTTTGAAGGTAAGGTAGTACTGTAGGTAAAGAGGATGGGGGTTAATGGAAATCACGTGACTGGGACTTTGCCATCTTTGCCCCTCCTCTGACTTGGGAACCTTGAGCAGATGACTCCTCTGGGAACTTTAGTTTCCTTTTGGAAAGTGGGAATGGCAGCATGGACTTGGAGGACGTTGAGAGAATAATTGTAGAGAAGCACCTAGGACTGTTGTTTTTGTTTGTTTGTTTGTTTCCCCCCCACTTACTGGGTAGTTCAAATGTTAATTCTCTGTCCCATTCATGTTAGGCTTCTCCCCCCACCCTCACCCAGAGGCCACAGGGATCCACACTAGTGCAGAAGCTCAGTCAGCATTGCCTGGAGTTAGCCATTGTTGTGTTAGTGTGTGTCTCCGGCAACCTCAGGACCATACCGCTGGTCCTTTTGCTGCCCTCAGAGGGCTCCCCATTTCATCGGACGAGTGTGTCCTACTAGACACAGCAGCCAAAGACTCAGGAGTGGGATTCGGAGGGAGTTTCCCTGAGGAAGAAACCACAGTGCTGTCAGCTTACTCAGCCAGCAGGGATGAGAGCCAGCGCGTGGGGAAGGAAAAGTCCTTCGCCCACTTTCCGAAGGCCCTGCACAAATTATAAAAATAACATTTATCAAGTTCGTCCGGCTTCTGCATCAGATTCCTTGAATCCTACTGAAACTGCTCCAAACATAGGAATCGCTGCTCTCACTTTCCAGATTCGGACAGTGAAGCTCAGAGGGTTGGGCGAGCAGCTTTGGGGCTCACCCCTGTAAGGGGCAGAACCAGGGTGCTGACCACTGTGTTCATCGTAGGAGCTCGGGTGCGGGATGGGGCTGCCCCCCCACCCCCCACTGCTGTGAGCGACCCTGGAGAAGCAGCTGGGAGATCCAGTGTCTTCTGCATCTTTTCATACATAGTGTGCATTCGAGGAACACCAAGAAAATGGCATTTCCTGCACCAATACCGTTGCTAGCCTACTGTGTAGACTCCACCCCACCGTCTCTGCCCTGTGGTGTAGACTCCACCTGTAGACACTCAATCCTCTTAGGTGAAGCATTGTTCTCTCTGGAAAGTCATTTAAAATGTGTTTATGAAACTATGGGGGGGACTCTAGAACATGTCTTAAGTTGCCAACCCCAACATGTAAAAAAGATTTCTCGGGTTTATGCCTAGTTATTTCTGGGCTATAGAGGAAAGCAAGAAGGAAGGGACAGAGAGGACAGTTATGGATGGAAGAGGTAATTTTGCTCAGTTTCCAGGTGTGCTTCCAGGCGTGTCGCAAGCCCTGTGCTCAATGCAGGAAACCTTGCGGTGTCAGTAAGAATCACAGAGTATGAGCACTCTTCAGTCACCGCCAGTTCTGAACCAGGAAGCTGGGCCATTTCTCTGTGTCTCCTTCATCCTCACATCTGGGAAGGGAGCAGATACCCACCGGGTTCTCTGGCCACAAGAGTAAGGGATCTCTAGGAGCACTTACGATGCAGTATAGGGAGCGTGGGGGATCAGGGGAGAGACACAGGAGGGAGGTGGAGATAGACAGACATCCGAAAAAAAACCAGTAAGAAATAGAGGGAAAATTGAGAGATGTGCTTTTAAAGGTGTGCAGGGATATCCTTCACATGCTTGGAATTTTTAGACTTCATCCTAAGTGGAGGGGGGGAACTTTCCGGAGGTGAGAAGCAGGGGTAACAGAATCAGGTGTCCATTCGAGGAAGAGGACAGACATCTCTTGAACACCCCCCTGTGTGCCAGATGGTGTCCTAGGGCTTTAAAGCACCTGATCAAACTGAGAAGTTTCCCTTCCCTCTCACAATGAAGAAACTGAGGCTCAGGGAGCCAAAGCACCTCACCCCTGCACTCCTGCCCTTTCCCTCTGCCTTTCCTTACACCGCCGTTTGGGCCCCCCACTGAAACAGAATCCCCCCCCCCCCCCGGAAAGTTTGCAGGGACCAGCAGTTCTCCAGCGCTCTTCAGATCTGATTTGCAAAGCAGAGAGGGAAATCTTGGCGTTAACCCCCCCGGCGGGGAGCTCCCTCCTGAGGGTGCTCCTTTTCTCACACGTACCATCACCGGAGCGTGCCTCTCTCCTCACTGGTGCAGTGGTACAGCATCTGCCGTGGTGGGAGGGGGAGGACAGGCGGAAGGAACACACTGACATTTCAGAGGAGATTCCAAGCAGTTTTCCCAAATACCCACGGGATGTGCTTTCTCCCGGTGGTTTATGAATAATTTTTCAAGAGCACATGTGCAAGTCATCTAAGGAGACAGAACAGAAAGTCCCATGGCCGTGACAGCCTGTCCCATTGATGTGGGGCACCAGAGACCCCTCCAGGAGAATGGGAAACAGCGCCCGCATCAGAACGGAGCCCCCGGGCTGGTCGCTGTGACCGCCCTGATTGGTCGTGGCAGCCTGGGCCTGGCAGGGACTTGAAGGCGGCAGCATTGTTCAGGATCCAGCAGACGCTCCCACCAGACTCTCCTCCCCGCCCTCCTTCACTCCTTCACTCTGTGGGTATTTACTTGAACTTAAGAAATGCCAGGCATCACAACTGGCCCCGGAAAGCTTTGCATGAGGAGAGTTTTAAAGAAAAACGAGGTGCAATTTCGGATGAGGTTCTCGGGGTTTCTGGCTCTGGGGCCCACGACTCGCCGGCCCTCTCACTTTGGGCAAGCCGGCTCTCTGGGCTCCTCCCCAGCCTCCTGTCCGTCAACCAGCAGTAATAATACGTATGCGGCAGGTGCCTGCCTGTCCATGACGACTGTGGATCCAGGACTGTGGCTCCTCCCAAGAGCCTCTGAAACACTTTCTGATGAAATGCCTCTTTCTGCCTACGAAGTTTCAGTGGTTGACGCATCCAGTTAGGAACAACCGAGTTTGGTTATTATTTTTTTAAAGCGTACTCTTTGGGGCACAAGGCAAGAGAGAGACCTTGAGTCTCTTGGTCTTAACGAAGATTTGACTTTGCTTAAACAATTTCCCTAAACCTCTCAAGTCCCCGTCTGTTAAGAAATGATTCTGCTCTTTGGATTGAAAATCAGCAGGATCGTGTTGTCCACCTACTATGTCCAAAGCATCATGTTCAGCCACGGGTGGAGGTGGAGACAAACCAGTGAACCCCGACCCAGCCCTTGAGCAGCCTGCATGGAAGACAGGGAAGACCCTGAAATCGTCCAGGACAGAGGCTGGCAGTGTGCTGTGACCCATGGACAAAGGCAGCTGGCCGCGGAGAGCCGAACACGGAGGGGGGTCTGTGCCGTGCCCTCGCCGGCGCCCACCAGCCACATCCTGACCGGCCCGGACGGTGCCACGTGGAACAGAGGGGGCCCAGTTTGAGGAAGAAGTCTTCATTTCTGGCCTGCCCGTGGCCTCCTGACTCGGAGCCCAAGAACAAGCACGGCTCTGCGGTTTGGGGCTCCTTCCTCCGGTTCTCCGGGCGGGGGGGATGGGGGGGCAGCTCTGGCCCTGCCAGCCCAGCTCACTGCCCCTTTAGGAAGGTTCCTCTGCCTTCCCTCCAAGCCTGCCCCGCTCCCTTCTCGTCAGGTCTCCACGTCCTCTCTCCCCACCCTTGGAATCAGGACCAGACTCCTTGCTTCCTTCCATCCCCGACATTCACTCAGGACCCCTGAGGACCCTCTCCGTTCCTGCTGTTCATTCTCTTTTCTTTCCCTTTTTCCTTTTTTTTTTTTTTTTCTTTTAATTGTTTCTGTTTTAAGTGGGGGCACCGGCATGTAGCCAGCACGGCCTTTGCTTTATAATTTAGTTTCATGTTCTGTACCCAAGAAACACGTAAAAAATGTAAACAGCGTTCACTCTCTGGGGGTTGCAGTGCACTTAGGAAGCAAGAGCCGGTCCGGCTTGCTGAGCCCGCTGCTTTGGCGGTATTGAATTCTGTCCCCAAAACCACATGCTCATTTCTCTCCATCTGAAAGTAAACTTTCTCAAGCCGGGCCCAAAGGATGGGGTTCCGAGGAGAGCTGAGGTTTGGCTGTGCTGGATTTTGTTTTTGTATGTGTTTGTGTCGCAAGCCCCTGCTCCCACCCCATCCTACCCGTCTTACTTCGTAAAGTCGCCTGGAGGTGTAATCTATAGATCTAGACCCCAAAAAGGCCCTTCCACCCCCCCCCCCGAGCCCTGGGTCTCCTCAAACTCCCCTGATGTTTCAGCCAGATCCAAGTCCCAGGAGGTCCAGGTACACTGGTGCATGGTCCTTTCTTTTCCAGGGAGGGATGGGCTCCTTCCGGCTTGAGAGAGGCGCCCCTGCCGAGAGTCGTGTTTCCCTGCCAGGCCAGTCCCGCAGAGATTTCCTGGGCTCCTGCCATTCCTGGGGCCCTTGCCCACACCGGACCCGTCTGTGCTGCTCGTGCATGGGCATGCTTGGCTGGTATCTGCGTTTCTCTCTGTCCTGGGACACAGCAGAGTTTGGGGAGAGATCTGGTCTGCCGGCAGGATACGGCTTTCAGAAATGTGACTGCTGCCCGAGTGACGTCCATCCGGGTCTGCGATGCTGCCTGGGAGTGAGGGGTCCGGGGAAAGAGCGCCAGTTCTGTGCAATGCGAGGAAGCAGAGAAGCTGGCAGGTGTCAGGGAGCTGGGGCCCGGGGCTTGACCTTCCGGAGAAGGCAGAGCTGTTAGGAGCCCCGGCTTCAGAGCAGGGGTCCAAGGGAACTTCCCATGAGTAGAAGTGTTCTGTGCGTGCCCTGTAGCTCCTGGCCACCTGCTGAAACGTGGCTTGTGAAACCGAGCAACTGCTCATTGTCTTTAATTTCCACTTATGTAGTCCTACGGGGATAGTGGGCTACCTGTTGGCCAGGGCTGATCTGGAGTCGGTCACATCCCAGAGCTGCCGCTTAAGAAAGATCTCGGGGGAGGGGGGTGTGACTCAGCCTTCTCATCTGTACAGTGGGGACAGTAAACAGTCATTGTGGGAATTCCGGAAAACAGCACAGGTAACGCACTTGGAGCAGTCTCGAACTGTAGTAACTGCCGCCTAAATCCATTCAGTTCAGTCATTGCATTTACCTCCTTTTAGCCAACCTGGGTAGCAGGCGCCGCATTCCCATTTCACAGAAGCCAAAGCAGAGGTTCACACATCATAGGACAGGAGCCAATCCAGGTCTTCCAGGGTCCACACCACCTGTCCCAATCAGTTGTTTAAAAATTGTATTTCTGTCTTTACTGGATGACATAGGACACGTTAATCTTTTTTTGTGAAACAGGGTCTTAAATCTTTTAAGTGTGCATATATCTTGAACGGAGGAGTTTTGCCCTTGGAGTACATTTTCCATAGTTCACCATAAGCATGAGTCTCTGTGATCTCTCACCTGCCAAGCTTTTTCTGTGGCTCCCTACTTCCTTCTGCATAGCGCACCGCCGGATGGGTGCCCCGCGGTCAGAATGGGCGACTGGCAGTCCCCAGACGGGCCTTGGGGTTTCCACTGCTCCTGCCTGAAGGAACCGTCACGCACCTGTCCACCTCTTGGAGGCTGAACTGTCATTCAGGGTCCAGCTCAGATGGCACCTCCTCTGTAGGGCCCCCCTGACTACCCACCCATATGCAGCCTTTACCATCTGGTATCACATAGCCCTTCTGGAACCATCCAGTGACCCAGAGCACAAGCTGCCTTCTACTTTGCATTTCCTGCGTCCACACCTTTTCATACCAAATGCCCCGTGAGTGGCTAAGGATTTGGGCTCTACCTTTTAACATTTGGGGATTTCCTGTGCCGACCATAGTGTTTGCTACCTGGGAGTACTCAGAGGGTGCCTCTAGCTTCACTGAATGAGGCTGTTGGAAACAATGTCTGCTGAGCGACATCTGATTGGCTTAAATGTACAGATCAGTGTCTCTAAGTGATTCTCTTATGGGGCAGAGTAGGGTCCCCTGACACATGCAGTGGGCGACCAGAGTAAGTGGGGCCTTCTCAAGTCCCCTGCTTTGTCCCCTCCATGGCAGATGGGTCACATGCCATCGTGTGAGTTGGGGGAAAGGGATCCTGAAAGTGTATCCTGGGCCCCAGACTGACCTCTCTCCAGAAGAGGTACCAGCATCTCATTTTGCAGCGGAGGAGTGTGACCTTCCCAAAGGGTTCAAGGTCATGCTGTCAGCACAGGGCAGCAGCTGAGATCCCAGCCAAACATCCATTTGGCTTTCAGGTGTGTGTGACTTCCGCAGCTCAGTGGAAGGTTCAGGGACATGGCAGGTGGAGGGATAGTCAAAGAGTTCATACTGTGGGTCCCAGTGGGTGCTGCTGCTTCGACACCCTGCTTTCCTGCAGATGTGTGCTGCCTCGGCCAGGGGGTCCCGGGGAGGAAGCACTGCTCTGTAAGGTCTCTGTCCCACAGAGGAATCTGCTCATGGGGTGCCGGACACGTAAGGCAGTTGTGTCCAAGGGGCATTTGGTGGGCAGAGGCCCCAGATTGCCTGTCACAATCACTAGCCCTACCTCTGAAATCTGGAGGGGCAGGCCAGAGAGCAATGCTGCCCTTGTCCTTGAGAATGAGAGCCCTTATTTGCACTTCGGGCTCAGCAGGACACTGAGGTTAAAAGCCTAAGCAATCCCTGTCCTCTTGTTCCTTGCGTAAGTCAGTGCCCGGCATCCTTTGGGGCCTCTTTCTAGGAGACATCAAGCTCGAGGCTGCCTGGGTAAGAGCACTTCTTGCTCTTCAAAAGCAGAGATGAGGGAGACAGTCACTCCATGGTTTCCAGCCCTGGCTCCCCAGGGTTCTCCTGAGTGTTGCAGCGAGACCCCAGGGATGGTGCACTCGGCGTGGCCATCTTGGCACCAGGTGTGGGTTCCCTGCAGGGCAGGCGACCCGGACATCATGGTGGACGCAACTTGGAACACGCAGGTCTCAATGGGGAAAGCTGGAGAAGAGGAGGAAGGAATGGGGAGCACGAGGAAAAACAAAAAAGAACAACCTGGAAACTCCTAGTTTTATGAACTCGAGAAAGTCTTGTTCTTTCAACACACAGATGTTTTTAAGTGAAAAATCACTCCTCTGACCTTTCGTGAATTGGCCTGTGTGGTTAAAACTGCCATTAACCACTGTTCAGCTAGCTTAGATGTGGTCAGAGCTTTGCTGGTTAACCCACGAACGTCTCAGGGCTCCCAGAAAAAGGCCAAAAAGAGGGGTACAGGATGCCTAAGACACACAGCTTGGGTCCGTGCGACCCGGAGCTGAATGGTGGAGCCTTCCATGTCTCAGGGCTCAGCTCCAGAGCCGGCCGTATTCTCCACTCTAGAGCCAGTAGGGGGCATTTTGGAGGGCCGCTAGCTGGAGATGTGTTCTCTGGCCCAGCTTTCCTGTCTGATTCTCTGAAGGTCATTTCCGGATGCCTGACTTAGAGGGGACAGCATCACCCCGTCCCATTCTAGAGTCACAGTATCTCAGTATTCTGGGCTAGCGCTGCAAGTGATTCAGTGCGCAGCGGGCTTCTCCAGAACTGGCAAAACCTCTGGGCTCTGAAATAAAAGTGTGATGCTTCTGGATTCCTATCCGGAGTCGACAGTGTCTCAGGATTTCCATCTTTTCGCCGGCAGCGTCTCTGTGTTCCGGTCTCAGGTTGAAGGGATGCTTCGGTTGAAGCTAACAGTGCCCTTTGATCTGATCCAGAGTCCACACTGCTTTTATAGATCCTGATCTAGAATTCATAAAATTGCATGAATGGCTTTCAGTACAAATGCTGAAAAAAAAAAAAGAAAAAGAGAGATTTAGCAACACAGAAAGATAACAGCGTGTTTTTAAAAAGCCATGTGCGCAGACCCGTGCTTGCAGCAAGATCTGCATCTCAAACTTTGTCCTTCATGCCTCTGCTGTTGACATCATCTGGGAACCCGGGTTTGTCACGGCTCAGCTCTGGCCGGATCTCCCCCCACCTCTCTCCCCTTCTCGGGCCTCCGCTCTCGAGAGCCCAGGTGCCATTAAGAGTTCGTGGTTCAGACCTGGCCCTCAGGCGGATTGCCCTGGCAGCTTTTCTCTGTGCCCCTCCCTCAGCCTGAACATACCTCAAACACAGATCCAACCGTGCTCTTCTCTGAGTATCTGCTCTGAGAGCGCTTTACCTCCCAGCTCCCCCCGTGGGAGCTATTTGTGAGAAGTTTTGCCTTTATTGCCTTTTAAACCTGGGATCCATTTCCATCCGGTAGACCAAGGTGAATAAGGAACGTACACGTAAATGTAAATTCAGTAAGTGTGATAATGAATGAACGAATGAATGAATGAATGAATGGATAGAGAAATAGAAAAATTCGAGGTTTGGCTGGGAAAAAAAAAATCTGAGTCTCCCAAAAGGAAACTGAGATTTCCGGGAGCCTCTAAACCCCTGCCTCTCACCCTTAAGAATTTCGGGAAGGTCCCAGCACGCACCCCCCCAACCCCGCCAGGATCTTACTGGGCCGTGAAGTCACCCACGGACCATCTGGCTGGGGATCCCGTGTCCCTCCTCTGCGCCGAGAGATTACGTAAGCTGGACAGCAGCCTCCAGATGTTAGCAGTTTCTGCTCATTTTTTCCCCTCCCTTTTCAACAACAATAATAATAATTAAAACAAACAGAGGCCTCATCCCCTACCCACACCCCTGAAATTACAAACAGGTGGGCCTGATACCCCTCCCCTTCAAAGGCCTCCCGGTCCCTAAAGCCCAGCCGCCGACCCTCCGTGGGGCCTGCCCCGGGCTGCGCCAGACCTGACAGCCCGACCAGCTGCCCCGGGGCTTGGGCCGCAGGCCTCAGGAAGAGGGCCGAGGGCCGTGTCATGAGAAGGCCCTGTGCTGGGCTTTCCCTCTCCTGGGCTCCCACCCCCACAGCCTTGGCCTCCGAGTTAAATGGATGTATTTTGGAAGACTAGGTGGCTTAAGAGATTAGTAATGAGATCCCAAGTCTTTCAGGGCTGGGTCAGGAGTTCAGAGGCGGGCCTGGGTGACGGGTGAATGGCAGAATGACGGAGCCGGGAGCAGGCCCACGGAGGGCCCGTGTGAAATGAGCCCAGCCAGGCCTTTCAAGGGAGGAGCTGTCAGCGGCACAATAGCCGACCGCCACATCCGACACTAATCACTCTCCCTTGTTAGAGGATTTACTAGCCGGAGAAGCCCGAGCCCCTGCCCAGCGCCTCCTCAGAACGGCTGTCTGGGCTCTAGGCTCCCCTGTGCATGAGGTGGGGAGATGCCGCCCACCCCTTGGGGTGGGACTGTGCGAACCAGCGTAATGCATAATGATATGCATAATGATATGCGTAATGATCATCGATGCTGCTGTGCCCATTATGTCTCCCTTGGCCTCAGTTTCCCCACCTGAAAATGGGGAAATGTGAAGCGCCCCTCCACCGTGACATGGGCTGGGTTCAACGGAGGCTCTCGCAACTGGGGCATCACCATCAGCGCCTCCTGGTCGCCGTTTGCACTCCGTGGCCCTCAACGCGCCCCGCCCCCCCATCCCACGGGAGATAGTTGTGGAGTAACCAGAACCGGGGCCGGCGGTCTTCGGACTGGACCTCGCCAGCCTTGACAGGTGTGGCTTGGGCACGCTCCGGATCTGTAGAGTGAGTGAGGGCGGCAAGGATCTGCACCCACAGGATTGCTGGTTTCGCCTTGGCCTTGGCAAGACCTTGGCCTTGGTCTCTTGAGTAAACTTCACCTTTAGAAGAAAGTTAGGGCATCCAGCTGCTGTCCCCTAGAACCTTAGAATTGATCGTGAACTGTTTCTCCTCCAAGAAATCTAGTTTCGCTGGGAAAGTGTTAATGTGCCTCAGGACAGGGATGTCTTCAGTGTGTTCTCTACTCTGTCCCGCTCCAAAACCTGGCTCCTTCTCCACGGCCAAGAGACCCCAAACCTCAGGATTTTGGACATGTGGGGAAGTGTGGGCCAGAAGCTTAGACCCTGGTGGAGTATGGAATACCTAACGTGTTAGGGACAGACCTCGGGGGCATCGAGGGGCTCATCACCCCAGGGCAGAGCCCCAAGGCTGGAGGGCATCAAATGCCAAGTGATCTTATCTGGAAGCATCTCCTGGGTGGAGGCCCTGAGGTCCGCAGCTGGTTCCAGAACTCCAGGTGCGAGGAGGGAGGCATCTCTGCACTCTGCACACCCACCTCGGACACAGGATATGCGTCTGTCCATGCCAAATAGGAAAGCTCAAAACTGAAAGAAAAGCAGTGCACTCCTCCCCCTCCTCTCTATCTCTAGAAGGCAGGCATCAAAGAGGAAGGCTGTTCCGGTGGCCTGGGGAAAGTGATAATTGTTTCTAATGGTCGCTACGAGAAAGTCTGGCTTTTCTTCCTGTCTGTCTCTCTGTGTGTGTCTCTGTTTCTGTCTCTTGTCTTTTCTCAGTGCTTTCAAGTGTGTAAAAAAAGAGGTCAGGGGAAAGGATTGGAGGGGTGTGTGTGTGTGTGTGTGTGTGTCAGACCTCAGTTGCCCTTAAAGTTCTCCATGTTCAGGGGGCCAGTTTGGAATGAGGGGCACAGGGAGGAGATCAGGATAGACATAGGCATGAGGAGAAGAATCCTGGAGGGGAGGACCCCAGGACTCTGCAGCCTTAGGAATCTCATGTTTGGGTTTCCGGTGTCTGCATACACATCGATCAAAACCAGGCCCCTGAAACACTCATTAGAATGCCTGATACAGGTTCCTGCCACTCTCCGAAAGCAGGACTCTCGCGACACCTTTCACAAGCCATATGGCGTCAAGCAAAGAAGCAAATGCTGTTAATGTAGAGGACAGAATTTCTGAGTGTTCCCAGACCCAAAAAATAATGTCTCTTAGGTTTTTCTGATACCCAGCAAAAGCACAAAATAAATCGAGATCAAGCACAGATGCTCACAGGCACAGATCAGGGAGCTCTGGTGGCCTGAAATGGAGATGCTGAGCATAGTTCTGGGGAAGCCGCGAGCAGGTCGGCTCTCGCTGCTTGGGGTACACGCTGCCTCTGTAAGACTCGCCACAAACAAACGCTGAATGCCATTTTTGTTTTTTGCCTTCTTTCATTAAAGCAAAAATCCTCTTTCGATTTCATTGAGTTACCAAAAATGGGTACTAATTCAGGCCTTTCACATAAGCAAAGGGGTGCAACACGAGCTTTGGAAAAGTGGGGGATACTTGTATATAGTAGAAGACCAATAACACCGGTACTGTTGGTAATTCATTCTTGTTTTCAACTAGTCTTGGCGTCAGTGCTTACTGTAGACTTTTCATTGCTCTTGACACTGAAGAGGTAAGAGGCAAGCCCCCATGCTTGCCCTCAGTGAGCTAACAGCCAAGGTCAAGGATTGCAAATAGGTTCATCTCCTAGGCCAGTCTGGCAGTGAGAGGCTCGTTGTAGTGTTTTATTAAGACGGATTCTGAGATCTACACTCGGGGGAGCAGTGTGCACCATTTAATTAATGGTGTCTGTGCTGAGCAAGGGCTGGGGGGTGGGCAGCACCGATGGGTGCCTCAGCTGGTGGTCTCGAGGGCCCACGTCCTCCCCATTAGTGATCAGCCTGTTTCTCATCGAGGAAGTAGAGGTAATATTAATACCTTCCTCAAAGGGTGCTTCTAAGAACCAAGTGGAATGGTGGACTCGGACAGACGCCAGTGCGCATGAGAGTAATGGGAGGAATTGCTGCGAGTACCAGTGAGTACGGCCCTCATCCATTTGGTTGTCCATCAAGTGCATGGCATCCGGGGTGCCGGACGGATCCAACCTTTCAGTGCTCACAAATGAATCCAAGGTCTCCCGGGACCTTCTCTGTACCACGTGGCATTCCCCTGTCCACACCCTGGGCTTTGGGATCAAATATGCCAGCCCTAAGCCACGTCTGTCCTTGGAAAAGCCACCTTAGTTCAATATGGCAGCATTCACTGAGCCGCATCTAGCGACCTCTACTAGACCTCGGTGAAGAGGAGAAAGAAATTGGGTGCGAGCGTTGCCCTTGATGCTTAAGCACGGAGACAGATGGACAGATAAGGAACCACAAGAGGGGTGACCAAAAGCTACTGGGGAGTTTCTACCCACGGGAGAAGAAGGACAGGGACTTCGAGTCAGACCACTTGGCTTTGGTTCTTAAGGTGTGAGGAAGTGCCAAGCGCCTTCCAAACCTTAGACTCCTTATCTGTAAAATGGGGACAAAAGTGCTTATTCCTCCCAGTTATGGCGATATGATACTTGGTCTGGCCAGTGCCAGTACTGGAGGCCATCTGTGAGAGTGTGTGCCCTTTCCCTCCCCTAGGGGAGCACTGAGGAGGGAGCACCATGTTCTGGAAGGGAGAGCCATGCCGGCTTTACATGCCTGACCCGTGGTCTCCCAGCTGGCTTGCCCTCCCGCTGTCTTCGTAGCAAGGAGTCCTGCCTGTCCCTCTTACAACCTTGCAGCTCTTGGGGAAATACCTTGGCACTGGATCTGCCAGCCTGATGTTAAACTGTGGCCCAAGTGGAAATATTTGGAAACACTGCCTGGGGCGTGTGCGTGCCCTTCTGCACTTATGGGTATTGCATGTATCAGTGTGCACCCGCACACTCCCCCTCCCATTCCTTTTCCTCTCTTTCTCTGTGAGACCCATTCCCGGGTCCCTTTGGGTTGAAAGAGGAAATTGGAGAGGACGGGCCAGAGATTTGAAGAGCACTTCCTCCCTCCTGTGATTGACAAAAGGGCATGTAGATCTGTAAAAGCGAAATTCAATAGAAACCTCATGGCATCTCCCCTGTGTGGGAAAATACCAGAACTCCCGCTCCCCCTGCTCTCCCTCTGTCTCCCCGCCTTTGTGTACGACGTGTGTGGGTGGAAGATAAACTGGATTTGAAAAAACCCTTTGAAAGCAAGACATCGTTAACTCCTCTAATTGAAAGCAGTCTTCGGCAAAGGAGGGGTTCGGAGGCGGGCGCTGGACGGATTGGCTGGTGGTGCGTGGAGTGGACAAGAGCCTCCGCGTCTGTCGGCCCGTGCGACCCCAGTCACCCCCAGACGTCCTGGCCTGTCCCGGAGGGGCTTACAGCCTGTCTCTCCCGTCCCCAGTGGGCCCCGTTCCTCACCTCTCTATCAGATGTGATGGCCGGAATCAGATCTCTGAGGAGACCCCCCAGCGCAAATATCCGATCTCAAAGCATTGGGGGGAAAACCAGCTCTTTGTCACATGCGTGCAAAGGAAAGAAAACAGAAAACACATTGCTGGAATGGCTACAGTAAATGTTTATGTTACCCCTCTGGTGTTTGTGGAGAAGTGGCTGTGAAATTAGCCTTCCAGAGCCCCGAGACGCGGGGTCTGGGAGTGGCCTCGGGGGCCGATGGAACAATCTCCCTTCACGACACAGTCGACACTCTCCTGCCTTGTTCATCAGGAGGAGGCTGGGAGTGAAAAGCCGGCAGAATGTCGGAACTGAAAAGCCGTTTAAGTCTCCATCTTCTCTGTCCTTCCGCACAGATAGGAGGAGTGTTAGAGGAAGTCAGCAGGTGGGTCGGTTCTAGTAGGCAAGCCTCTCGCCTGGCAACCCAGGGCTCTTTCCGCCACTTCATCTGCCCCGGGGCAGCCCTGTGCGGGCCTGCTCCACGCTGCTGAGACAGCTTCTGTTCAGGAGAAATCCCACGTCCATCCTCCCTGACGGCCCTGAGAGACAGGTGGGTGGCCCTTTTCAGGGCAGCCTTCATCTACCATGTAGAGCGTGGGCTGAGTTTGTGCCCGAGAATTGAATCCTGGTTCCCCTAACGAGCTGTGTGACCTTAGGCAAGGTACGGGGGCCTCAAGTCCTTATCTGTAAAATGGGTATAATCATAGTACCTCCCTGACAGAGCTTTCTTGAGGTCTGCATGATTTAGTGCACGTGGAGACCTCAACAAAGCGCCCGGCCTAGGACAGGGACCCCCTAGCTGTCACCACTCCGGCTGTTACTCCTGGTCTCAGGGCACCTACTGTGTTCTGGTGCCAGGCTGTCCACGAGGATTGACAGGAGCCTGAGTAATGCACACTTCTCACCTTGGAAGTCTTGGTAGGACTGGGCTCTAAGCAGCCGTCATCCAACCTGACAGATGCTGTAACTGAGGTGTATGACGAGCTGCGTGAACACAAGAGAGAGCAATTAATTCTGCCTAGGGGGTGGGCAGAGGCTCTCAGAGGAGGGGTGATATTTGAGACTGGCTTTGAAGTGTGTGTAGCATTTCACAAAATGGGCAGCAAGTGCCGTGGAGGGGGGTGGGGGAAGTCTGGGCACAGACGTCCTGGTGGTGGAGTCCAGGGCCTGTGAGAGAAAGCATCCCTTGGGGAGAAGGGAGCCCCGCTGTGCCTGCCTGTGGATACCCACCTGCTGCGTGGGGAGGGGCGAGGCGGGGTGGCTGCCGATAATGAAGATGGTGACGGGGCTGAAACCGGCTCCCAGAGGCCTTTGCTCCTGTGTCCGGGCAACTTCCCATCCTGCGGTCCCTGGGCGGCCATGGCAGAGGGGGGATAAGGAGCAGGGCTGTGCGGTTAGTTCTGTACTTTGGCAGGTGAAGTCTGAGGACCTTGGAGCGGGGAGAGCAGGTGGAGCAAGAGGGGACAGAGAGCGTGGTGGCTGCTGCCTTCTTCTCCGTCAGCCGACGGGGAGGTTTTGACCAAGACAAGTGCCAGTCCTGGCGCATTGTGACAGAGCACACAGCACACGGCGGCGGAAGGGTCAGAGTCTGGCTTCTGGCTGTCCTACAGATGACCGTCAAGGAGTTATCAAAAGCCTCTGTGCCTCGTGTTTCCTCATCAGAAAAGTGGGACAATGATTCCAGCCTCTCAGAGGCTAACTGTGAGGACAAATGTATTATGACCTTGAGACCCATGGTGAATATTATGGCTGTGGGAGTCCTCAGGCTCCTGGGGGACTTAGGGAGTCATTCGGTACAACCACCGCCTTTCCCAGATGGGGAAACCGAGGGTGGGGAGAGGTCCACCTGGTAAGTGACATAGTCTCGTGTTTCCAGGGGTTGGCAAGGTGTTTAGTGTCAGCACCTTCCCTGAAGGTGACGGGGTGTCTAAGGCACTTATGCTAAAGACCAAGCGGGAATGCGGTCTCTTACCCCCCAGGTCCTGTAGGTGGTAAGATGGGACCGGAGGGCAGCGGCTGCTCAGCTTCCATCAGTGACCTAGAGCTGGGCTTCTCCTGGAGAAAGGGGTGGTGTGGGCACCCAAGTTCCTGTCTGCTCTTTCTGCCACGAATGCTTGGGGAAGAAGGAGACATCTCACTGGAGGTGGTCCTACATACAAAAAGAGTAGGATTGAGGGGCTCCTGGCTGGCTCAGTCAAAAGAGCATGGGACTCTTGAGCTCAGAGCCCTGAGTTTGAGCCCCAAGTTGGGTACAGAGCTGACTAAAATAAACAAACTTTTTATGAAAAAAAGTAGGACTGAGGCGGTGCCAAACATAGGTGAGGAAAATGCATCAGTTCTCAAAGCCAGAAAACTCTGCATTTAAATAACAGTTTTGCCACCTACTTGCTGTGTTATGTTACACGAGACAGCCCACCCTTCCTGGAGCCTGGAAAAGGAATGGTCTCAGTAGACATCTCTTCAATTCCCTCTAAGTCTGGAACTCTAAATCAGAAAGCTTATAGACATTGCTGCTTAGAGGGAAAAGTAGGAGGAAGCAGAGCCATACGTCTTCTCCTGGATGTTGGGAAGAGCTATCCAGAGGTCCGTTGAGCTGCCTATAAATGGAAGTAAGTTCTCGGGCTCTGAAGTAATCAAGAAGATACTGGGTAATCCCTCCTCCAACCCTGAGCATCCCAAGGGAGGGTGCTTGCCAGCCCAACCACATCTGCTCATCGCCTAGCATCATTTCTCTCCCCCCCCTGGATTGGATCACTTATTTTATTAATACACACATTCGCTCAATGAATATCGGTATTTTAGCCATTCAGAATATTACTGTATCTTGCTTTACTGTGACCAAAAAAAATTAATGAAAGATCTACCTTTTTTTTTTTTTTTAGATTTTATTTATTTATTTTAGAGAGAGAGAGAGAGGGAACAGGAGCGGGGGGAGAGGGAGAGCAAGAGAGAATCCCAAGCAGATTCCCTGCTGAATGTGGAGCCTGATGCGGGTCTTGATCTCAGGACCCTGAGATCACAACCTGAGCCAAAATCGAGAATCAAACGCTTCACTGAACTCACTGAGCCACGCTGGTGCCCTGAGATCCACCTTCTTAACAAATTTTTGTGTGTACAATAAACTATTGTTGTCTGCTGTTGTGCAGCAGCCTTCTAGAACTTCATCATCTGGCTTACCTGAAACTTGATAACTTTTGATCAGCGAGTACCTTTCCCGCCCTCCCCCAGCCCTTGGCAACCACTGTTCCACTCACTGATTCTGTGAATTTGACTACTTTAGATACTCCGTATAAGAGAAATAATACAATATTTGTCCTTTGGTGGTCGCCTTATTTCACTTGGCCTGATGTTCTCAAAGTTCATCCTTACTGTCATATATGACAGGGTTTCTTTTTTAAGGCTGAATGATATTCCACTGTATCGATAGGTTCCATTTTGTTCATCCACTGACCTCTTGATGGACCTTGAGTTTGTTCCACATCTCAGCTATTGTGAACAAAGCCGCACTGGACATGCGCATGTGCAATGTGGAAGGGCAGGCTCGTGCTGGGAGACCCCGTCTTCGTCTGTCTAGGGGAACCTGAAGCCTAGGGGCCGCCTGTGTTTTTAGAGCCCCCTAGGTGTGTGTTGCACAACGTGGAATGATGCGAAGAGATGGATCACACAATGACAGAGAGGGTGAAAGGTTGCTGTGTTCTATGGAGGGTTGTTGGCATCATCGGAAGGACTTGTGTGTATAGTGCATAGTCGGGGGACGGGGGGGAAGAGAAGAATGGCTCATGTGAGATCCGAGAGGTGCCAATTGGGAGGAGGGGAAGGTTGGCAGCGATACAGAGGTCACCGGAGCCAGTGACACTGGAAAGACTGGAGGAAGGGAGATGAGCCGCTTTCTGGGGCTGCTGGGGGGGAGCTTGAGGCCCCAGGGAGTGTGAGATGTGACTCTCCTGCTTGTTCCTCCACCAGTGTTCAGGGAAATCTAAAGTGCTCGGTAATCCTTCATGCAATGAGACTTGCTTTTTTTTGGAAAGTGCAAAGAAGTGAGTGGATAAAAACAGAGCATGCACGTAGCATCAGTCACCTTGGGATCACACTTGTATCCCCAGTGACCAACCTTGTGGCCAAGGGCAAAGCTCTTTTCCTCCCAGGGATGCAGAGCCTGGCATAGCACACCGCACACCCCCAAGTCAGTGGCTGCTGAATGAGCAGAATCCACAAGGTCTGCAAAAGCAGGAAGCTTGTGAGCGTTTCCTTCACCTTTCCCTTGCAGCCTGCCCTCCCCACTCCCAGCTCCCTCGGGGACATAGATGGTTTTAAGATCAACCGGGGCTTTGGGCAAAGGTTCAGCTGAATTTGTTTGTTCCTCTCTGATCTGCTCTAACTGTCCCTGGTCAGGATCGCAGCCAGCTTGAAACAAACACAATCTAAATAGGAAAACAGGAGAATAAAATAGCGGCAGTGTGTACCTCTAAAACCCAGGCTAGTGCTGATAGAGCTGATGAGATAAGAGAAAATTGTATTTAAGCAATAAGAGGCCTTTGTTCGTGTCTTAGCCTTCTCTGACCTGAATGTTTTAGATGCAGAGATAAGCCCTTGCCCCCACCCCCCTCCCCAGCACCCAGCACTACAGAGATGCACTCCACCCTGCTCTGCTGGGGACAGGCAGCTCAGAACCCAGGGGAAAGAATTCCAGAATGATACGTGTCCAATTGCTGGCCTGGATCTCAAATGCCGTAGATAGTTTATGCAAAGTCTCGCACTGTTGTCAAATGTAACACAGTCCACTGGCAGATCTGCCTGAGCTCCGTCCCAGTTGTTTTTGAGAAAAATAAATAAACTGGAAGATATCTTCCAGCCTATTAAAGTGGCTGCTTTGCCCATAGTCTCCTTGATATATTAGGCTTCGAGAGATTTGAATAGCAGAAGCCGTCACCTGCTTCTGGCCAATGAGATGGTTGATTCTTGGCACCTCTACTCTGCTTAAAATGTTACCTGTGATATTCAGGAAACTCATACCGTGTGCCCAGGACCCATTGGTTTCTCAGGGGAGGGATGAGGAATTTTGGCAATAAACAGGTTTCAGTACTTTCCAATGTTCTTCAAGCAGTAAAGCTCTTTTCTTAAGGAAACATTATGTGGCATCTGGATATCTAAGACAGGTGAAGGGAGAGGCTGCAGGTAAAGCAGCAGAGGAGGAAGGAAGCAGATCACACACCCTGACTCGCAGGTGGATGCCTCCAAGGAACCCTGTGAATCCCTGAAAACCCATGACCTAATGCGATACTCAGATGTCAAAGATAAACCAGGGTCTCCTTAAATGAGGCCAGCGTGCCCTTGCAGAACTTTCGGGGTGGCCGATCTGTGATTCTCCAAAGTTGACTACGCAAATTATCTTCCTCTGTTTGGGGTTTCGAGAATGAGTTGATGAAGATGTTAACAGTAAGGGGACACCAGATGTTAACAGTAAGGGGACACCAGATGTTAACAGTAAGGGGACACCAGATGAAGCACATGGAGAGGACTCCGGGTCACCTTTGCAGCTTTACTGTAAATATAAAATCACCCCAATACAAAAAAAAAAATAAAACATTAAAGAAAGCACCGAGATTGAAGTTGTAGACAACAACACAGGCATCATGCCTTTTGTCTTGCGTTTGACTAGTGAATTTGATATATGACTTTTCCACTCCCTTTTTCATCCGTACTCATCTATAGGAACCTCTGGGCAATATATGGTCTTGCTTTGTGTGATTTTTATAAGGGACATCATATCGTACTTGTCCATTTATACCTTGTTCCTTTTGTTGTTTTGTTTTTACTCACTGTTATGCTTTTGCAATCTCTCCATCGACGTCTTGAACTCAGGAGTAGGGCTTCCGCTTTCAGTGGCCAGGACCCATACTGGACCTGACATTAAATATTTCTAGTGTCACCCCTGTTTATGAATCTAATTTAGGCCTCGTAATGTAGAGCGTAGAAAATCTGTCACGTGAATATTTCTTACCTGATGCAGCCCTTCCCCAACAGATGAACATGGAAACTATTCCCAATTTTTTGCTACTATAAATATTGCTGGAATAGGTATCCTTGATCCTTGTGTATATATTTATGGTTTTTCTTTTTTCCCCTTTTAAAATTTGTTTTACATGTATATGTGTTTATTATGATCAATATTAGATTACCTTTTGGGTTTTTGTTTTGTTTCGTTTCGTTTTTGTTTTGTTGTTTTTTTTTATAGTTTCGAAGAGCCTTCGAGTTCGCTAGGTCTGCCTTTCTCCAGTGCGTGGAGGGAGACCTGCCCGTGTGTAGGATATAGGGAGACCCAGGTCCGCAGGGGTGTGTTGAGAGAAGAGCCACATTCAACGGCAGAGGAAAAGCACGAACGCAGGATGGCCTTCTGCAAAAGGTCTAGCCAAACTCAAGAACAAGCCAGTCACTCCTGGCCTTTTCCATCATAGAACTTTCCTGTTTTCTGCCATGCAATTTACAGTTGGGTGTGCTCGAGTGGTGCCTCCGTGGGTATCTATGCCCATGGTCCCCCGCGAGCTCCTCGGCGTCTGTCTCGTCCCACCGTGCTCCGCAAAAAGCTGTCCCCCAACAAACAGGACTTGAATAAGTGAGCGAACTGAGGAACGAAATGACATCTGGATACACAGTGTGCATAAACACAGCCCACATGCATACGCGCATTCTGTCTCTGGGGGATAACCCATTCTGCCCAAGCCTTTTCTCTGTCCTTAATACAGCTCTCATTGCAATGTACAGGTTTGTTCTAACATGGTCTGCTTCTGATTCACCACTCGGTGAGATTCCCCCCTTTATCCTGCCCTTTCTGCCCCCTTCCCCAGGCTCTAAGAGCACCAGGCAGCTTAGCACATTCTCGGTTTCTCCGTTCCTCTGAGCCTTTGCTCCCACTCCCTGCACGTGTAGTGCCCTCCCCGGTGTCTGCGCTGTTCAGGTCCAGCTCAGATGTCAGGTCCTCCAGCATCTGTCCCCGTGAGCATTTCTCTGTCACCTCTACTGCCAAAACCTGGTATCTGTTCTGCCCTTCACAGTGGTGGGGGCTCCCTGTTCTGCTGCAGAATGTGGGCTCCTGGGCAGACTCCCGTCTGTGCACCCCCGTTTTCTCCTACAGTGCCCAGAACAGAATGGGTGGAAAGGAAAGATGCATCTGATTGAGTCTAGCTCAGCCGCGGAGACCCTCTAAAACATCTTTTTTCTTTCTCTCTCCCCAGGTGTGTCGAACGAAGGTGATAGATCTCAGTGAAGGCATTTCCCAGCATGCCTGGTACCCTTGTACCTTCAGCTACCCGTACTCCCAGATGGCTCAGACCACTTTCTGGCTCCGGGTAAGCCAAAGCCTCAGGACCTCCAGCAGTGGCCCCCAGGAAGCACCAACTCCTGTGACCCTTTCACAGGATGGTTTATCTCCCCACTGAGGGTGTTAATTGTAAGGACAGAGAACAAAACACTTAGCAGTAGGAGGCTCCCTGAAATAGGATCCCTTCATCGCACGGAACACCCCTCGTCCTTCTTGTTTTGGCAAAGACTTTGGATTCCTTTTCTCTGCCTGGAACCTTCTGTTCATCATTCAAGGCCTTTTGAGCTGGTCTTCTCCTCCTTGAAGTCTTAACTGATCCCCACAGAGAAGTAACTGTTCTCTCCCTTCTAGTCCTGGGCATGTCCGATCGTCATGTCAGATGACGCTTGTCACGTGATTCTGTATTGCTGCCTTTGGGCCCATCCTCCCGACTAAGGGTTAGGGATTGTATTGACTTTTGATCTGCATGTCACTGACCCACTTTGAACTCCACAGTTGGCAGAAAGGCCAGGGCTGTGTCTCACTTAGCTTGTCTCCTTGATGCCTTGCACAGAGGCTAGGACAGAGAAGTGACAAATAATAACAACACCTTCTTGTGTGGTCTTAGGATGTGCCAGATCCTTCATTCCCATTACCTTATTGGAGTCTCGCAGCCACCTTGTGATCGAGTTTTCTACTCACTCTATCACTTAGAAGTGAGGGAACTTAGGCCCAGAGAGGCAGAGCTGCCTCTCCCCATCACACAGCTCAGCAGGTGCAGGACCAGGTTGGAACAGGGTTGCTGACCTGAGAGCCTGTGTTCCTCATGGCCTCCCTGTTCCCATCACGGATCCGTGATGAGCGGCCCAGGACCAGAGATGGAAGATGCTCCTTGAAACCCCCTCCCTGTGGCCCAAGTGTGGGAGTGACTCTCCTGTGCCTTCTGCGTTTCAGGCATACTTTTCTCAGCCAATGGTTGCCGCAGCTGTCATTGTCCACCTGGTGACGGATGGCACCTACTATGGGGACCAGAAGCAGGAGACCATCAGCGTCCAGCTGTTTGATACCAAAGATCAGAGCCATGATCTCGGTGAGCACATGCCTGTGCAGGCGGCTCTTGGGACCACATCTGCCCTGGGTGGTCCGAGGGGCCACAGGACCTAGTTCTTCCTCCGCTTTTCCTTGTTCTTGCTTCTCTGTTTGGCGTTCTGCTTGCCTTCAAATCAGGAGGCTTTTGTGTATCCACAGAAGCCTGGATGTGGCAGATATAGGGATCGGGGGCCGCTGTCCAGGACCTCCCTTCAAGAGCTCCCTTCTACCAGGCACCCTTAATCTAAGGCACCCCGTCTGATCCCTAAAAGACTCCAGGGAAGGAGACCAAGCAAAGGCCCTTTCTCCAGGTAGTAGCACCTGAGACCCCAGGAGAGGCATTGAGAGACCCCAGGTCACATGGCAGTGGCCGGGAAAAGAGTGACAGAGCCAGGTCTTTGGAGTCCTAGCCCTGGCTCCTTCCCCAGTGCCCAGAGGTGTCCTGTAGCGCCCCCCTGCCGCAGCCGCGTCACCAGTATCACCTGCGGAACTCCCCACGGGAGGAGGAGTAAGGAAAGGCCAGGGGTGGGCCGGCAGGTCAAGTGCCAGGTCCTTCGTGCTGAGGGGCTGCCTCTGCACAGGGGAGAGGACAAGGCCAGGGCCGTCAGGCTGCCACTTGCATACCCCTCTGTGCGTCCACATGTGCATGGGATGGAGGAAAGAGCCCCAGCTCCAGAGCCAATGACCTGGCCTTCCGTCCCATCCCTGCTGCTCGGCTCGAGACGGTGCATGCTTTCCTTGACCTCCAAGCCCCTCGTGTGGCGTCTTGCTCTCCTCGTAGGCACAATGGAGACAGCAGTGCCAGCTCATCATCAGAGCGAGAAGGATTCTTCAGGGCTGTGGTGACAGTGCCCAGCATGAGCACCCACTGGGAAAGCCCTGTTGTCCCTCCCACATTTCCACTCTAGCTCTGGGTAGCTGCTGCCAGTGTCTGGAATCCCAGGCCAGCCCCAGAGGCCGGGCTTCAAAGCTCTGGCTGCACCATTCCACAGAGCTCGGTTCAAAGACCCGTATGAAGCCAGCAGGCAAGGGGTCATCGCAGGGTCGAGCAGAAGCCCAGGGAGCAGGGAGAGGATTTTGTTTTGTTTTTATGTTTACTTATTTAGTTAGTTTTAGAGGCAAGGGAAGTCGGGGGGGGGGCGGGCTATGAATAAGGAAGAGAAAGAAAACCCCTCTGGACTTATCTGGATTCCGGAGAAAATTCCCTAAGTGAGAAGCAAATATTTTCCTAGCTGTCGTGGCACTGCAGCGGGCTCTCAGGCGTGGGGGGAGGTCCGGTTCCACAGAAGCTGCTGGGATCCCGTGACCCCCGTGTCTGAGGCTTCCACGTGTCCCCGTCCCTCCCCACAGTGTCCCTTGGCCTCTGTCCTCCGCATCCTGGCACCCCCCCCCCATTCTGAGGGGCCAGAGAAGGGCGCCTTCTGGATGGGACGCTGGACGTCCCCGACAGCACAGGCCTGCCAGGACGTGCATGGGATCAGCCCCGAGTTTAGATGCAGGAAGTGAGTTTTGGGAGCTTGCTGGAGTCCTGTCGTTAGGTAGGCCCAGCCATGATGTGAACCGAGGTCTACCAGACCCCCAACTCTGTCCCACCCCGTTATTCCCTTCCCCCTTCTGGGTGTGCCCTTCCTCTCTGCCCCCTCCCTTCTTCCTCGAAGCCTGGGGACCTGTTCCCCATTCTAGAAAGAACCAAGGGCTTTGGGATGGGCCAAGCCTGGGTCCCACACGGCCTCCACATGGCTGGCTGTTGGGGGCGCCTCCGGGAAGCCACTCCCTGCCCTTGGTTCCCAGCATTACCTCCGCAGCCTGGCTGCTGAGTTCCAGACCTCACAGGACTGCCCTCGGGTTCCTGGATTAAAAACGAGGGCAGCCTGTTGATGCGGTTGGTGTGTGCCATCCCTGTGGCTGACCGGGAAGGCAGCCTGAAAACTAGCAGCTCGGACCATCCAGCGCGAACGCGGTGTGGGAGGGTGGTGTGGGCCGCCATGCTTCTGTGAGGGGTGGCCCCTGGGGGAGGGAGAGAGGCTGTGGGCGCTAGGTGAAGGGAAGGCTTAGGGGGCAGGGAGGCAAAGGGATTGGAAAGATTTGGAACCAAGAGAAAAAGGCAGACAAAGAAACTTTCAATCAAACTCAAAATCCCCACTGGCCACCCAATGGTGCTTTTGTGCAGTGACATGAAAGGGTCTGGGGGCTTCGGGAAGGGCCCGTTGGGGAGGGCGTGACTGGCCTTGAGTAATGAGCCTGGCCCCTCGGCCCTCTGTCTCTCCTGACAGGCCTCCATGTCCTGAGCTGCAGGAACAATCCCCTGATTATCCCTGTGGTACATGACCTCAGCCAGCCCTTCTACCACAGCCGGGCGGTCCGTGTGAGCTTCAGTTCACCCCTGGTCGCCATCTCGGGGGTGGCCCTCCGCTCCTTCGACAACTTTGACCCCGTCACCCTGAGCAGCTGCCAGAGAGGGGAGACCTACAGCTCTGCCGAGCAGAGGTAAGGGACACTGGGTCTGATTGCCCTGGGCTGTTTGCTAGCCAGAAGCAGATGGAGGAGTTCTGGAACCGTGTAGACATGCGTGGGGCTGTGAAAAGTCTGTGTTTCTCCCTGCTCCATCCTCTGGCCTCTGGCCGGCTCTGCCTTTGGGCCTGGGAAGCCCACACATTGTCCCCGGATTCCAGGGGTGAGGGAGGGAAGCAGGAATGTGCACTGGGGGAAGGGCTCCCTCACCTGGCTCGCAGTCCCGATGCTGACCACGGTGTGATCGCGTGGTAGACGTCACTTCCCCACTCTGGGTCTCAGCATCCACATGTAGACAAGGAGAAGAGAGGTGGATTAGCTCTCCTGCAGCTCTGAAATACTGGAGTATTTATTTAGGGGGATGGAGGGAGCCTGGTATTTGCTTCGTCCCAGTTCACTGTACTCCAGCGATGGGGAAATCTCTCCGTCTTCCCCAAACCCAGCTCCTGAGATCTCCTCTGCGGTCTCGGGGTCTCTGGTAATGCAGCAGTTTCACCCCATCCGGGCCTCTGATCTGGGGTCTGTTGACACCCCTCGTCTGAAGCTAAGAGAGCGTGGTGTTTCCTAGGAAGGAGTTTGGGTGATACTCTGACCGGGGTCTGAACGTGCCCCTTCTCACCTGTGTGTCCACGACAACTCCCTTTGCTTTTCTGAGTCTCGCTTTCTCATGTTTGAATACACGGATGACAGTCTCTGCCCCACCGGGGGGTCACAGGGCTTAAACGGTGCGCCAGAGAGGAAGGTCCTCCTGTGGACCGTGAGGCACTGTGCTGAGCTGCTGTACTAATACAGGGTGTTTATGGCCCCTTTCTGATGTGACGGGGGTGCTTCTCTGCCTAGAATACCGCCTGAAGCTCTTAGATGTCTCATATCATCTAGGACATCCTGAGTGCCCAGACTCCCGCATTCCGCTCTAGACTTCCAGGGCCCCCAAGGGGGAAGAGCTGGTCCCCGCTTGCACAGCACCTCTCACGTTTATTTAATGAGATCCAGAAGAAAGACCCCATGGGGGGATGGTCTCGGTGGGTTCCCCCAGAGTGAGGCCCTCTGAAAGGCAGTGCAGCCCTGCCCTGGGTACCTGGGAGCAAGGAGAGGAAAGGGCTGGGGGGTGGGGCAGGGGGATGGCGGACGACACTGGCTTTCCCACGCCCCTGCCACCACAGGGGACACAAAAGGTGGTTGCAAAACCCGCATTGTTTTGCACCCACTGTCTCTAGCTTCTGTTGTGCAAAGTCTGTTGCAATCGTTCGGAGGCAAGAGCGCTCCTTAAATATCACTCACTGTTGTATTTCACACTAGAAGGGCTTTTTCATCTCTGTCTCTCCAGATTATAAAAATAAGTTAGTTCTCAGAAGCCCCGGAAACAGCGTCGATGGGCAATGTAAATCCATTAGACCTTTTCTTTAGTGCTTTCTTTCCCATCCTTAGCCAGCCACCGGGACCACGGGCGAGCTGACGGAGGCCAACACTGGCTTCTTTGAATTCTTAATTAACAGTTCCTGTGCCCGAAGTAAACAGTTAGAAGTGTTTAAGCTCAGAAACAAAACAACTGTTTAGCATTTGTTGGGTTCTCAGAATGGCGGCAGAAGAGCACTGTGTGAGGACAAAGCCTCTCACTGGTTGTCTGACTGTGAGCCAGTCAGGTTACCTCTCTGGGCCTCAGTTTCCCCATCCATGGGGCGATGGTGGTGGAGAGCACGTTCTCTCTGGTTCCTTCCAGTTCTGACATTCTGTGCTTCCCAATAAGCTGGGAGGGTCGAGAGGGAGGGGGAAGGCACCAACACGCACTTCATTACCTTATATCATTAGTTTATTTCATTATCACACCTGTACTGTGAGGTGTTGACAAGAGACAGTGAGTCAAGGCCATCCGGGCAGTAGGAGGCAAAATCCTGCTTTGTCTGCCCCTGAAAGCCATGAGGTACCGGTCAGAGCCAAGCATGTCCAGGGGAAAAGGCGACTTGTGCACAAAGTATATGCACACATGTGAGCATTTAGTGGGGGGAGCGGCCAGAGGTGAGCGGGCTGCGGCCCTGAGCGTGGACCTGGCTGAGACGGGCCGAGCCCTCCGGGGCCACCGCTGCAGGGCTGGGGGATACGGGGGACCCCTCCTGAATGCTCCAGAGGACAGGGGTGAGGAAGGAGGCAGCTGCCCCTGGAGAACCGAAGAGGCACTTGCCCAAACAGTCAGGACCGCACAAATGTGCAAATGCATTAAAACAAACAAACCAGGAGGCAGGAAAAGAAAAATAAGCAACAACTGTAAAAAGCCACGGGATGTTTTTCTTCATTCTCCAAACACCAAGGTAAATAGCATCACTTTTTATAGCCTACATTTCAGCTGGCTCTCGTGGAAACAGCCCGCTTGACTCTCAGCTGCTTCGCAGGTCGTGACGGGGGCCGCCCTCGCCTCCCCAGCCCTCCGCCCCTTGCATCCCCATTGATCCTCTTTCTTGTTGCCTCTGTCCCTTCCCCTCCATCTCCACCCGCTCTCCCACCCTTTTCTCCTTCTCACGGTCATTCTCCGGAGAGCAGCATGATCCCTAGCGCGCCCCCTCGGGAGGAGCAGCCCTCCGGCAAAATCAGTCCAGGCCCCAGGCCATGTGTTCTGACCTAGATTCAAGGGGCTCCAGTCCCCGTGCAACCCTTGCACTGAATTCAGAGGCCCACAGAAAACAGGATCGGCCTCCAAGGGAGAGGTCCAGTCATGGGATTCTAGCCAAAACCCAGCGCCACACCTAGGGGAAGGGGGAACGGTGGGGGGCTTAGCGACAGTGGCGGGAATTTAAGAGGCTCAGTGAGGACAGCAACAGTCACGGATTAAGGCTCCAATGTGTCTGACACGCGCACACACACACACATGCGCGTGCGCACACACACGTGCACTCATACCAATGCACACACACTCTCCTATGATTCTAAACAGGGATTAACCGGCTTATAAAATTCAGTGGGCCATGTGCTTATACAATTAGTAAACTCCCTTCTTCTCTCCCCCCTCCCTCCCTCCCTCTCCTTCCTTCCCTCCCTCCCTCCTTCCCTCCTTCCTTCCTTCCTTCCTTCCTTCCTTCCTTCCTTCCTTCCTTCCGTCCGTCCCTCTTTCAACCCCCTTTATTGTTTGCATTCTTTCTCCCTCTCCCTCTAACTCTTCCCACTTCCCCATGCCAGCCCACCCCGAGAAGGAGAGTTCGGACAGGGAGCTAACTTCAAGAAAGCCGTCTCTGGGAGGAAATCAATTCTTCAGTCCTTCCAGCCAGTGTGGACTTAGACTGGATGGGGTGGGGGTGAGGACGGGTGCCTAGAGGAGCCCACACATGAATATCCAACCCACCAGATGACAATATAGGAAATTCACCTATGAGATTTGGAGCCCAGAAGGAAGCTTCTCGCAGCCAGAGACCACAGGGTCCCCCAAGTTACCCAGCCCACGAGGGGATCAGCCCCTCTCGGAACACCTGTTGGGAGTCGCTGGACTGTGGATACGCCCGCAGATGGAGCTGCAGTGCCCGAGCCTGTGTCCCTTCAGCGGGACCAGATGCTCCTGATTCTTCTCCAACTTGTTCTTCAACTCCTACTCCCATCAGAGGTCTCCTGGAGTTCGTCTGCTCCTGCATCCTTGTCCATAATTGGGATTAACACAGTGTATTCTCTTGCTCCCCAAGAGCTCTGTTGTTTTGTCTTCATAAAACTGTGCTCCCTGAAAGCTGGGAGGCTTCTAACGGGTTCTCCGGTTCCGCGTTCTCATTTGAGGTCCAAGCAAGGGACGTGAGCTCCCCCAAGCCACCCAGCCGCTCAGCAGCAGAAGCGACGCTGGAATTCACTTCTCAGACCTCCCCGGGGCAAAGCACATTCCTCTTCATCAGAAGTTTCAAGACCACTGTCACATAGGCCAGAAAAGACCACAAATAACTTTTGTTTGGGCCTCTCTTCTTTAATTAGTTGCCAGCATTTAACTACCAGCAGTGTTTGTGGTAAAAACACGGGTAGGTTTGGAGACACGACAGGGTCGATGCCGTGGGCCACCTGGGCCAGGAGTGACCTGTGGCTGTTGTGCCCCCTCCCTTCCCCGGGCACCCCAAGAGCAGCCCACTGCCATCCGGCCCTGCAGGCCTTGACTTTGCCTCATCACCCTTGAACAAACGCCTTACTGGCTCCTAGGATTCCGGGGTGTGAGAGCCTTTCAGAATCCCTTTCAGCAGTCACTGCATTCCTGGGCACAGAACCGGGAATCCTATCTGGATCCTTCTTTCTCTGTCTCACTTCCCAGGGACCCTGCAGTACCCCTGCCAGGAGCATCTTCCCTTCCCTTCCCGGCGTGGACATGCTGTCTTCTCCGCTGTCCCCATCGGAGCAGCCCAGAGGGACTTATAACCCCGCCCCGTAGTGTAGTTGCAGCAAAGCCGCAGAATGCAGGAGTTAAGCAGAGAGTCAAGGGATACAGCCAGGAGTGGGGCCCTCACCAGCCCTTTACCGCTGGTCTTCTATATTCTGCTTGAGCAATACCCATCCATTCTGCTGTGTGTGATTGGAGGCCAGTGCCCTGGGCCATGGGGGCAGCACTGGGGGGAATGGCTATTCAGGCACTTAAGGCTATGCCTCTATGTGGAACCTGAGTCTATGAGGAAATAAGTTAAATATATATGTGTATGTATGTGTGTGTATATACCTGCATACATACATATACACACACACATACACACGTATACATGAAGAAAAGATGATCTCTAAATATTTGATTATCTTTGTGCAGGGGAGGGTGTCTCCATCTTTGCCCAGGTGTGAGAATTTCATTGATAAAAGCACCTGTGTCCCCTCCCCCATCCCTCAGATCAGCCAACTTCCTCCTGAGAAGTGTCTTCTTTTTTTCTTTCTTTTGTTATTTTTATTGCTCATCACTGGCATTAAATCCTTCCCCCATTTTTTTTTTTTTTTAATGAAGCCAGAGGCTTTTCTTTTATGTTCCTTGTTTTTGTGTTTCAGCAATGACAGGACTGTGTCAGGGAGGTATTTGGGAGGGGCACATGGGGTAATGTTTATCATTTTTGGACAGTGCGTTCACACCACCCTTCCAACTTAATGGGAAAGCAAAGAGAAGAGCAGGGACTTGGAGGACAGACAAGCAGACCTTACCAGCATTCTGTCCACACAAAGTGCCTTTGGACAGGCAGCTAAGCTCACTGAGTCTCACTTTCCTCTTCTGGAAAATGGGAGTAATTGTACTGCCTCAAGGAGTCATGGTGAGATGCAAGTCAGGTGATGTGGGTAGAACACAGTGGCTGGTAGCTGGTACACATGGCCTTCCTTTCCCCTTTCCTCCCTGTTTTCAAGCCTGAGAAAGCAGGGATGCCCCAGTCCCCACAGTATGCTCTTGAAGACACTAGCCCAGAAATCTCCCATTGGTAAAGATTATAGAGGTTGGAAAATGTTGTGTGTCGTAGCCCTTTCTGGAAATCCAAAATGTGTATCAGAACATTGAAGGCTCTGAGAAGTCCTGCAATTGAAAAAAAAAGAAGAAAAAGCTGACTTTAATCCAGTACTACCCCATTCTTTTGACCATGAAACCTCTTCATGAGATAATTCATGTGACCAGGGGATAGTTTCCTTCTACAGCAGAGAGAGTCAGAATAGAGAAACCAGCTTCTCTTTTAGCATCATGGTTTCCAAAGTATTTCTCATGCGTGGGCCCTTTGATCGTACAAACGTGCTGAGCTCCATTCTGTCTGGACCTTTACGCATGCTCTTTACTCTGCCTGGGATTCCCTCCGCTCCAAACCTTTGTGTGGCTTATCCCTTCATTTCATACAGGTCTTAGTTCAGATGTCCCTTGCTCACGGAGGCTTCCTTCCTCGACCCATCTGCCCACAGTGGCCTTCTGTTGACCTCCAACAGTCATCCTCCGTGACTTCACCTTTAGTGCCCTCTCTGTGCACATGACTGTCTGAAACAGGCTTCTTTGTGGCTTTTCTGGGGTGCGTGTCCTTTCTCCTCAAATTCATGGGCGGCAGGCATCCTCTGTATAGCCTCAGTGTTTGGACCAGTGAAGCAGGGTCCCTCTTCAGGGTCTATTGAATAGATGAATGATGGCTGACATGCCACCCAGTTGACACTCTTCAGAGAGGAAATGGCTTATTACTTCCATTTTGCAGATGGGAAGACTGAGGCCCAGCATATGATGTAACTTTCCAAGGTTAAGCAATTGATAAATGGCAGTTGGGGTAGGGCCCAGATTTGCCCAGTTGCTAAACCCTGTGCCCTTTCCATTTCAGCAAATCCTTTTTTTTTTTTTCCAGTTTATTATTTTTCTTACGAAGAACATTAATGTGCAGAGAGATAGGGATGGGGGGACAGGTACAGGCTGCTTTGCCCTTCACGGCCCCCACAGCCCAGGACAGCCCGGAACCCCCCAGTCATCACCCTGGGAGTGCAGAGGAAGCATGGCCACACTGGACGGCATAGGTCAGAAGACCAGCTTGGGAGCTGGTAGCTTGCAGAGTAAATCTATTTAAATTGGAACCATGTGACTCTTGCCCCCAGCGCTTACACACCGTAACAGATGCCTTGTGTGGTGTCAGAGCCCTTGCGTTGGGTCCACAGTTTCACTCCTGGAAGCATCCTCATGGCATGGGGTGCGGAGGAGGTGAGGCTATCGGGCAGGAAGGAGGGCAGAGAATCCCAACGTCTCTGCAGGTGTCACTTTATCCCTCTCCCCATGCCTTTTGGAAGGGGGGCATGCAGAGAGGCAGAGCCCACATTGGTGTGGATCGGAGACCCACATCAGATGCTCCCCTCTTCCGACTATTTAAAAAAAGGGCATTTGTGATGTCTGGAGGCTTTTAACTCCACCTCACCCCAACTGTGACTCTCAGCAGGCTTCTGAACCAGGGGAGAGCATGGAGATGAGTAACCATCTTCCCGTAAAGCCCCCAGCAGGGTCTCCTGAAATGGGCACCACAAAAACAAATGGGGACTTTTCTTCAGAAGCTGATTTACCCGGCAATGGCTTGCTGTCTCCTAGCTCTGTGAGCACACTGCACAGCGGGCGTTGGTGTAGACAGAGTCAGAGAGGCAGAGGTTAGCGAAAACTGCCCCCAACATACTCTCACTGTTCCCAAAGCCTCAGCCTCCCCAACGTGCTCTCAGTGCGGGGCGCTGCTGCTACCATTTAGGGAACCCGGCTGGGGGCAAAGCAGCTTCATTGCAACCAGAGTGCCCTGAGATGGAACAGGCACTATCTCTACCCGCAGGGAAGTTCTAGTCCAGGTGTGGGGCAAGGTTAACAACAAGGACTTCGGAGTCACACATCTGGGTGGGAGCTTAAACAGGTAACTTGATCTCCCTGCTCCCCGATTTTTCCAGCTATAAAATGAGTAACACTTAGCTCATAGGGGTGTTGTGAGGACTGAGTGAGCTCATGTACATGAGCGATCGGTGAATAGTCACTAATGTTAGTGTCTGTGTAACAGGAACGGGGTGGGGGGTAGGATCATCCAGCTCAGGGATTTTAGATTTCCATTTACTTAAGGATTAGCGCACATTCCGGCACCAGTGGGCACCCAGGCCCTGTGCTTTCAGTGCGTGGATTGTGGGGCCGGTTTGAGAAAGGAGAGCAGGAGGCCCGCCAGGGAGCCCCCACCCCTGGGGACACGGGGAAGCTTCCTGTAGACATTGACATGGAGCTGGGACCTGGAGTGGGGAGCATTCAAATTGGCAGGAAGGTTAGAACAGCAGCTACAGCAAGAAGCAAGGCGTGATCGCCGTACACCTTACTAACAATTCATAAGTCACTTTACAGTTTATAAAAGACTTGTACCTTCAGTATGTCTGTTGACTCTCACAGCTCTATGGGTTCGGCCCAATTTGAGCATTCTTGGAAGCTCAGAGAGGGGACGCACCTTGCCCAACGTCACCCAGCTTCTAGGTACTAGAGCACAGGCTTCTTTACACCATCAGCTGCCGCCTGTCGAATGTTTTTGTGGGCCGGGAATTCTGCTCTGTGCTGGCCCTCCCCTCTCTGTTTTAGTACTCGCTGCACCCCTCCAAAGTGAGAACTGGCACCAGATACAAAGAGGCTGTCCTTCAGATCTGTGCCTGGCGCGCCAGCTTGGACCTTCCCGCGAAAGCCCCCTCTGACCCTCTCGCTGCCTTCCTCCCCAGCTGCGTGCACTTTGCGTGTGAGGCCGCCGACTGCCCGGAGCTGGCCGTGGAGAACGCATCTCTCAACTGCTCCAGCAGTGACCGCTACCACGGCGCCCGCTGCACCGTGAGCTGCCGGACGGGCTACGTGCTCCAGATACAGCGGGACGACGAGCTCATCAAGAGCCAGGTGCACGCCGATGCTGGGCTCGGAGCCCCTCTCCAGCCGCTGGGGTCGGGGGAGGGGTCGGGGAGGCTGGCCGGCCAGGTGTCGAGCTTTTCGCAGCGCACTGCCACCCAGGAAATACTCAGTAAATACGCATTGATCGAAGGCATCAGCTCACGAGTCTGGAATTTCCAAGACCACGGTTCCTGTGCAGAGTAGTGTTGCACGGGCCAGAGTCTGTTGGGGGTTGCACATGTGGAAAAGCACGTGCGGAGCCCTCGGGAAGGAAACCCTCACAGGCTGAGCTCTCACGGTGGAGGGGCTGCTGGAGAAAGAGGGGAGCCCTCTGTCAATGAGGCGTTCGCTCATTCACTGCCGTCGTCGTGAAACAGATTGCAAAACATCTGTTTGCCAGGAACCAGATGCCGTAGTCGGTTCCAGAGCGAAAAACAAATGTCACTGAGATAAACCTGGGTCCTCCTCCCAAGGAGGACTGTTGCCTGGAGCGGGCAGGGAGTGAGTCATGAGGCAGGTGCCGGGTGTGGTAAAGGCCCGGGGGGGGGGGGGG
>CM053615.1:62925343-62951781 GCA_028646535.1 Procyon lotor
GGATGGGCACAGGGGCGTGCACTGAGGAGGGGCAAGAAACGGGTACTCGGGGCAGAAATGGTATGGGCAGGCCTATGGCTGAGAAAGAGTATGCCCAAGACAGATTTTCTTCCTCCCCCGAACTTACCCAAGCAGTGAGGCTGGAGGGGCCAGCAGCATCCTCCAGGGCAAGGCCCTGTTCACTTGGCCAGGAGGTTGGGTTGATCTTTAGGACCACAGGGAGCTTTGGAAGATGGTGATGTGGTCGGGTCGTGGTTGATCAAGGTCCTTCCAGTGGCCCACTGGGGTATGGCCTGCTATGCGGCGGTGAGAGCAGCCACCGGGAGAGCCCTCGCCAGCCATCGGAGTTGCTCACAGATGAGGGCAGCGTCTGGCACAAGGGGCACGGCGGAGTGCTGCTTTGGCCAGACACTGCCGTGGGGTCTCAGGGCAGCGGCTGTGGGCAGTGGGGCCATGAAGCCCGGAGATCTGAGGGTCCCGGAGCTGTCACTAGATGCACCCTTCCCCGGGGTGCTGCCTGCGGGCTTCCCCTACCTGCCTCGGACATGCGGGACCCTCCTGCGTATGGGGCTTCTGGGCCGGAATGGAGGCCCACTCAAGGCAGCTCTGGGGCCCCCAGTTGCTTGTCTTCGACACTTACTTCCTTGTGTCGGACGTGGCAGGTCTGAACTCCTATGGAAACTATTAGGCTGCTTTGGCACGGAGGCACCTCTGCTCCCTTTGATGTGTGCTTAAGAGGGAAAAGTGTCCTTTGCTTTTAGACTTCGGGATCAACATTTGGCATCCCCAGTCCCCTGGGATCTGGCGGTTTCCTCCTTGAACAGCAGCCTGTGGGCTGCCCGTGGCGGTCCCTCCCTTGGCTCTGAGGCCCGGCCTCACCCTTCCTCCCGCACACCCCTGCCGTCTTCTCCGTTGGTTCCAATCCCTGTCGACCCTCTTCACTTTTCCCAGGCCTGTCCTGTCCTCACGTCTGCCTCTCTTGACTATCTTAGGGCAGGGGTGGCTCTTAGAGCGATCCTGGGGTTCAGTGCCAGTGCGAGAGCTCAAGGAGGGAGCCTTGGCCATGGTCTCTAGCACAGAGGACAAGCATCCGGGCCTCCCATATCCCAGGGCACTGCCCAGTCGGGGCCAAGCCCTGAAGCAGCTCCCTCTTACCTCCTACGACGATCAAGAGCCGGTGAACCAACGTCATGCCAGGTTTCAGAGGCTCGCTAATGGAAGGAGTCACCAGGCCCGGGAGCTCTGAGTCTCATCAGCATGATGGGAATACTGGTCTGGGACACTCTGCAGGGAGCAGTTAGGAGTGTGGCTGTCAGGTTCAGTTCCTCTGAACCCTCTTTAAAGCCGTGTCACTGGGAGCTAGTCCGTGTCTCTGAGCCTCAGCGTCTGCCTCTGAAGAATGGGAACGAGACACCTAATTCATTAAAAGTCAGTTACTGTTCAACGTGGACCTCCCAGGGCCAGAAGGAGACTCCCGAGTTGTCCCGTGGGGTAGAAGAGGCGTTCCCCCACATCTGGCGTGCCGTCTGCTCAGTGTCCCCGCCTCTGCCTTCCAGGTGGGACCCAGCGTCACGGTGACCTGCAGCGAGGGCAAGTGGAACAAGCAGGTTGCGTGCGAGCCGGTGGACTGCGGTGTCCCAGACCAGCATCACGTCTACGCCGCGTCCTTCTCCTGCCTCCAAGGCACCACCTTCGGCAGCAAGTGCTCCTTCCAGTGCCGTCACCCTGCGCAGCTGAAAGGTATGGAGGAGGGCCCTTCAGCTCGATTGGCCCTGCTCCCTCTGTGGGAAACCCAGAGGCTGCTCCCAGGCCCTCCCCTAGGTCTCCAACGCCCGAGGTTGGGTGGGCTTTTATCAGCCCTTACGATTTCCCTCCACCAATGGAGGGAACACATGCACATTGCCTTGCTGTGCCGCCAAGGAGAAAGTAGAGTTTGGCCAATACGACAGTGCAGCCTCCTCCAGGGTCCTTGTGAGTCTTGCAGAGGAGAGAAGAGAAGGAATGAAGGAAGGGAGGGAGGAAGAAAAAGATGAGAAGAGAGTAACATTTGGAACTGATGCGACTGGTCCACTGGATCGGATTGGGGCCCAGTAAGCCTAAGAGATAGGTTTTATTATTATTGTCCCGCTCCCAGGGGAGGTCGTGGAGTCTCAGAGAGGTTCAAGAACTTGCCCAAGGCCACACCCTTCCGCGCTGGGATCCACGTGGGGGCCCAGGTGTGTCTTTCACCAAAGCCACGGCTCCCCTTTAGGAGGGCTCCGCTGGGAGAGGAGCAGCTGTGGGCCGGAAGCCCATCCTGGGGATCTGCTGGACAAGGCCCCGGGGTGTTGGGTGAGCGAAGCAGAGTCAGACATACTGGAAAAGAGGCCGGCCTGGCTGGCCGAGGATGTCAGGACCAGAAGGGTTCTCAGAGCTCGTGTCAAATAACTGATTATTTGGAAATGTGGAAAAACCAAGGTCCAGTGAGAGGAAGGAAGGAACTTGGAAAAAAATCACAGAGCAAGTTAGGGGTATTTCCAGAAAGAATGCTCTTGGCTTCCAGTCCGAATACTAGGGTTTGACATGATATGACATGACCTCCAAGTTATGATGGTTCGACTTAACACGTTTTTGATGGTGTAGGAAGTGGAGTGTCTTCAGCAGGAACCGTACTCTGAATTCTGAATTTTGACCTTCTTCTGGGCTGCCGATATGTGGTCCAACAGAGCTGCGGGGTGCCGGGCAGTGGCCCTTCGTGGCAGATACCCACACGGCCATTCTGTCTGCCCCTTTCAATAGAGTAGTCCATAAATTACATGAGGCATTCAGCTCTTGATTGTAACATAGGCTTTGCATGAGACAATTTTGCCCCACTTTTAGGCTAATATAAGTGTTCCAAGCCTATTTAAGGTAGGCTGGGCTGAGCTAGGATATTCAGTAGGTTCAGCATACAAATACACTTTTGACTTGCGATATTTTCAACTTACGATGGGTTTATTGGGATGTCACCCCATCGTATGTTGAGGGAGATCTGTATACCCTTTTCTCAGAAGTGCCAGGACCCTCTCCTTTCCTTGTTTTATCAGAGGGATTATGGTGCCTTTATCAGATACCCCAAATGATACCTCACTCAAGCACGGGTCCTACCTCAGATGGGTCTGACCATCAAGCAAAGGTCCCGCCATCATTCTACTGCGTGGGAATAGTGGACTCCCATGAGTGTGGGGGACAGAGGAGAGGCCTATGAATTCCCTTGAACTTAGATATATTATGTATTCATGAGTTTCAGGCATTTTGATGATTGGAGAGAGTCAATAGTTTCCCCAGAGCTCCCAATGATTACTGGACATGACTTACTGGATAGTGGCTACATCTACTCCATTCTCCCATTGCTGTCAGCAAGCCCAGAAACTACACTTAGTAAGACTTAATAAAGTCTCTTGACTGGATGGCTGGATAAATTGATAAGAGTAATGCCACAGGAAATGTTTCTTTTGAAAGACGAATGAAAGACCAAGCAATCTCTCTACATTACCCCAAAAGAAAAACAGGAAGCCCTTGTGGGATGCAGCCTTTAGGTCCACTCGTTTTTAACCCAGTGTGATTTGAATAGAGAAGCTATAGACAAAATTTCAGGTGAGGTACTCAAAAGACATAGGCTGGGGAAAGGTGAAGAGACAGTGGAAATTGTAAGCCCTCCCTTTCAGGCTTTCTGTGTCCTTCCCTTGCCCCCGATGTGGGGCGTGTTCATGACTCCAGACCAAGTAATCACACTTCTCTTCTCAAACAGAGACCTCTGGGAAGGAGCAGTGTGTAAATTAACATTGACTATTACAGCCCCCATTGTGGCTAAAAGTGATTCTTTCAAAAAAATTTATCTATCTATCTATCTATCTATCTATCTTGGGGAGAGAGAGAGTGCACATGCACACGCTCACAAGCTGGGAGAAGGGGCAGAGGGAGAGGAAGAGAGAAAATCTCAAGCAGACCCCTCACTGAGTGTAGAGCCAGACACGAGACTTGAACTCACAACCCTGAGACTGTGACCAGAGCCAAAATCAAGGGTTGGGCGCCTAACCGACTGAGCCACCCAGACGCCCTGCTAATAACGATTCTCAAAGTGATTCACACCCTTCTGCTGTTGCTTCTCTGCTGACTGTGGTGGAAGGGGGGGGTGGCCCACTGGGAGATGAGGCCCCAGAGGGACCATCATTTTGATAACTGTTGATCCAACTTTATTCTTCCCTTGAGAATGTGGAGAGGCCTCTCTCCAGCAGCCACACTGACCCTCTGGGACCTGCTGGCATTTCGCACTCCCTGCTCGTCAGCATCGTCTGGTGCTTGGTCCCAGACCTGCTGCTTCTCCTCGGGGCTGCAGGCAGCAAGGACTGGGTGAAGGCCCCGCCCCCCCTCTCTTGAGCTTGTTAATGCCCCCCGCCCCCTGTTTTAAGCGAGGGGTAAAGAGGTGAACAGTACAACTCTCTTCCTCCATTTTTTTTGTTTGCTCCCCTTACCTCCCTCCATTCTGCTTTTCCCAGCAGCATGACTGAAGCAAAATGAGTACTGTCTTTAGAATCAGACAGATGGGGATTCCACTCCTGGCTCTGCCCCAACTGTTGAGGCTCGAAGGGCTAGTTCATGGCTCCGAGCTTCAGTACTCTCATCTGTAAAATGGGTGGAGGAGGGCCCACATTGAAAGGTCAAGCTTGAGGACTGAAAGAGAAGGTGTGCATAAGATTCCAGAGGCAGAGAAAGTGCTTAGTGACTACTGACCTTCCCCAAGGGGCGCCCTTGTGAGAAGCCGAGCTGTGGCCTCTTTCCCAGTCCTGACTTCCGTGTCGTGGAGACCTTAGTCCTGGGGGCTGTGGAGACACGTTCCCTCCTCCACACCTCGCCCAAGACCCAGAGGCTAAGGGCTGGCAGCCAAGCAGCCAGCGCCCAGGACAGGCAGTTATGTGGAGCCCTGGGGAATTGGTAGAACGCGGGCAACCCCCCAAGCCCACTCCCCTTTCTATTCCCAGTGAACTTTTCTTGACTATCCCCGCTTTGACTTAAATTCTGAGCCCTCTTCAAGATGTATGCAAGATATCCTGCACACTCACACCTTGGAGTCCCTTCTGCCAGGGCCCTTTCCCTAGGGAGAGCACTATCCGCACAGACAGAAGCTACAAAAACGGAGGAAAAATACGTTCTCAAGTTCAACAACAATGACAACAAAACTTCAAAATCATAAATGTTTAACTAAAGGACTGACTGTGCCACATTGCATATATCACGTCGTCAACTTCAACTCAGATGTGTTGGGTGCACCTGAGTGTGGAGTGGGGCTCCTAAAAGCAAGCGTGCCTTGGAGCACGGGGCTGGCTCAGTTGGAAGAGCACAGGGCTCTCAGTCTCGAGGTTGTGAGTTCGAGCTCCATGGTGGGCGCAGAGATAACTCAAATAAATAAGTAATCCTAAAAAAAATGTAAAGTAAGCACACCTTCCTCCTACAAAGATCTTGTTAAAAGGCCCGCTGTGTGATTCTGGCTTTTTGTGAAAGGCACTAGGCTAGGTTCTGGCACTAAAAGAAAATCTAGGAAGGTCTAGGATGTCACTGGGTCCATTTTTGTTGGCTTTTCTGTCTGTTTTGCCTCTCTAACCTCAGATTGAAAACTCAGCCTCTCCACTTGTTTCCAGAGGATACCCAACACTAGTGAGCACTTCCTGGTTTCCCTGAGTTTACCAAATACAGGGATGTGAGCTGGGGGGACCCAGAGAGGGGCCACATCCCACTGTGCCCCATGGTGAATCTTCGTGCTTCCCCTCACCCAGCACCTCTCCCTGCAGAAGCCTGTTATGACTTCCCTCACTGCACATTCTCTCTTCTGTCTCAGGAGAAGACCCTTCCTTCTTTCTCAGAAGCAGATAGTCAGGCCCTGCAGGTCCCGAAGGCATCTTCCCCACAAAAACAGGGTCGTCCTCCCTCCCCAACAGAAATTCTTATACAACTCCTAAGATACTGCTGCTTTCACCATCTGTCACCCTGGTCTTTGGGATGGTGAGGGTCTAGGATGGTCTAGGATGTCACTGGGTCCAAACCACTGCCAAGTGCTAATGGGAGACCACTTCTCAGATTATGCCAGGGGACCTGAGGGTCACCATAGAGAAGGGACTTGTCCATCGTGAGGCTGCTTTTTGATGTGAGCAATGCTGAGATGGTATCTCTTAAGGATGTCTCGCTCACTCCTGCTCCACTCTTGAGCAGTTGCTCAAGTTTTAAGAGTTGAATCTGTTCTTACTTGCTATCTCAGAAGCCCTTTAATCATTCCTGAAGCATGTCCCTCAACCCAGAACCCCACCAAAGTCTGGAACATCAGAGCTGGGAGGAGCCCAGGGGTCATCAAGATGAGTCATTTAATTTCAGGATGGGGAAACTGAGTCCTGAGAGAGGAAGACATTTACATAAGGACACATAGGAATTACCATTAGCCCTGGGGCAAGGGTGCTGACCCTAGAAATGGTACCCCTTGCTAGGCATGCCATTCCCACCAATCTGGTGAAATCATCTCCCTTGTTTCTGCCATATGCATTCCCAAACCTCTTCTTCATGGCAGGTGTCCAGCATTGCAGGCTCCTTTCTCTCTCTTCTTGGGAAGGTTTCTGTCACTTATCCCTGACTCTGACAACAGCCACTTTCCTTTGAGCCTAACACGTGGAATGACAAATTGGGCCCTTTTGGTAAAGAAATGTAGAAGTGACAGGCACCATTCTGAACAGTGGAGGGGGAGGGGTGGAGGTTCTGAAATCTTACTGTATGACCAGTTCTTGATTTCGAGATAGTCCACTCATCCAAATTCAATTGGTTCCACGAGATGTTCTTTGGCTGTGCTCATGGGTGAAAGCTCCATCGTGGGGTCAAGAGAGCACTTAGGAGTCAGGCAGACCTAGAAGGGGACCTGACTCTAGATTAAGCGACTCATGTTTCCTCCTAGGGACTCAGTTTTCTCACCTGCGAAATGGGGTCAGTGACAAATTGGGTTATTAGGAGGGTCAAGAAGATGGCCCTGGTAAGTCCTGCCTCACAGGCTGAATTACAAACAGCTATTGGTAGCCTTCCTTTCAGACCCTTAGAGGGAGAACTGGACAATTAAACAATCAAAATATAACCCGATTCACCTCGGCTAGAGCTGGGAGAATCCAGTTTAACTGAGCAAATGACATACTTTCCGGGACTGCCAAGCCCAGCTCCGATCTTCTCTTTGACTCCTTGGGGTCCCGGGAGCCTAGCAATGTGCTTTCAGGATTAAAATTGGCAGAAGCTTTGCATGACTCCAACTCTTCTGTCTCGGTTTTCCCCCTTGACTTGCTACAGCTTGAGTGCTGGGTGGAGGTCCGTTTGGCTACCGTTGGGGAAACAACCATCCTGAGATCCTCGATGTCCCCATTTCCTGCCTCACCTGGCCCAGGACCTTGTACACAAAGACCTCTTTACACGTCCTGTCCTTCCGTCTCTTCCTCTTCTGTAACTTCTGTTAAGGTCTCTTCCCCATCAAGAGCAATGAAACTGAATCTCCTCCCAGTTCTAGCAGCACCAGCCTTTGGCTGATGTAGCCTCCCGCGGGCTTGCGTGTCCACTTCCAGTCCCTCTCTAGCTGCATCTGTGTTTTCTCGAAACAATATGGTGGCCAACATTCGTTCACATCGTAAAATGTTAGGGCTGCAAGAACTCAAGGACCACTTTGGCTTAGAGCCAGAGAGGTTGGGTGACTTGTTCAAGGTCACGTGTAGATTTGTAATAGTTCATGCATTTTACAAATGGCTATTAAGGACCTACGGTGTGCTTGGCACTAGGCTAGGTTCTGGCACTAGAAGAACGGACTGAATCCATTCCCTGGCCTTAGGATGCAGGCACCGTGTGCGAGTTTTTAAGAGATCTGGACATCAGGATTCCTGGCATTTGTCTCTGTGTAACCTGCCCTAAGTTAATTTCGATCTTAAAGGCACTCCGAAAAGATTTGGTCTTCTGGGTAATCTTTCTTTTGAATAAAATAATAAAAATAGGCACCTCTCTTTGACAGCACATTTACAATTAATTGTAATGCTCGTTAGAGACCGGAATTTCTTGAGGCACATTCGTAGACAGGCTGAGCATGATTTATTTTCCTGAATTTAAAAGATGAACAGAGGAAGGTTTTGGGTCGCACAACCTTTTGGAACCCCGTCTGTGACGTCAGCACTGTCAGTCCCAGCCAGAAACCCCGGGCTCAGAAATACCTGCACCTGTTGTCCTGAGTCCTGTTCCCCCAGGAAACCCAGGTAGGGAATGAGATGGAGAGGCTCGGACGTGACAGAAGCATCCAGAGTCTCTTTGAGAGCCAGGTAGTGCTGCATACAGCCAGAGCTCAGTCCCTTTGAGGAGCTATGGGGGACAGGATAGAATCTTCCTCAGAAGTAATGCCACATCTGGCAGCACCAGGAGCTGTCCCTGTGGGACCACAGCAAAAGGCGTCTGGCATAAGTTTGCAGGTGACCATCCTTCAGGGTAGAGAGGTCAGCGCCCAGGGGATGAGGGCAGGACATGGATAGCGTGTGTCATACTCTGCTCTCTTCAAAGCCATGTGGTGGGTATAGAGTAGTGGCTGCAGCTGGGTCATGGAAATATTGATTCTGTGCAGTTCAGCGTCTGCATCTCGGGGATTTTGTCTGTCGGTGGGGTGGGGGCATGTCCATGGTCCTGAACCGCCAGTTGCTGCTTTAGCGTGGTTCTTCTTTGCACTGGGGGACACAGCTAACTCCTACGTACCCTCTCCCAGAATTGACATTTCCGCCTTGCGTTTCTTCTCTTGATGAACATTTTGTGACTTTTATGTTCTCTGGCCACCAAAGGACCTTGACTTGCACTCCACGACCTATAATTTGCATAGCTGATGGGGTGTGCCTTTAAGAGTCCTAACACTTTTTTCACTGATATTTTATCCTTCCTGGGGAATTCAGAGAGGGTATGTGCCCTGTATGTTTTATAAGTCTCTTCCCCTCTGCCTCCATTTGTTTCTCCCCTAGCTTTGGCTATGCCTAAATGCCCCAGCACCCCACCCCAATCACAAATGCAATGCAAAAAGCCATTTGAAGTCTCTGGTGTTCTAGAAGCCTCTCTGCTTCTATGGAACCCGAATGAATCATCCTCCACTTGACGTAGGAATCTCTGTAGTTTGCAGCATCACTGCTTATCAGCACGCAATCCTCTGTGGGGCTCACAGACACTAGATTGGCTCGTGTTCGCCAGATGGAGCACACTGACGCAGGAGGAGAAGGAAGACAATGAATGGGGTCGAGGGAGCAAGGAGCCTACAGAGAAGGGCACAGCACTCCGTGCTTCATCTTCATCCTGCTCTCTTTGTCTCCGGGGTCCCCACTGCCTTCTGGCACACCCAGCCGTGTATTTCTTTGTGCAGGTTCTTGGGTTCCTCCCTATCATACTAGAATTGAAGCTCCAAGAGGGCAGGGTCTGAGGGTTTTCTGTTTGTTTTCTTCACCGCGATGTCCCAACCTACAAAGGAGCAGCTGACACATAGCCGGCCCGCCTACATGCTTTTTGGATGACAGTTCATCATTTTACTAACTACGAGGACTTGTCAGGTCACTTGGCTCTCAGAGTCTCAATTCGACTCCCAAACACGCGTTGTCCCGCTACGAGCCCACTGTGAGACTCACTCAGATGATGTCCCCACAGCACTCAGGACACACCTCATGTCAGCTTCACCCCTACCCCTGCACCCCTCCACCCCTCCTTCCTTCCTTCCTGTCCCGCAGCCTCCCACATGCGTCCAGCCCTGCTTGTCAACGCCGTTCAGTAATAACCGCGGAGAGGAGCATCAGGTTGAGAAACGCAGGCTTTGGGTCCATCTCTGATTGTCCTGGGGAGGTTTGGAGCAGGCTGCACATCGATGATACATGACCTGGCAGTGCAAAGCCTGATGCCTCGTGGTTTGCTTCTCTTTGCACCGTCCCCCATCAGGCCAGCTTCCCGGGGCAATCAGCACGTCTGCCGGAGCTGGCAGGGGCTGCAGGAGAGCGCTGTTCTCTCAGCTGTTCTGACAAAGCTTCACTGGACACGGGGGGCCTGCAAAAAAGTGTCAAACCTCCAGATAGCACAGTGCTGTTGCTTCCAGCCCCGAGGGGGCTAGGAGAAGTACTGGGGCGTGGGGCCCAGGGAGGAGTGGCCCGCCACTCCAGGTCACATGGCACCCTGCTGCCGGAACTCAGAGTCAGTTCTGATGGGCACCTGCTTTGTCAGGGACCAGAAAGCACATGTACTTTCTGGGCTCGGACCCCCACCTGGAAGAGCAAGGAGGATGGGTGGAAGGGGCATGAAGGTCTCTTTCCTACGCAGAAGAGGTTCTAGATCGGGAGTCGGGATCCTTGAATTTTAGTTTACTGTCGATGTGGGGTGAATTACTCCCCGAGCTGGATCTTCTCTATGTCACAGCACCCTCCATCTCCCCGAGGTCCCCTGTTGTAAACTGAAGGGGCTCTAATTCCAAGAGCAAGACCCTCTGGCTTTTCAAGTTTAATAAAGCCCAGGCAGCCCCTAAGTTCGCTCAGCTGTCAGACACAGCCCCCCCCACCCATCTGCTAACCCTGCCCGCCGGTGTCCGCCAGGCAACAACAGCCTCCTGACCTGTATGGAGGATGGCCTGTGGTCCTTCCCGGAGGCCCTGTGTGAGCTCATGTGCCTAGCTCCGCCCCCGGTGCCCAACGCCGACCTGCAGACGGCCCGGTGCCGAGAGAACAAGCACAAGGTGGGCTCTTTCTGCAAGTACAAGTGCAAACCTGGATATCACGTGCCCGGCTCCTCTCGGAAGTCAAAGAAGTAAGTTGGGCTGGAGTCACACTCTCATGGGTTCTGGGGGCGAGGAGAGCCAGGCCTGGATGTCTGATTATAAGGAAGCACTCTTTTTTTTTTTTTTTTGCTGGGGGCAGTCCCCACTGTTCATCACATGCTGCCCTGTAAGAATCTGCAGGGACACTGTTAGTAACTGCCTCCTGGCTATGTGACCTCAGGCGAGCGACTTCACTTCTCTGGGCCTCTACTTCTCGACAATAAGATGGGGATGATAATCCCAGTCACTGCGTAGTATTATTGTAAAGAATAAATGACAATGTGTCCATAAAGTGTTTGCAAAGTGCCTTGCACATGGTAATTGTTCAATAAATGGTAGGTGTGACTATCATCATTGTACTAGCCGCCATCAGAACACTCTGGAAGGAAGGGAGAGGACAAGAGCTTGCAGGACTCGAGTTTATTTCAGTCCACATAGAACTGAGAGAATGTCTGAAACTCTTGCTTGCCCCAAGTCAATGGATTTCCTTTAATCCTACACGTGCCCCTGACCAACACATAGGGCAGATAGGGGACCAGGGGTGGGAAAGGGAAATGAGAGGCCAGCTGGCTCAGGAAAAACTTGGGTGTTTGCACAGGGCATGAGTCTAGCCATCGGATCTTAAGACGTCTCTTCTTTGATCTCTTCTTTCAAGACGGGCCTTCAAGACGCAGTGTACCCAAGATGGCAGCTGGCAGGAGGGAGCTTGTGTTCCTGTGACCTGTGACCCGCCTCCACCGAAATTCCACGGGCTCTACCAGTGCACAAATGGCTTCCAGTTCAACAGCGAGTGTAGAATCAAGTGTGAAGACAGCGATGCTGCCCAGGTAAGACTCCTTGAACTTGAGGTCGGTGCTTGGGCCCCGTCCTATCTGCTTATTGAAGAATAACATCCTCAGGAGACTCTCTGTGGATATGACAGTGTCACCGATGCAGAAGCTAAGAAACTGGGTTCTGATTATCTTCTTTGGGAATCTCCCTGAGCCTTGTTTTCCTCCCTAGATATCCTATTTTGGTTCAGAGATCCTTAGCTTTGCAAAACGGTTAGTGTTAGAACCCTTACGAAGGAAAACGTGTTTGCAATCCTGTGGTTTGAAAACGATCACAGTTGAGTTACTGTGGTAGGAGTGACCAGGGTGGTTTGGCCAACTTTCCCCCACCATTACCTGTGGTTGTCCCCAGAGTGTTTAAAAACACAAGGTCCTCATGTCCTCAAGACATCAGTTGGCTTTGCCAGAAGGGGAACCACGTTGCGATTAGAAGTATATAGTTCGGAGAACATTAGGAAAGAACGGGGGACCGGAAGGAGATAGCAGGGTTTAGATCTTATCTCCATCCCCTCGTAACTGAGAGGAAGTCTGGCACTCCCACCTGTTCCTGCTGAAGGAGTCTATGACTAAAGTTCTCTTACTCCTTCTGTCTTAGAAGGGAAGGGAGGGAGGTAGGGAATCTAGAACGGGAAAGGGAAATGGTGAATCCACCAGCAGTTCCACTGTGATAAACCAACCATTTGGGGTTGATAGGCTGAGCCCTATATTTCAGGGGCGTGCAAGGACCTTCGTCCAGGTGGGGCTGGGGTTCAGCTGTGTGGGACCCAGAGCTGGCTTCACCTGCAGCCAGTCCTCAACCATCTCTAGGAATGCCCTGCCGAGGCCAGGACCTGCCAAAGCTCCATCCTTAACCCCCCTCCACCTGCTCCTCACATGCAAACAATGGCCAAGTTCTACTTGCTCTGCCTCCAGGACGTCTCCCAAAGCTGTGCTCACCTGTTCCTGGTCCTGCCATGCTAACTCGGGCCACCATCGTCTCTTTCCTGAGCCACATGCAGTGTTTCACCTCCCTGCTCTTACACCCTTGTGCCCCACCAGTGCACTCTCTGCATTTCAGCCCGAGTGACGTGTTGAGAGCACACATCTTGTCACAATTCCCCTGCCTAAAGCCCCTCGGGAACCAGTGACCCCTGTCCTCCAGAGGATAATCCCCCAACTCCTTGGGGTGGATCTGAGGCCTCCCGTGAGCGCGCACCCCCTCTCACCTCTGCATTGTCAATGAAAGAGCTCCTCTCCCCTTTTCCAGCTGCCTTGCTCCTCATCTTCCCAGGCCGGCCCGGGCACCCATTCCTCTAGGAACCCGTTTTTTACTGAAGGATGGTTGACACACGATCCACTGCAGGTGCACGACACAGTGATTAGACAAGTCTGCACGTCGTGCTGTGCTCACCACCTGTGTTGCTACCGTCTGTCACCATGCAGTGCTGTCGCACTACCGTAGACTGACATCCCCATGCTGCCACTGTCATCCCTGCGGCTAGTTCACTCCATAACTGGAAGCCCGTACCTCCCACTCCCCTGCACCTGTGTTGCCCATTCCCCGTCTCCCTCCCGTCTGGCAACCATCATTTTCAGGAACTCTTTCTTGAGGTCCCTTCTACGGTTGGGCTCCATGCCCCTCCCTGGGGGTCCCCTGCCCCCAGCACGGGCCACACTGCCCTGTAACTCATTTCAGGTGCCCTCTCACCCAGGCTGTGAAGGGCTTGACTGCCTCTTACATCTGCCCTGAGTTTTCAGCACTTGGGACAGTGCCAGGCACCTAGTAGGGGCTCAGGGAACGTGAAGCCATGAGAGCCACGGGCAATGTCCAGAATAATCCCATTTTCTAAAGGAGAAAAACTCACACGCAGAGAAGTTGCTCAGCCACCCAAGGTGACACAGCTGGTGTGGCCTGAGTCAGAACCCGGATCCCCCCAGCTGTAGACAGACTGACTCCAATGGGCACCTCCTGAAAACCCTTCACCATGCACACCTAGAGGTCTGCGTCCCCAGGTCTCCATCCTTGCCTGCCAGGGAAGCGGAAGCCGCTGTCGGGACAAGCAGAGGCCGGAGGTTACCGTGGCCTCACGCAGGCTGCTCGGCTTCCCTCTCCCTCCCTTACATAAAACTGTTGCTAACAGTTACCCAAACTGCTGAGCCAAATACTATTCTGGCCGCGGTCATGTTATCAAACGAAACCCAGTCTGCCCGGGGCCTGCCAAGTACCTTTCATGGCCAGTTTGTATTTAAAGGAGAGGAAAATATAAATTCATCAGACGACTCAAGCAGTTCTGCTTGGCAGCTGGCGGAGGGGCCAGACGCAGAGGAGCAGGGTACTGCTTGTCAGCTCAAAGAATGAGGGGATGCGTGCCAAATGGGCTCCTGATACAATTGACGTTTCTAGTTTGTACCGAAAATGAATTTCCTCTACCCTCAGACCAGGGCCTGAGAGCCAAATCTAGTATTCACCTCAGATCCCCTCTTGCTGCCTGTAAACACAGCAGAAACGTACGGTCCAGAGCATCTTGAATTAAACAGCTTGTATGGAGCCGGAATTCTTGGCTTTCCAAACAAGTTCCAGATCCTGGCAGAAGAGGACAGGGACTAGTCTAGGGGAAGTTCACGTACTCCCTCCCACTGCCTCTAAAAGCAAATTGACAAATAAAACCTCCAGTTCATTTGTTCCTTGGGAGCCAGAATGATGCTGGATCTGGACTCTGAGTTCGAATCCTGACTTCACCACTTACCCGTGGGAGGACTTGGGCAAGTTCTTTAACGCTTTAAGTCTCAGTTTTCTCATGGTGGGGGATATGCTACTACCTGCCTCGTGGTTTTTCAGGATTAAATAAGGTTATAAAAGTACAGCTATGAGTAACCCCAGATATTGTGCAGTATACAACTTGTGCCACCGTACATGGCAGCCCTGGGGAAGAAAGACACAGATGAACTCGCTTCCCTTTATCGTCACTTCTAGTGGAGAGAATCCCTGATGCTCCATGTAGGCTCCTATAGAGTCTGGAAATAAAGGCAATGATTTGAAAGTTATCCCTCTGTGGGTGGCTAGCCTCAGAAAGTTAGAAAAGGGGGCATCTCTCATGTATGAAGCCACAGTGTGAGGTAGAGAGACCGGTCTGAATGATAGAGAAACCTGAACAATATATGAACTCTCTAGACTAGCAATGCCCAGTAGAACTTTCTGCTGGGATGAAGATTGTCCCAGGCTGTGCTCTGCAATGTGGTGGCCACTGGCCACATCTGGCTTGTGGAGTACTTGGAACATGGCCGGAGCAACCGAGCACCGAGGTTCTACCCTTTGTTTAATTTTAAACAGTTCAAATTTAAGTGCAAATAGCCACACTAACACAGCAGCTACCATACTGGACAGTTCAGTCCTCGAACTTATAGTGTTCGGATTTCTGTAAACCGAGACAGAGAACCTGGGTAGTAACAGCTTCTTTACTTTTAAAGTGTTTCTGGGATGCCAGGCTGGTGCCCCAGACTTTCTCTCATTTTGACAACGCCCAGCAGACATTGGAGAAAGAAATCAACATCCCCTTTTTCGAATGAGGGAAGAAGTCCGAGAGGCCAAGGTCTTGCCCACGGTTACGAGGGAGCGGGTGGCATTGACGGGCAGCACAGCCCTGCTCTTCCTACCACCCTGAACGCTTCCAGCGCAGGCTAGTGCCAAAGGGCAGGAACCTCATCTCTGGACAGCTGGGGAGAAGTGCCGATTGCCCCAACATTTAATCCAGCTCAGATGCTCCTGTGCTGTCTGGGGTGGTAACTCAGGCCATCAGAGAAGCATGGGGTGGGGGTGGCATTTGTAGGTGATTAGGGGAGCAGCCATCTTGTGATTGGGACAGAGTCTGTGGGGGATGCATGCGTGGGGACTGCAGCAGAGGAGGAGCGACAAAGTGATGCTCTTAACGGGGGTTCCAGCTGCTCGGCCAGAGCAAGATAGGAACCGTGGGAGCGGAGTCAGTAACGCACCCAGGTCAGTGCACGGATCGAAGAGGTGGCCATAAAAACCTTTTTGCCTGTGGCATGCATCCGGCTCGTGCCTTTAGGGGCTCTGCTGCGGATACAGCAGAGTCCTCACAGCAACACCTCTCCGGGCAGCAGCGGTGTCCGGTTGCAGCATTGCCAAAGGCTCGCCTGGGCACTCAGGTCTTCCTAGAGCAAGTCAGAAACTTCATAAGAGGTGGGCAGGACCGAGAAGATCCCCAGCTGCTGCCCACTTGTTTTATAGATGGACCTCTGGAGCCCAGAGAGGGGAAGAGACTCGCCCCAGGTCACATAGCAAGGCCTCAGCAGTCAGAACCCATGTCTCTGCTCTCCTAACCAAGTCATTGCCCACCCCGATTTTCTGCTGCTCCTGCCTCATACACGTGGGGCTACATGTCACCCTGTACCTTACTTGGAAGACGCAAAGTGCATAGAAAGGCACTGCCTGGGAATTAAGTAATTAATAGCAGCCGCGATTTATTGAGCATTTCCTGCTTGCCGGTCCCTGGGCTAAGTGCTCTATACAGACCACTTCATTTTAGCCCCACAGCATCTGTCTGGCATTACTGCCCCATTCTGTGGATGCGGAAGTTCAAGTTCTATGAGTTAAGGTGGTTCGCCCCATGCTATGTAGGCGGGAGTGGGGAACCTGAGATTCCTGTTCCTTGGTCAGCCCGTGTCCAACGCTTAACCCTTCATGTCCCGCTCTGAGGCTGCCACGTGTCTCCCTGCCATTATTTTGTCTATTTCCATTTCTGCTAAGGAGAAGAAATCCAATTCTTCCTCTCCCTGCCTCTCCCCACATCTCCCCTCCAGTGTAGCAGACACACAGAGGCTTACAGTCCCGAGACCCGGCCCTCGCATCGGCCATCCCCAGGTCTTGGGCATGCTGCCTTCCCATGCCGGCTGCTGCCATTTCTAAGACGTGGGTGGTGCCCGAGTGGATTCTAGAGACACCGCAGCGGAGTGGCCTAGAGCCGCCTCTGACTCTGAGAGAGCCCCGTGTGTGAGTTGAGCTCTTCCTTACTTACTCAGTCCTCACGACGACTCTGTCAGGCAGTGGACCCCATGCCCATTTAATCACTGAGGAAATTAAGGAACCCAGAGAGGTTAAGGAGCCTCCCAGGGTACTCACAGCTAGGAAGTTGCAGGGCTGGGATTCGAATCTATGTAGTTTGGCTCAAGTCTTTGCCCCTAGCCGTTACACTAGCATCATTTAAAAAACTCACTTTTTCACCCAGCTGAGCCTGTTTCCGAATCTCCAACAAGGGTATAATCTCTACTGTGTCGTTAAAAGAGTTTTTAAATGCCTGTAAAACACTTGGCCCATAATGGGTATTTAATAATATGATTATTTTATGCCTTTAGCACTCGGTGGGCCTGTGTGACTAAAGAGGGTTTGAGAGAGTACACGTGTTTTTGTACAGATGGACTCACAAGCACAGAGAGGCAAAGTGTTTTGCTGAGGGATGCTCAGCTCCAGGGGCAAGATTTCACCTTAGCACACAGTACTGTACCCGGCAGGCTCCTTGCCCAGTGCCCTTGGCTTCTCTCAGATGGCGTCCTCAATGTCAGGTCTTCCGTGTTCACCCTAGACTTAACACCAAGGGTTCATTCTGAGGCTCTGTCCTAGCTGGTACGTAAGCCCTGAGTGCACCAAGATCTAGTCCTAAAGGGGAATTCGGAAATCCAGAAAGGTTCTGGAAAGTCCGCTGTGCAGAGGGCACAGTGAGGGCAAAGGTGCAGAGGTGGGAAGCAAGAGAAATGTGCAGGAGAGAGGCTAGAAGGAAAGACAGGTGCATGGCAAGAGATGTCGTTTGGCTCCACCGTGCAGGCCCTGGTGCGCCAGGCCACAAGGGCGACTTGTCTGGAAGGTGACCGTGTCTTAGCAGAAGGCGGAGTACATGTTTAAAGGAGAGGCTGGAGGCAGCAAGACCAGGGCCTCCATTCCCCTCTTGTAGGGCGGAGCCTTATACGGTGGATTTCTCTGTGGCGAAATTCCCTGAGCAGATTCCAGCTACTTCTAATGCGTTCTCTGCTGCAAACCGAGGTCCCCAGCCAACTCTGGCCCACGTAGTGCTGAGGTCTGCAGCCCTTCAGGGGCTGGAGGCCAAATGCATCACAGGCCCAGGCCAAGGCTCCAGGAAATTGGGGTCAATTTCTTATTCCCCCAAGGGCCCAGCAGAATCATGGGGCCTGGGGCCTGGGGCTCCAGGAGGGAGAGTCGCTTCTCTGAAGCCACGTGAAGCTGCCTAAACTCTCCCTGAGCACACGCAGAACCTCGGGGGGTGGGCTCTGTAGGACGTCCCACGGCCGCACGCTCGGGATGGACCACCCTGGTCCCGCGGCCACTGACGCTTCCACCGCAAACGGGCAGGCCCACGAGAGGCCCGGAGAGGGCCCCCCTTTCTCTTCTGAGTCCCGTCTCCTCGCAGCTGTTTTCTCAGACGGGGCAGCTTCCGCCTCTTCAGCCCTTTCGGCGAGTTGATTCACTTCCTCCTGCGTGCACTCTCGTCCATCTAGCCCCTCGTTCGCCCGTGTCTTCATCTGCTCGCTCACGCCCGCGTCCCCTCACCCACACGTTCATTTCCGGTCTTGCTTATTGCCGGACTCATTCCGTAACTCTCTGCCTGTTCACCCCATCTTCTGTTCAGCGGTTCTTGAGTGAACACGAATATCTACCAGCTGATGAGTGAATGGACCAGGTGGTCGGGACCTTGGTGTGCTGTGCAGAGGCCCCGAGGATGCGGGGACCAAGGGGGCACCGTCTGGGGCCCTGAGGAGTTCATCCTCTGGGTGGGAGTGGATGGTAAACAGAGGCAGGGCGTGTAGAGACCTCAGGATCGTGCGCCCGGCAGGGTTAGAGCAGCACTAGGACGGGTCCTGGGGCCAGACAAGGGGTCTGGGCGGAAGGGGACCCAGCAGCCAGGAGGAGCGGGAGCGCAGAAGGATGGCGGCGGCGGGAGAGCGCCTGGGGTGCACTTGAGAGTGTAGGCGATTTAAGCCAAAGTTCAAGGTCAGTGGTGGTGCTGTAGGGAGCAGAGCCGTGGGGAGGCAGCCAGAGTTAAGGCCCCGAGGGCTCTGGAGGCCAGCTGCAGGACTCTGACTGGGGGCCGCGGGGCATAGGGACCAGGGCATAGGTATTTGCCCTAGTGGAGCACACTCGGCTCCTCACAGTTTCTCTTCTTAACGAAAGCTTGAAAGAGGGAGAGAATTTATAGCTTATTCTGCAATGAAGGGGCCCTGGGCCAGACACCACCAGACACCACTCGATTCTCAAGGGGTCGCGTCCACACTCATAAGCTGACCTTGGAGGCCCCACTCGCCTCTGCCCTACCAGCCCTTCCTCCCTTGGTTCACAGGGTGAGAACCCCTGGGGGGCTCTCTGCTGTTCACTATACTTCCTTGCATTTGCACATACCCTGTGGCCTTCCAGAAAGGTCTTTCTATCCCGTTCTGCCTGTGACTCTGTGCATCCTTGGAAACACTTTTCCATAGATCACCTCATCTACAGGGCCTCCCTGCTTGCCCCCAACAACCGCTCACTCTCCCCGTGGCCTCACAGCACAGCCCTGAGCACCGTCGTACTGACGTGGCTGGCTGCTCCCGTGACTGTCTTTCTCACGGGGGCCGATGCTGGCCCACATTACTTGTGAACCCAACAGAGCTGGGCACGGACCGGGCACTGAGAATTGGCCCTTGGATTCAGGCGCAGGTCTAAAGGATCTGCAGAGCAGGACCTCCCATTAGAATCCCAGACTCTGAAAGCGGGCTCAGAGCAAGGATCGAGCCTGCACATTGCATGTGCCTACTGCCTTGTGGAAGACCTAGAAATTGTGTCATTCCTGTTCTAAAGAATGGGGGGGGGCACCGATAGAAGGATCCCCACACCACCCCCTGGGTGCCATTACTGCTGGGACAGAATGGAATGGAATGGAGCAGAGGAAGGAAGGAAGGGAAAGAGGAAGGAAGGGAGGGAGGGAAGGAAAGGAGAGGAAGGAAGTGACCTGGAAGGAAAAGCTTCTGACCCGCCAAGCTGACAGGTGGCAGAGTCCTCCTGTGGGGTGCTTTCTCACTGGCTGAGAGGAAACAAGCTTTGCTGTATGCCTCCCCTCTCAGACAGCTCCAGGACCCATGTCCTTACCTACTGGATGAGCCGGGGTGCATTTGGGCGTGTTTGGTCACCTACCATCTCAGTTAAAAAAAAAAAAAATCAACACAGAAATCCCTCTGACTGAAATCTCTGAAAGAGCTCAAAGCTAGGGTTCAGGAAACATGGAAATTAGGCTCCCTGGAGACCTCTGCGCACATTTCTTCCCACCGTGAGTCCTCAGTTTCCCCATCTGTCAAGCGGAGATGTTAACCGTGCCTCTATTTTTGGGCGATTGGGTTTCTACCTGACCCTTCCAGGGCTCTGGGAAGATGAAGAACAGTTTCCCCTGTCACTCCGAGGGGATGATTACCGTGAGGGTGTCTCCTGGTCGCGCTGACTCTTCCTTCTCCTGTGGTCTGTGCTGCTCAGGGACACGGGAGCAACGTCATCCACTGCCGGAAAGATGGCACCTGGAGCGGCTCCTTCCACATCTGCCGGGAGATGCAAGGCCAGTGCGCAGCCCCGGACCAGCTCAACGGCAACCTCAAACTGCAGTGCCCAGAAGGCTATGCCATAGGTACGGTGGGCGCGTGAGGGGGGCGGGGAGGGCCGGTCCTGCTGGGAGCCCGGGGCTGGCGCCTTGCTGGGTGACTGGGCACCCCTCGCTCACGATGCCCTGTACGGGGGAGACAGAGATGGGAGACCAGGTCCTGTGCTCCCAGAGAGTTGAGGGTGCACGTGTTTGGCGAACAGTCGGTGAGTGTGGAGAGCCCTACAGGAGCACAGAATCGGACTGCTGTCGCGGGACCCAGGAGGCTCCCAGGGGGAGGGACGCTTCTGTAGGGATTGGAAAGAGCTTGTCGGGCAGGAGAGGGGCTTCCAGGCAGAAGGGACCATGCGGCAGGAAGGGAAGGAGTCGTGAAGGCACACACCCTATTTCAGAAAGCAGTCGTGGTCCGGGGTTAATCTTAAATTGTGTGTAGTACTAAACCTTCGTGAGCACCTGCTGCGGGTTAGGTCCTGCAGCAGGCACTTGAGAGGCGCTGCCTCCTATCTGCTCAATGGCCTGTGACAGATGAGGAGACGGAGACTCGAAGGGACACCAGAGCTCTGCCTGAAGCCAGGCCTCTCTCTTGCTCTGAAGCCCCCGTTCTTTCCCTGGTGTGGCAGGGGCCTCCCACCGGGCGGGTAAATAGCATGACAGAATACTGTTTGTGTGGCAGTAGGCCGGCTCACAGAGTGCTCACAGTGAGGGGAGACGGCCTGGGGTTCGATGCCAGGGATTCGCCTGGTTGAAACCAGGCATCTGGACAGAGGCATTAATCACAGGCCCCGAGGCTTTCTGGGGAGCCGGGCGTGCATTGAGTCTGACCTCCGTTGAGGGCAGTGACGCTGACCTCTTGGGCTGATTCCCTAATTGACCATGATGAAAAGCCCAGGGAATCGGATGTTCTTTCTCATGGCCGGTGTGATTTATGGGATAATCACCAGGGATGTTTGGAGCAGGAGGTTATCACACACACACTCACTTCCGGACACACGGAGCCCGCAAGTTCTGCATCCAGCAAAACGGGAGCTGTCACTTCTTATCCAGGAGCAAGGCCTGTGTTGGGAGAGGGGAGGTGTGTGGGCCCCCCGACCACACCTCCTTTCAGAGATGGAAACACAGAGCCTGAGAGCGCACATGCCCTCTTCACCTAAAAGCAGACCAGGAATCCTCCCTCCTGCGTGGAGCCCAGCGCAGTGGCTCCTACGTGGGTGAGAAAAACGTCCGAGTGCAAGGCTTCTCTCTCTGATGGTTCAGAAGGTACCTGAGGTTCCTATAAGCCCCCAGTCCAAAGGACTCTGAGCAGGATGGTTGCAGAGAGGGGTTATCTTGCATGATCTGCAAGATAGAGGCATTCTGGAAGGCTGGGGCATAGGTGTAGCAGTGGTCAATAACATCGAAAAGAAAAGAAAGCCAATGCTTTCTTCTGCCATCATTCCCGACGGATGGTTCTAGACACCTCTGTGATAGGGTCCCTGCCCCCAACTCAGTCAGGATGCACGAGGGAATATTCGGTTACATTCAATGACTGGTATTAAGTGTCCCAGGGAGGGAAAACTTTAAGTGACGTTTATTTAAAAAAAAAAAACTTTTAGAAACAGACTTCCTCCATGGATACACTCAGATATATTCACACGTGCAAACACAAGCACAAGCACAAGTGTTTAATAACCAAACGGACGCAAAGACACGCAGCACGGACTCATGCCTGGCACGAGCACATCAGCTAACACACACACACACAAACACGTGTGTGACATACAACCACACGTGTCCCAAGCACAGACAAATCTGAGGCCCTGAAACATGTTACAGATGCAGAAAGGTGCCCAGACACCCCGTGAGGCCCCCTGGGTGCGGAGGCCGCCCTCACAGTCCCGCCGCACACGGCCCGGCTCTGCGCTCGCCCAGCTAGACGCAGGCCCACGAGTGGCCGTAGCGTCCCTTTGCCCACGGAGCTTTCTCACAGTCAAGCAGAAAGGGAAAAAAATCGGTACGACACAGGAGCCTGGCTGTCCTTCCCTTCCCCGTGCGCATGTCCGTCACCAGGCAGATGCCCCTTTTATGAATATGGTGACCCGTGGTGGCAGGCGTTGGGGAAGGCGGGCAAACGCGGGAGCTGACAGGGGAAAGACAGCGTGGGACACTGCGAGACAACGTTGGGAAGGAGGGAAAACCGGTTTCCCTCCTGACCGCCGGGTCCCTCCCCTTTGTCACCTCCAAAAACCCCCAGATCAGAAGCGCAGGCTGGGCCCCTCCCTGTGGAGAGCCCCCCCTCACCCAGGAGGGGATTTGATCCAAGGCCTATAATCAGGGGTGAAGTCCCTTCATGTGGGCTTGGGGGCTGGAGGGCGTTCTGGAGCCTCCCAGAGTGGCTCCCTGTGGGCCCCTCCCCGGGCAGCACAGGCTGGCTTCTCTGACAGTCAAGACCCCCCCCCCAACCTCCCCCAACCCCCCCTCTCAACCCGGGGCTGCCAACTGCCCTCTTTCTCCCAGGGAAGGAGAGGCAGGGGCCCGGTGAGCTCACCTTCTCTAATGACGCCAGTTCCTGCTCATATATCCTAAAGCCCCAGCCCTGTGGGGGAGGTGCGGGGGAGGGAGCTGCAGGGAAGGGGAAGGGGGCACGGGGCTGCTGCTGAGCAGGCGGAGGATGGCCTCCTGCCTTGACCATAGTTTCCCCTTTGTTCCCCTCCTGGGAGAAGAGAGCCTTTGGCTTTTCCTCACAGGCTGCCTCTTGCTTTTTGCAAAAGAGGATTTTATCATCACAGCCTTGTTTCTACCTCGCTCCCTAAATACCCCTTCAGAACTGATCTGATAAACACACAGCACTGACTTTCTCCAGCTGCTTCGTGACTCCCCCGCCTTATTCCCACCACTCCTCTTTGTGGTATTTTTGCAATCCCCCCCCCAAACCCCGCCGCCTCATGTCTTTTCTCTCCTCTACCTTCCTTTCTCTTCCCTCTGTTGGACTCCCCTGTATCCGTTGCTGGGCTCTGGGCTGGGAAGGCAGAGGGGCGTGGGTTTTACTCCACGGACCCCTGGTCACCTGCTGTGTCACCTGAGAAATGGGTGTGACGACAACCTGTCGCACGGTGGGGGGTATTCAGGAGAAGGAGTGACACATGAAAACTACCCGCGTGGCCAGGGATCTGCACCCCCTTCTGGGCTTGGGGCCCTGCGGTTAAAGTGAAGAGGTTTTAAACACTGTCCTAGGCCTGCCCCTCCACCCTCGTCCCCTCTTCAGTCCTCATGAGTTTCTCAGAGACTCAGAGAGCAAGATGGCAACAAGAAGAGCCCTCGCAGGTAGACTATATATATATAGAAGTATGCGGGGGGGATATACACATAGACATACACACGCATGTGCGTGCACCTGCTAGGGAGCCTTTAGAATGGCTACTGGAATCAAGTCGGCTGTCCCTGGGGACCCACTTAGTGCGCAGGGGCGGCCCCCAGCATTAAGGCAGGGGAATAACCTCCTGAGGACCTCGGTCAGATTCTGCCACATCCGTTCTTTGCCCACAGGAATGACCCTGGATTGAGAGTCCTGGAGACACCTCCGGAGATAGGCTCCACTCTCAGGGGCTTCACAAGCTGTGAGGGCAGGGTAGGGAACGAATGCACCAAATTATAGTCGACTTGCCAGCCCACAGCTTCAAGCCAGCTGTCCCCCACCAAGGGCTGCTGTGTACCCACCTGTCTCCGTTTATCATCAGTGCCTCTGTTTTTTCATTCCTTTACCCACAGATGCAGTGTTGTATTCATTCACTCCCCCGGCTGGGTAGCCGGGTCCTCCTGTGTGTTCTCCCTCAGTCCCTTCCTTGTCCACGGACGCTTGCACTCACTCCCTGTCTCTCTCGTTTCACAAATACTTGTTGTTATGCATGGTGCCAGGCTCCCCGTGCCAGGGAACGGGGAGCACAGAGAGGGCTGGCCTCAGGAGTTTATAGTCTGGTGGGGAAGAGAGCTATGGATACAACCATCCCTAAGCCCGTGGGAAGGGGCTAGTGCCTGTGAGAGCCCGAGAGGTCTGTCGGGAGAGCAGAGTGGGCTCCTCGGAGCAGGCAGCACTGGGATGGAGGTCTGAAGATCATTAACAGTGCACTAGTTGAAGAAGAGCAGAAGGGTCTAAAGGCACAGGGAGGCATGTGTGGAAGCCCTGCGCAAGCAGAAAGCGAGGGGCTGGGGGCTGATGCCTCTTGCACCGTCCCTGTGTGTCAGGCATCGGGCTAGGCTCCCAGATGAGTCCCCCTCATCCCTGTGCATCTAGGGCATCACTGTAACTGTGGCAAGGTAGGCACCGGGTGAGCATCAGGCCAGCCCTGAGAGACTCATCATTGCCGAACGCTGCTCTCACTCAGCCGCAAAGATCAGGGCCGGCTTCTGGGAGGATTTGAACTGGGCCAGGAAGAACTGATAGGATTTGACCTTGAGGAGGTAGATGGGGGTGATTCTGGGGAAGGGGTGAATGGGAGCAGAAATATAGAGGCAAGGGGTTGTGGGACTCAGGAAAACTAGGGCAGTCAGGCCGGACCGCCCAGAGCGTGAAGATGGTTAATGGGAGATGACATTGACTAGACCATGGGAGCCCATGGATGCTGGGCGAAGGAGATTACACTTTGTCCTGCCTGTGGGGAGCCTCGGAAATGTTCTCAGACAGAGGACAGGCATGACCAAACGGGGCTCGGGGCCAACGGACGTGGCGGTGGGTGCAGGCTAGACGGGAGACCAGAAGAGAGTCAAGGAGACCTGACTGCCCCGCTGGGAGTTTGCTGCTTTCCACTGTCCTCAAGGCCGGGCTGGCCCGGCCCACAGGGGACCAGGAGCGGCAGGGCCCACACTGTGGGAGAGCAGCCCACGGGCATCGGGGGACTGGGGGCTGAGCTGCGGCCTCACGCTGTGCTTGCCCTCAGGGTCGGAGTGTGTCACCTCGTGCCTGGACCACAACAGCGAGCCCGTCATGCTGCCGGTGAACGTGACCGCACGGGACATCCCCCACTGGCTGAACCCCACACGGGTGGAGGTGAGTGACAGGGCTGTCCCTGGCGGCTAGGGGAGGGAAATGAGCCCGCTGGACACTTACTGTGCCCTGGTCCTGAATTAGTCCCTCCGCACATGTTCAGTCACGGTCTTATCACACCTGTTCTGAGGGGTGGGCTCTGTTCACGATCACTTCTCCAGGCCTCCAGCCTTGCACGCTTGCCCTCGGCCAGGCCTGTGCAAAGGACCTTTTATTTACTCTTCCACCCAATCCTGATGACAGCCTAGGAATAAGAGGACTGGCGTCCCCAGTTGAGAGGTGAGGACACGGAGGCACCGAGAACACACAGAAAACAGAGTCAGGCTACAAACCCCTGTCTGTCTGACCAGAGGGTCTGTACCTGCGAGGATAGCGCGATCTGCCTGCTCTAGACAAGCTCTGGGAAGGCCTTCCGTGTGCCGTAGCCTGGGTTTCTGGTATCCTTCTTGCTGCTTCACTCGTTTGATGGAAAGCAACTCATGTGGGATCTGGGGAACCGCTAACACCCATTGCTTAGGAAGCACCCACTATGTTCCCGTGCCCGGCACCCAACACGTGAGATTGTATTTAAGCCTCAGAACTACTGTATGGAGCAGGGCGCATCGCCTGCAGTTTCGGCTTGGGGACACGGAGATCTCGGGAGTGAGGACGGGCCCGGCGCGGGGGCTCGAGCCCGAGCCTGAGTCCAAGGGCAGTGCCCCTCCCACAGTGTCAGTGTCTGGCTGCCGTGGCCCTGGTCAGAGGCCGTGTGGGCTCTGCCTCCCGGCAGCCGCCGCCCTTGCCCAGGTCCACCTGGGGGCTGGCCACTCCCCCTGGTCTGTGTGTCACCTGGTCCCTCCGTGACCCCACAGCGGAAGTGGGACCCTGCTCTAGCCCTCGAGGGCAGTGCGGACCCCGGGCCTCATGTACCATTCTGGGCACTGGCTCAACCTGGACGAAGGGAAAGAGGGAAGCAGGGCACGCAGGGCGGTGTCCAGCGATGTCCCTGTCGGCCAGCCTCTCTGCCTGGGGTGCGGCGGGGCCTCGCTGTCTGCCCTCCTGCTGCAGATCTCGCTCTGGATAGCCAGGCAGAACCTGATACGAGGTGTACTGTTTCTCAGATGAGCTGAGGGCATGATCTCGAG
>CM053615.1:62951881-62991992 GCA_028646535.1 Procyon lotor
CACTGCTAACCCGGAGACCCACACAGATTCGCGCTGAATGCCCCGGTGAATGCCGGCATGCTGTCCACACCCAGGGGCACGCACAGAACCCCCCATGTCAGAAGCTCACGGAAGTTGGAGATCGAGTACAAGCCCCTCGTTGTACAGACGGAGAAACTGAGGAGCAGCGAGGGGAGGGGATTAGGCCAGGGTCACCCAGGAAGCAGAGCCAGGACCTTGTGCCAGGCCTCCACTCCTTTGCCCTCCCTCCTCCCTCCCTCTCCCCTGCCCGGCTTCCACATACCCTAAAGCAGGGGGATAACAGTCCTGCACAGCAGACACAGGAGACCTCCCTCCTACCCCAGTACCAGAGGGCTTCTCTGCCTGGGACTTGGACCAGTTTCCCCTGGCCCAGCTCCCACTCAGGCCTTTTCTCTGCCCCCTGGGCGAATTCCCACCCTTCCCTCTGTGAGCCCCGGGCACTAAAGAGTTCAGTTATAATTCACAGTGAAATAAATCCAGGGATTTGAAAGCCTCCGAGACCCCCCTTCCCCAGTCGCCCACCCGCCGCCTGCCCACCCCAGCCCCCACCCAGTTCCCTGGTCTGCCGGCCCTTTATTGATGCCGGCCTACGGAGAGAGCCATAACGAGGTTCAGACCTCCACGGGTCTCCGGAGGCCTCATTATCCAGGAGGAAAAAAATGTGGTAGAAACAGGGAGGAGGGTGAAGGGCAGAGATTGATGATTTCCAGGAATAAGGCAGAAAAGCCGGCCCCTGCTGCACCCTTGCCCGTTGGGTGGTGAGAGCTACGCACAACAGAGCGGCTAGAGCAGGCGCCGCCAGGCCGGAGCAGAGGCCCCGGAGCCCCGAGTTCCCCGCGTTCCTCAGCCTGCCTCCCAGGGGCCCAGGCAAGGCGCGTGGTGGGGGCCGGCTTTGCTCCAGCTCCGCTTACCTTTGTCCCCTGGGAAGGAAGTGCGGGGCCAGAGCTGACGCTTCCGGGATGCCGCCTGTGAATTGGGTGCGGGGTCCTGCTTCCTGTACACCCCTTCCCCACCCCACACACCCCGCAAGGTGGGTTTTAGTCTCTCCCGTTTCCAGTGGAGGAAGTGGAACCTCAGCGAGGGGAGCCCCTGGCTGGTCTCATGTTCGGTCATCCCCCGCTGCCTGTGCAGACTCTGCTTGGACGTACGACAATAATAATAAAGGCCAACCGTTTACTGACCGCTTACCAGGGGGTGTGTCGCGGGATAGTCCCCCACTGGCCCTCCGCGCTCCCCCCTGCACCCCCGCCCCCGGCCCAGGAAACAGCCACCATCTAGAACTCTGACTTGTAGCCTCTGCCGATTACCGTGGTGCCGGTATTCCCGCCCCCGTGGCAGATGTTCGGGTTCCCAAGTTGCCCTCGCTGCACACACAGCTGGGATGGGACGGCACCGCGCCTCTCTTGGGCCCACACGAGCCGCCCGAAGCCCATGGTGGCGCGTGGAGCATGACAGCCTCTATTTTAAGTACTTCCCATCAGCCTATATGACGAGAACAGCGCCTACTTAGAGGAGTGGGAGATGGACACTGAGATCAGTGCTGCGATGAGCCCACCGCCGGGCGACCTTCGCACAGGCAGGCCCACGGTCCTCCTACTTACCACCATTCTCCCCTTCGTGCCTGCCTCGCCATGGGTGCTCGCTAAATACCTAGGGCTGTGGGGTCAGGTGACCAGGGTTCTAGTTCAAGGCCAGGCATGCGCTTGCTCTCTGTCCTTGGCTAAATCCCACCACTCCTGTTAGCTGCAGCTTGCCCGTCTGTGGAATGAGAGATAGGCCTGGATCCAGAGGCCCAAAGTCAGGTCCCACGGGAGCCAGGCCAGTGAGGTAAGTGGGTGAAGCAGGCCAGGCGTGTCATCTGTATGTGACATACGTAGGCATATTATTAATAATAGTAGCAGGATTTACTAGACATTTCAGACACTTACAATACAAACACCCATGTACATTTTACCGACCTTAAGAACTGACTCTCTGAATTTTTTCTTCTTACTGAGATTTAATGCAAATGCTGATTCTAGGTGTAAGGTTTGATCAGTGTTCATGTTTGTGGCCACTCCTGAAACCACTCCCCAGGTCGGGATCTCTGGCTCCCCAGAGGTCATCCGCTCTCTGTGCCAGGCAACGGTTATACCCCCCAAGATCATGTCTACTGGGTTGGCTTATTTTTTTTATTGAGGTATAATTGACATATAAAATTATATTAGTTTCAGGTGTACTAAAATTTTTAGGTTTACTTTCATAAAGAAAAGCACTCTGTCCCTTTACTTTTTTAAAGTTCTCCCCTTTGGAAGCCCCCACTCCCCACCGCCCCACATGCACTGTTGGAAGTGACAGGGACACGGAGAAATCTTCCTCACGTCTAATAAAGGACACGATGCAAAACTCAGCGACAGATGGCAATGTCTCTTGGGCTCAGTGCTGGAGAGACTGCAGGGAAAGGTGGAGACAGTGGTGAACTCTGGAAAACACATCCTGCTTCCCGAGGGGGCAGCAGCACGAGCCAAGTGCAGCAGCATGGAAATGTGTGCCTCGTGTGCCTAGATTCTGCACTTTGTCTTGAGTATAAGGAATCTGGAGTCTTCAAAATACAAAATCTCTCATTTTTGTAAAATACTGGCAAATGTTGACTTCTGTCAAGCACGTTGTGTGCCAGACGGAATATTTCTGCGGGCTGGGTAGCCTGGAAGCTGTTGGATGAGGCAAACTCCTGGCCCTGACATCTGGAGTTCAGGGTAGCAGCCTCTCTGTCACCAGCTCTGGGGGACCACCCCCTAGTCTGCCCTGCACCTCCACTTGTTCACGGCAAATGCAGTTCGCGGCCTCTAGGCAGCTGGGAGCTTGGATTTTGTAATGGCTTCTGGGAAAAAGATGGAAGGAGGGAGCAAAGAGAGAAGGAGAAGAAAGCGAGGGAGGTACTTATGGGGGGAAAGAAAGGAAGTCACCATTTATTGAATATCTATGACATGTGGGCACTGTTTGTTAGGCAGGTCCAAATATGCCACCTCACTTTGTCTCCACCATACTCCAGTGAGATCAACAGTATCACCATTGTATACACAAAGAAGCTGAAGCTCTCACTGGGTTTTCACTGCCCAACTCACGTAACTAATGCATTTGGATCAGAATTTGAACCGAGGGCTAATTCTCCTTCATTTTGTCTTGCAAGGTAACCACCTTCGATGTTACAAATCATAATTTGACACTTGCAGACAAAGGGTGCAGAATTCACTCCTTGAGGGGAAGGCAGCACTGTGGAAGGCCCTGTCAAGGTCTAAAGTCAGAGGTAGAATGGTTCTGAGTAAATGCGGAGTCCAGGCTCTCCAATGTACAGAGGGGAGACGGTGTGTGCCCTGCAGGTGAACCCATACTGGAGAGATGTGTCTAGAAGCCAGTGATTTCTCATTCGCTCATTTGGTCACTGGCTCACTCACTCACTCAAAAACACTGATGGGGTACTTGTAAATGGCAGGTGCTCTTCAAGCACAAGGCGTTCAGGGTGAAAAGTGCCTAGGCTCTTAAGGAAAGCCAGAAGGTCTATCGGTGATAATAATCGGCAAACATAAGTTAAATGCTATCATTCATTCACAGAAAGACCTATACATCGAGGAAGAATTAATTAACGAGGAAAGAGGGCTCATCGTAGATGGTATCAGAAGGGGTGTCCAATCTGAGCCTCAGGATGGGAGGCTCTCTTACGCTGCTTCCTCACATGTCTTCGGCTCTGCCTGGGGCCCCATCTTCCCTGGGAGTCATCTTGGGGACGCTCTGGGCACCCCCACCCCCCCTGCCTACTTTTCTCTCAAAGCCCTCCCACCTTCCCGAACCTTGGTCTTCCCATCAGGCCAAAGAGTAAACTATTTTATATTTATAGTTTTGAGGGCTAGGGGAATGTGAAGGAGAGCGTAGTGTTTCAATACAGACCTGGAAATCCGAGAACTATGGGTCTACTTCCCGAGGGTCCTTGCCTATGTGTATGGCTTAGAGCAGGTTGGTTAACTTCTGGGTGGTCCGTTTCCTCCCGTATAGCCCAGACTCGACAATACTACCTCTCCTGTAGTTGTGGTAAGAATTCACTGAAGATCTGAGGACAGGGCTTGTGTGGATGAGGGTGAGGATGAGGAGGATGACGACAGGGTTGGTAACGGCGCGATGATGAGGGTGGTGGTGATGAAGAAGATGATGATGGTGGTGAAGACGGTGAGGGTGATGCTGACGGTCACTGCGGCCAGGAAGAAGGGACAGTGTATTCTTCTTGGGCACCATGGCAGGAGATGAAAGCCGCCTTACAAAACCTGGCCTGAAAGCGCTCTCACTGGGCTAGAGGTCTCACCGGCATCCAAAGGAACGAGGCTGACATTCGAGGGGCCCCATCTGGGATCTCCCACTCTGTGCTGTCAACAGCCTGGCTTTCCCTTTGGCTCTTGCCGCTCGCCTCCATCCAGTTCTGCTCACAGACAGAGGGGCCCTGTCGTGAGACCGGTAGGGCCGGCAGCCCTAAGGAGTAGTGGAAAGTCCAAAAGCCCCAGAAAGATAAATAGGCTCATGCGGATAGTATAAAAGTCCTTTCTCTAAACTTGCATCAGGTAAACCTCAGCTGACAGAAACTTGCACAACCTCACCACGACACTCCTCCAGATGGATTAGAGTAGCTCTCAGATAAACGGGGGAGGGGCGGGCACCAAATCCCTTGTGTAGGTGTATTGGGAGAAGGTAGGGGCGGGGCGTAGTGGTGACACAGTCTACGTAGTAGACTGGTTGGCAGATCTTCAGCTTAGGTTGTTTGCTTAAGACTTTAATTCCACCTCTACTAAACTGGTCTTCTAGACACTATGCTAGGCGGGGTAAGGGCTCTTCTGATGTTCTAGAAGAGAGGAAGACAAGTAAAGAAAACACTGCCCACTGATAAAGATCAACATCTCTATTTTGAGATGTCACCATTCATTTATAACAAAAACATTTATGGAGCATCCTCTGTGTGCCAGACGCCATTCTGGGTGTGGATGATCCAAGGGTGATCCACGGATGCTGGGTGGCAGAAGAGAAAGGAACCGACCCAGTCTTAGCCTGCTCTTGGAGTCCTGTGATTCTCTTTGTTTCAAGCTCACCAAGAAACCTAATTATGGCTGGGCTCCCATACAGGTCTGCCTTCAGGGAGAAATTGGGTTGGTCACGTGATTTTCCACATGCTGACCCATATGACTGTTCATTTCTTAATGAAAATTAATCAGCTGGCAGTTTTCCAGGAGAGCCAAGACCTGCTCACATAGACCTCCATGGCTGGTCCCTGACACCTCTCATCACAGATCTAAGCATTTGCCTCCAGGTTTTCATTTTATTTTTTAAAGAAATCATTGTTATTTTGGCATGAAAAGTAAGGCATTTATGGCAGGATAGAGAAAGGAGCTTCTAGGAATATCATATTAGCCCCATTCTTGATGCTATTTACCTTCCTAGTTGTATCTTCTTCTTTTTCACCTCCTTTAAAAATTATCCTCATATTGGATTTTTTTGTTATGAGCTGCCTTAAATAATTTCTAAAATGAGTGCTGGGTTTCAAGTCCTGGTTTCTTCACTAAATAGCTATGAAGCCTGGGGTATTTATTCTCCTTATGACCCACGATTCATGCCCAACTCACTGCATGGTAACAAGTAATAAATAAGATAATGCATAAAGTAATTAGCACCATAAATGAACTCAATATATTTCAGTTGTCATTATCATAGTAACAGTTATTATTATTAAAGGGGGTTATGAATAAATACATACATGCAAACCTAGACGCTCTGGGGGGGGGGGAGTTTGGGAAGGCACCACAGAGGAAGTAAGTCTTGAGCAGCAATTTAAAAGATAAGTAAAGGTTCTCCAGGAGACAAGATGGGGAAGGGCATTTCAGTGAAGGAAAACAGCAAGAGCAAAGTCACAGAGGTATGGCGGTGTAGACAATGTCAGGGAACTGGGAGCAGGCCCATCTGGCACAGCTGCAGGTGGAGGCAAGAAAGGTTCTCTGTGTCTCCAAGGGTTCTGAACCAATTGACTGCTCTCAAACTGGCAGGCTTGTCTTTAAAATGTGGAGTCCCAGGCCCTGGCCTCAGAGATTTGGATTCATTAGATCCAAGGTGCCCCTGTAGTATCTGCCTTCTTCCTGAGCCCCCACGGTGACCCTGAGGAGCGTGGTCCTCAGCACATACTTTGGGAAACCCTACTCCATGCTCTTCTCCCTTCTTGCTGCTGCAGCCGTATATCCACTCTGCCTTTCCCCCTTCCTCCCACCTTGTTCCTAACTCCACCCCGGGTCAAACGCCAGCCAAGAATTTCCTGAAAGGCCTTTCTGATTGCGTCTTCGTCCTCCAGTCTGCTTTTCTTCAGCCCTTATTCCTGCCGGGGAGATACGGGATCATGATACCTAGAGCAACCACGAATGCTTTTGGCTCCTGTTATTGCAAGTGCAATTATCCATGGGCAAGTTACCCATGTAAACGCCAGGGTGAAGTCAGGACTTAGAAGATCCAAGAAGAGGTGGGGTGGTTGAATGTGGTGCCAATCACGGGGTGGCTTCCTCCCAGCCCCAAACCCATCTGACTGCTCTCTCCCTTTCTCCGCAGAGAGTTGTCTGCACGGCTGGTCTCAAGTGGTATCCTCACCCCACTCTGATTCACTGCGTCAAAGGCTGTGAGGTGAGTCCCTAGAAGTGATCCCACTGCTGTTAACATCCTGACTATTGTTCTGATGTTAATCATGGCTACCATTTGCTTTACCTACAAAGTGCTGTGACTATCCCTTTAACAGACTTCTTGGACAGGATCGAGCAACCCAGTTTTCTAGATGGGGGAATCGAGGCACAGAGATATCAACAAACATACTCAAAAATACGTTCCATGGATAACAGAATTGGGATTCCAAGCCAGATGTTCCTGCTTCCTAAGCCTGTGTTCAACATAATGTTGCCGGTGGGGGGAGGGAGGGAGGCCACCTGATGCTGCATCTGTAACATGCCAGACATTTGACCCAAATGATCACATTGAATGTTTACAGAACCACAGAAGGCATTTTTTTCCCCTTCCAGTTCCTACTTTGCTGCTGACCATTACTTGCAGGTCACTTCCTTTTGCCACACATTTGTCATCCACTCATTCTTCAACCCCAGAAGTAACACGGGTACCTTAGACCCTACCACAGAGCTGAATGGGAAGATCCTCTCTGACTTCACAGTTGAACCGTTCCCTGGAACTTGGCTTTATGGAAATCTGTCTCTGTGTCTCGGGGACAGGCCCGGGGAGGCAAAGGGGCAGAGTATTTGGAATGTCATCTATATTCTCAAGGGGTCACACTGCCTATGGAACTAGGAGATATTCTGTGCATCCCAAGTCCCTCATGGGTCTTCTCATATGGCAATGAAAAGGAGACCCCAGATTGTATCCAGGTGGATGCACAAATATTTATGGGTCCACCCCCGTCCCAGAGCCCACTCAGGAAAATGCAGGTGAAAGGGACTAGTTTGTACTCCAGAAAACTTTGTATTTGATGGAATTCTTAGAATGTCAGAGTCAGAAATGCTCTTCTGGGTGACCTAAACCTTTTTAAAGGTGTAGCCAGATCTAATATTTGATGGAATGCTCAAACAGGAAGGGTTCTTAGTGTGATCTAACCCAAATCAATGGTTATATGGAGTGGGAAATGAGGATCAGAGAGGTGATGGACTGGCCCAAGTTTGCACAGCATCATAGCCACAGAGCCAAAGCATGAACCTGGGTCTCCTGACTCTAGGCTGGTGCTTTTGCTCCTCCATTAGGCCACCTCCCACCCATGAACCACCCCTGACAAGACAGTCACCGGGTCACACTTTTCTTTCTGTGTATTGGCTAGGGACTCCCTGTGGCATCTTCTCAGGGCACTCAACACTGTAGTCTTTAAGAGCCCCCCATTTTCCCAAGGTTTAGCCAGGAATGGCAAAACCAAGGCCAAGGTCCTGTGGCTGTAGCTTCCTTCCATTTCTCTGGATCACTCCAGAGCTTGGAGGAAAGGAAGCTTGGATTACCCACGCCCTCGTTCTGCTGAGTCGGCGGTCTGGGCAGCCAGTGTGACAGCAGAATTCGATCCCTCCTTTGACTCAGCACCGGGGCCTAGGAGACCCTCACCTGTCAGGCTCTGAGCCCTGCCAACGATGCTTATCGCCTTTGCCCTTGCAGGTGATCTCCTTTCCTCCGTAGCTTAGAGCTAATAGTTTGCCTCACGTCTGGGGCTGAAAGGAATGCCTGGAAGAGATACCACTACAAATGCCGGGTCCGGGCAGGAGCCACCAACCTGGAATGTCTAGAGGTAGCCACGACTGAGGAGGGGTTTGGGGACTCCTGAGCCCTCTACCCCAAGCTGTGTCCGAAGTGGTCCCTTCAGTCTCGTACATCTGAGCTTCGCTGATGCCTCCTCGGTGCCCAGCACTATCTAGGTTCTGGAAACGCAATGACCTTAGTCAAGTGAAAACAGTAACTATGTTCCTCCTGAGTCCAGGCGTGTGTCCATCCATGAGGAACTGAATCATTTTGCTGAATGAACATAAATGTTTGGTGAAGTTTCACTCAAGTCGCCTCACGTTTTGCTAGGAAGTCTAGGATACAAATAGGGAAGACACGCAGCCCTGTCCATCAGGAATTCACAGTATAGTGAAGGAGGTGGACAAGTAAAGAATTCTCAACTATGGACCAAGAGCTGTAACCAGACCAAGGACTAGAAGCTACAGAAGCACAGAACATCCTGGGGGTCTCTGAGAAGGCATTTCAGAGGGGTGAGGTTGGAGCTAGATCCCCAAGGGTGAGCTGCTTGCCTGAACACAGTAGTAGGAGCAGCAGCCATTAGAAATACCAGGGATGGGTAAAAACCTCTTCTGTGGCAGAGCTTTTCACATGTTATTCGCTCTCTCTCGAAATTCTCCGTTCTCCACCCTCTAATTAACCCCTGCTCATCTTTCCCATCTCTGCTGAAAGGTCACTTCCCAAGGGAAATGGGAATGGGACCGCGCAGAGCTCCCTGATGAGGTCTAGTCCTTACTCTTTAATAGCCTCGTGGTACCTGTCCTCTGTCGCTCTTATCAGGGTTGAAATTGGCCAATTAGATGTGTGATTATTTGATTAAAGTCTGTCTCCTTCCTGAAGTGTAAGGTCTGAAGGAGTAGGAGCTCCATCTGTATTAACTCGCTGCTGTGGCTTTGTCTTTAGTGCAGTGTGTAACCTGTAGTAAGCATCCAGCAAATACGGTTAAGTACAGGGTGGAGGGGTGGAGGGGCAGAGGGATGCAAGGATGAGGCTACAGGCAAGGGTGCATAGGGAAGGGTAGCTGGCGAGGAGACTGGAGATTTTTTTCAGGGGCAAAGAAAAGAAAAATTTCATTTATTTTTTCCTCCTCTTCTTCTTTCCCAGCTACTCCTTTTATCAAGCCAGTTCCTTTCATTCTGAGGGACATTTGGTTTCCGTCCTTATTCTGTTTTATATAAGAAAGATCATGAAGAACAGGTCTCGGGGCACCTGGGTGGTTCAGTGGGTTAAAGCCTCTGCCTTCGGGGCTCAGGTCATGATCTCAGGGTCCTGGGATCGAGCCTCTCTGCTCAGCAGGGAGCCTGCTTCCCCCTCTCTCTCTCCGCCTGCCTCTGCCTACTTGTGATCTCTCTCCTCTCTGTCAAATAAATAAATAAAATCTTTAAAAAAAGAACAGGTCTCACAGGCAGATCTCCTCAGGCTCAGAGCAAAACCAAGAGCTTATTCTTCATTTGTGGTTTGTGTCTCTCTGCTCAGATATAAACGTAATAATGTGTTCATTATGGCAAGTACCATCCGATGACGCTTGTGTTCATAGCCATGCACGTATGCACATAGATGCCGGGGCACAGCTGTTGCCTGTTCTTGGTTCTGTCTTGCTAAGGTATTTTTTTAGACCCTTATAGGATAGTGATGAAATGGAATCTGGCCTCATGAGTTGAGGGCACAAAGCCTCGGCGCATTTGGAGCAGAGATGCAAAAGCCGGGGATGCCACGTGGGAGAGACTCCTTGTGAGCTTGGCCCTCCCTCATAAGAGTCGGGAAGAGAAGGGAAGGCCATTGGATCACAGGGGCTGTGCTGAGATGCAGCGGTCTTAGCCAACTGACGACATCTTTCCCATCAGTGAGTCACTGAGCATTAGAGAGCCCAACGTGAACTTTCATCAGAGAGGTCTTACTTTCCCCTACCTTCTATATCAAAGGGTCACACAGTATTGCTTTTGATGTGTGGAGGGGTATGCCTATTGCTTTGAGAAACCAGTGGACTAATCCTGCCTCTTTATTTCATAACTGGGATGCTCAAGGCCCAGGAAAGATAAGCCACTTAACCAAAATCACCAAGTAACCCCTCCATTGGCTGAGGTTTGTTAGACTAGACCCCGGACTTTCCAACCCCCCTCACAGCTGCCTTTCCACCATTCCAATACAATATGCCACTATGCAATTCCCAAAGCATCACTAAGAGCCAGAGTTGTACCCAGCATTGAACTAGGTGACGGGGTTCTGGAAGGGGAGACAAAGATGAACTGGATATTGCCCTTGTGTTCAGTGAACTCACAGTCTTACACCAGCTGCAGGCTCACAGACAGAAAAAACAGCATGCTTAGTGCTTATAGGGACGAAAAAGTATTAGGGGGTTTGCAGACACTCCTGACTTTCCCATAAGATTACTCTGGGTTCAGATCAGTAATGACTTAACTCTATCATCTTTTCCTCATCTTTGGGGTACCACAGAGTTGGAGGATCATGGCGAAGAAAAGCAACACATCAGTGTGTGCTAGATACGGACTAGGATGGCAAAGAAAAGAAAAGATGTCAACTTAGATTTAAATCACCGCTCTGGCCCTGCCAGGCTGATCTGGGCTGAGTCCTTTTCTTGCTCTGAGCCTCAGAATCTTCATCTGAAAAGCAGGAATAGCAGTGCTTACCTCACATGTTGTTTGGAGAACAGAGAAGATGATAACAGACACGTAAAGCATGTGACATCAAGGACATCTGAACTCCAGTGCTGGAGGAGAGGGAGCCCAGAGACCATTGTGCCAAATTCCAATGAATTCTTACATGTGATCTTGATAATTCCTGGGCAGATTACATTCAGCTTATATTGTACTATAAATTTTGTTTTTCATTGCGTACTACTGGGAAAAGTAGGGGAAGGGTGCTCAAATTTTCTCATCATTTCTTCAAGGAAACTGAGCCCTGCTGTAGAGAGATAAGTGATCCATTCCGTGGCTTTGCATACCCCAGCCTACAAGTGTGTCTACCAGCAGAACCACAGTTGAGTTGGGGACCACTTGGCTGGAGAGGTCTTTACTAATAGCAGAAGTGATAAGTTGGCCATCTGAGACCAGGAGGTTTTTAAAAGGATGAGTGATAGCTGAACAGTGACAGGGCTGCCTCCCACCCACTCCAGGATGCTAACGGGCGGTCTTCCTTCTGTCTCTCTCCCCCCTTGCAGCCCTTCATGGGAGACAATTACTGTGATGCCATCAACAACCGAGCCTTCTGCAACTACGATGGTGGGGACTGCTGTGCCTCTACGGTGAAGACCAAGAAGGTAGGCCCCCACCCCTCGGGCAGCGCTGCCTGCAGGCCTCTCCCACTTCCCAGCCAGGAGCCCCCTGCACAACGCATTGTCTTGGCTGCATCAGCATGTGCCCACAAGCTGTGATGCATTATATTTTTTTCTTCTTTGAGGCAGTACATAGACTGATTTTGCAGATGTGATTCCTTACCCTCAAAGCTTGGGGCCAGCTATGGAAGCAGATATAAGGATAATCAATATTTATAGAAGGGGAGGACAGAGCACTGCGAGGGCCCTGGGCAGGGGTTGGAGAAAGGCTCTACCCAGGGATCAGCATCGACACTGAAACTTAAGGGGGGAGGAGGAGGAGCGGGGAGGTGGCCAGGAGAGGAGTTTTGGGGGCAAGAGACTTGCTTGTAAAATCCTAGCGAGAACTTGCATCTTTGGGGTGTATGGCTAAAATCTAGGAGCAGAGAGAAGATGGGACAGGATTACCAAGGTAAGTCATAGCCTTTGATTATTTTATAATCTCTTTGTAAAATTAGGGGATATGGTCTCGATTGTGATTTTCTCCCTTTGCATATTAGTGTTCAGCAGGAGTGATTCAGGTGTCTCGAGTGAAACGGGGACATTGGACTAGGATGCATACCCACCACTGGTGGAAGAGTGGCCACCCCACTTTCTTCCTGATGAGAGCAGAGACCCCAGCCAAGAGCTGCGGGAGAGGGGATCAGACTGGGCAGCCTGGGTTGAGGAGTGCTCTGGTGATGAAGGCGTTAATGGGGAGCTATTTCTGGTCTTGTACTCACCTACAATCTGAGCCAAAAAATCGTTTGAGCTAATCTCTCTCTCTCTTTAAAGAAGGGGGAAAGCTGTTCCCGAAACTGGTCATGGTCAGTCTTGGTGGTAGTGCTGTCAGGGGATTATCTGGTCCAAACTTCTCATTTCCTAATGGGGGCACTGAGGCCCCTACAGGAGAAATGATTTGTCCACCGTGGCAGAGTGAGTGACAGAAACAGAGCAAGGTTCCTGGCTTGCTATCGAAGTACTTTTATGTCACACCATCCTTAAAAGAATGTTTCTTTCAGAAAGATGTTCTGACCTTAGAATGCGGGCATGGACAGGGCAAGACCAAGGAGCACAACTGAAACTGCATCTCTGGGTTGGTGACCAGGGCTGCGGGGGCTCTCTGGGGTCGGCCCGTCTGGTGCGGGCAGCACCTTTATTTTTCTCCCAGTTATGAAACAATACATACTCTACTCTTTGGAAAATCCAGAAAGCAGAAGAGAACCACAGGATCATTTATCTTATATCCGGAAATAGCCATTGCTTTTTCCTTCTGCTGTATTTTACCGTGTGTTTAAGTGTTTAAGTGGGTATTTGTGCCTGCGTATATCTCGCTGCATTTCCAGTGTGGGATCCTGTTTTGCCCTGCTTTTACTTAGCACAGGAAATCTTACACATAAGAATGATCTGATTTTATTATAAACTTTCCAGCGATAGTTTTTGCTCTATTCATTAGAGGGTTGCGATGTATCAAATTGTGTATCATAATTATGTATCATAATTCAACCTCAGGCAGTTCTTTCTAACTCTTGGGTTACTTCAGTTTCTCCCCATGATAAATAATGAGGCTCGTGAATGTCCTTGCAGGTAAATATTTCTCCGGCTCTGTTCCTTTACAATTGCCTTTTAGAACTGAAATGACTGACTAGGATAAAAGGTGTGAGCATTTTTAAGGGTCTTGACGCCTGGTGCCCAATGAATACAGCGTACAATAGTGTCGATTTCACTTGTTGGAGCCCTCCGTTTTCAGAAGTGAATGGACAATGAAGTGTGTGTTTTAAACAGAAGTTTGGGTAGAATTATGACGCAGTACTCTGTGACACCATCAGTTGGAGCAAGAGCAGCTCCGATTAAAAGAATTTTCCTACTAACTATAACTTATATACAAAAACATAAAAAAAAAACCCTAATTTATTTTTATTGGGAGACTTCCTTAAATGGACTGCTGTTTCTACAGCGTGCATGGTAGGAACATGAAATCATGAGACTGAGCTTCAGCTGCAGATTCCAAATTATTACAGTCACTTGAAAAAACATGTATGTGCACCAAATGGCCATTTTGACTCTCTGTTCATACTGGGTTCAGTTGCAACAATTTCAGATGTCAGGGCCCTTAGGGGCTGCCTCTTTAATAAGGGACCCAGCGTTGTTAGTTCTTTGCTGGTTCTGAAAATGCTTCCTAGTCTTTTTTTCTTTCTTTCCTTTCCTACCCACATTATGTATGTAATTTTGGCTTCTGGGGTTAGAAGATCCCCTTCTTGCACGTTAAATTGCTGATCCTTCTTGTCGGCCGAGGCTGCAGAATGCAGAGAGCCAAGCTTCCTTCCCGCACCGAGAGGCATGATCCTTGAGCGTCTGTCAGGGCTCAGCGCCATACCGAGCTGTGTGCCCAGGGCAAAGCCCGGACAGACTGGCACCTGCCTTTGTGAAGTTCACGGCCCATGAGAGTAGCCAAGCATTGGGCCATGAGCCAAGCACTGTGGCGCCTTTGTCAAAGGGCAGTAAAGGAAAGGTGCGGGAACTTACGGAGACCAGTGTGAAGGTCAGGGAAGGCTTCCCTGAGGACGCAGTGGTTACGCTGAGACCTGAAAAGGGAGTAGCTTTCCTGGAGAAGGTGAACATATGTAGGAAGTGTGGACGACCAGGCCTCCTGGCCTCTCTTCTGGTGCCTACGGCTTTGCCAAAGTTGTTCCTTATTCACAGTTGTTTGGGGCTTTCTTTGGATTTGAGATTCCTGGGAGTCTGACTTCTGGAGGAGAAAGAGATCTCAGATTAAAATTGTACTTCCTACCACTTACATTCCCCAGTTGAACTTGTAAATAAGCTCCGGCTTCTCGAGGTAGCTTTAACACTCTGTCCTGTACATGCGCAGCACCACTTGCTGCCGTAGACCGCTTTATCGAGATGGCAGGTGGAGAGAGAGAGAGTGGAAAAGACACCCCAAGTGAACTGCTGCAGCTGTCAGACACCCTGCCAGACACGTGTCCTCTGTCACCTCCTTGAATCCCCATGGCCACTCCAACGGGTCACTGTGAGCCCAGCCGCCCAGGTGAAGCAGTCTGGGCTCAGAATACTTGTAGGATGTGCTTGCGTTCACTTGGCCGAGGCCCAACTCAAACCCAGGCCTACCTGCGGCGCGAGCCCAGCTCTTTCTTGTGCCTGGGCCTAGCCCTCCCGGTCCTGGTTGGAGACAGTTCACCACGAACCCCGACTGCCAGGGAACCTTGGATGGGGGACCCCTCCCCTTGGCAAAGGTGAAAGCGGCTTTTCCCAGCAGCAAAGACAGGGTGGGGAGTGGTTGGGGCTCCCGGCCTTGCCAGCCATCCCTGATGTCCCAGACAGCAGTTTCCTCTGAGTGGAAAAAAAGTCCTGGTTTCTGTCTCCAGCCTCCCCAGCAGGAAGCCTCTTAACAGCAGGAGAGGGGCCAGAGGCTGGCTTCCAGCCTCTCATTCCCTGCTCCGCACTGCCGGTCCCGGTCAGTTCCCACCTGAACTCTTGGCCCCGGGCACCCATCATGGGGAGTTCCCTGCCCGCGAGCACACGGCCTGGCACTCCGCTCACTGAGAGGGCAGATTTGCTTCATGCACCTCCCACAGCGACAGTCACGTCCTTAGTGGAGCACATACTACGTGCCTGGCAGCGATTGGGAGTCCCTGTGCCCGTCGTCTCACTCCGAGACCCCAGAAAGACCCGACAAGGTAAACTCAGTGGAGGCTCAGAGAGGTGAATTCACCTGTACGAGGTGGCCGGGCAGAGGGTAGGGCTTAGGACTTCCTGGCTCCGAACAACGGTCACTCCTGTGTATGGAGGGCTCGTGATGTGCCAACCATCGTGGCCACTGCTTTCGCATGTGTCATCTCCTTTCGTCACACAGTCGTCGTATTGTAGGTGCTGTCTGGTTATCCTCATTTTACGGACAAGGCCACTGAGGTCCCACAGCCAGCAAGTGCTAGAGCTGGGAGAGAACCTCATGAGTCTAAGCCTCGAGGCAGTTGCCTCCAACCTCCGTTGTGAACATCTAGTTGTATCGAGCTCGCATCTTGCCCAGGCACTTTGCCCTTCCCCTGCTGGGTGGCCTTCTTCCTTCCCAGTGCGCCTGGACAGGAGGCCCGGGCATGAACTCAAGGCCGAGGGGTAAGCACACAGCATCTTCTCCCAGACGTCCTTCCAGCCAACTCTCCCACTTAACCTCTTCCCAGTCTCCGGGGCTCGGGCCTCCTGGTCACTTGGCCCAGAATGCTGTCTGTCTGCTCCCTTCACCCTTCCTCCCCATGTTTGTCCAGACACCAGCTGTTCCCCACATCTGCCTGGTGGGGTGACCCGGGCCTGGCTGGCAGACGAGAGCAAGACAGTGCAGGAAACTCTGTCTGACAGGGGTGACGGTTTTCCCATCCAGACACCTGTCTGCAATGTGAGGTAGACAGGAAGGGGCAGTACTCGGCTCCCCAGCATGTCCGTTTATTATTTTCCTGCTGGAGCCTGGAGGGTTCTCGAATACAGAGATTTTTCAGAATGGTCGCTTCAATTTACCCTCATAACAGCAGCAAAAAGCTCATTTATAATTGGAATCATCCTAAGGAAGCATGTGTTGGAAGTTTAAGAGAAGAAGGGGAAACAGCCTTAACTTACTCAACATGGCAAGGTTTTGTAAGGCATGGTGGCCTGGAACACTACGTGGGGTCGTGTTTTAAGACAGCTGCTAAGAGACTGATTCTGGAAGATGTCTGGGAAGCTGGGGTGTAGTCCCAGTCCTGGGACTTACTTAGTTCTGTGACTCTGGACAGGTCAGGCTCACCTTTGGTTTATATCTCTTGACATTTGGATGGTAGTCATGTCTAAGGATTCTCCGTGTGACTTCCTGAGGGAATCGGCCATTGGTGAGAACCTGAAGGCCATTTGGGGCAGAGAGCAGTAAAGATTAGGAAGAAATTAACCCCAGAAATGTCTCAGCACAAGACGACATGCCTAACTGATGACATTAAATGTAGGGTTGTGATATTTATTTGCTAAATCTAAGTGAAAGCGTGGTTCGGAGGAAAGGACATGATACCCAAACATAGCCCACTGGTCTCAAGAGTCTAGTGATTCTAACAATCATTAGATGAACAGCGGCCTTCTGTGCTGCTGGGTGGTCCATGCTAAAGGGCTGTGAATTGGGCTGCAGAGTTGGTGATGTCCATCAGTCGCTCTTAAATCTCAACTTAGTGACCAGAGTGGTCCTCCTGAAACAAGTCCTGTGGTATCACACCTCCGTGCAAAGCCCTTGAGGTGTCTCCCCATTTTACTCAGAGTAAACACCGGGCCTCCCAATGGCCGATAAGGCCATATGTGTTCTGCCTATCCCCAGTACTTCTCTGACCTTACGCCTTCCTATCAGTACCCTCCCTCACTTAACTCTAGCCATCCAGCCAGGTGTCCTCCTACCTTACAGGCTTTGTCACTGGCTCCTCCCTTTAGCCGAGAACATTCTTCTCCTTTCATCCACGTGACTCATTCCCTCACCTCCTCCAAGTCTTGGCCCAGGTGTCAAGTTCTTGATGATCTCCATCCTGACCACCCACCTTACATTATCCCTGGCACTCATGCACCCATTTGCTTTGGATTCCACTTTTCTTTCTTTCTTTTATAACCCTGATCACCTTGGCACATACTATATAAAATGTATTTATGTTCTCATAATCCCTACCCCCTTGCTGATCAAATGAAAATTTTGTGAGGTCAAGAATATGCATCTGTTTGTTCAATAATGTATCCCCAGTTCCAAAGTACCCCACCGTTGAGCACTTGCTATGTGACAGGCACTGTTCTAGGCCACGAGCAAGATGGATCTGGTCCCAGCCATGCTGAGTTCATGTCTGGTGAACTAGTGGGCCCATATTTAGAGTATGTTAAGTGCTAACACAGAAAAAGCCAGTGAGGAGAGTCAACAAAGCTTCCTGCAGAAGGAAACATCCAAGGTGAGACATGAAAGGCATAGGTCTTAGCTAAGTAAAAGGAGTAGGGGAGTGGAGGACCAGAGAGTAGGATGCAAGAGAAAAGAGTGTTTCTGGCAGAGGGCACAGTCTAAGCAAAGGCCCTGACATAAGGAAGCATATTAAGGAAACCACAATTCCGAGTGTGGCCAGACAGAGCACAGAATGAGAGGGAATCTAAGTAGTAAGATGTAAAAAAACAAACCAAAAAAAGAGCCTTGAGCAGGCTTTTTAAACCAAGCCAGGGAATCTGAACTTTATCCACAGAACGTAGGAGGGTTCAATGATTCTAAGCACTGAACTAGTCTAGAGGATCCTAGAAGGCTTCCTGGAAGAGGAGCTAGACATGTTTCCCTTGGAAGATTAGTAAAAGACAACAGGAAGATGACTAAGCAGACTATACTAATTCTTCCTTGTCCCAAAAATCACTGGCTTCTGGAACGTTAGGATTTTCCCTATTTGAGGTGTAACTTGGACCTTTTCGTGTGGCTGAATTAGACACTCATTTTAGTTTGACCCTACAAAGGCATCAGACCCTTCTATACCCAAAGTTAGCTTCCTCACAACCATTGTCATCATCATCACGACCACCATCAACACCAACATCACCGGTATCACCGTCACCATCACCACCATTTACTGAGCATATATTATATGCCGTGTACCATGCTAAGTGCTATATTTGAATTTTATACTTTATCTGAAATACTTCCAATGGGAAGGACTGTTATTACCTCCATTTTACAAAGAGAGAAACTAAAGGCCCCCAAAGTAAAGTAACTTGCCTAACGGCATACACTAAGTCACTGACAGGGCAAGGAATCCAACCCGAACCTCATTCCCTTTTCTCCACCTTACCCTCCCCTTATCCACATGAGCACCATATCCACATTTAAACAAGCCTCTGTGTTCACAGCGCCTCCATGCTCTGTGCCAGGCTGGTACCTACCCCACCTCCAGGAAGCTCACAGGGAGTCCTTGAACTTGACCTCACACCGTGGTCTACTTGATCTCATTAAATCTCTCCATTAACACAATGAAGTCCCCGGGACTCAGAGTGGTGAAGTGACTCGCCCAAGCTCCCACAGTGGGCAGGTGGGCAGTCAAGGCTTTCTGACGTCCTGCATAGGACACATCTTGCTCCCCACACTGCACACACTCTGCCTGTGACCTTCCCGTTGAGTCTGAGTCAGAATCCCGCCCATGCCTGCCTCCCAGCAGCAGAGGACCTGCAGCCAGGGCCTCAGGGTACATGTGCCTGGGCTGCGTTCCACACACACACACACACACACACACACACACACACACGGAGGTATCCTGGGCAGCTCACCCAGAGGAGAAACCCCCGTGCTTGAGCACCATCTCCAGTGCAGAGTCAAAAAAGTAGAGACTCCTGGCCTTTAGTCATTGACCTGGGCTTATTGACAGAATCCTAGAGTGGGTGGCCAAGCCATTTATGGAAGAGCCTAGCCACATGGTGCTGGGGATCCCAAACATAAACTGGCCACCACAGCATTTGTGCTGTGGGTGGTAGGTTTGCTTGGGAGGCCATCTGGGGAGACAGTGGGAAGCTGCTTAGGGAACAGGAAATCTGGGAATTGGGCTCAGAGCTGACTTTACCAGGATGTGGGCCTTTTTGTGTGTGTGCCTCAGTTTCTTCCTCTGTCAAAAGGAGACCCTGACTCCTGGGGGTCAGTGTCACGGGGTGGTTACAAGCAAGGATGCATGCAGATCACAGTCCAGCTGCCAGCCAAGTGACTCACCTCTGTGCCTCTTAGTTTCCTCTCAGGTGGAGAATGGGGCTGGCAAGAATAGCTACCTTCTTAGGGCTGCAGGGAAGAGTGAGTGAGACAGTGCACACTGGGTTGACCCAGCCAGGCACATAATAAAAGGATAAAAGGCTATTGGCTGTAAGAAGACAAAGCAGCGGTCAGCCCGCCAGGTTGTGAAGGAGGAGCCTTCTTACTCTCACTGGCTGAAAAGCTCTCAGTGTTTGGAGTGGACTTTAGAATCCTACGTCATCTCGTTACTGATGGGTAATGAGGCCTGGGGCAAGTTTGTTTGTTCTAAACCTTCTGAAACCTCTATTTTCTCATCTGCAAGAAGGGTCGCTAACAACGGTAGCCTCGTGGGGTTGTGCAGAGTGGACTAGCCAGCAGGTAGGAATTACCCGGCACAGGGATGGCCCTCAGGAAGTGCTAATATGTGTGTGTGTGTGTGTGTGTTAAAGTGGTGTCCACTGCTGTGCACCAGCCTCTTCCAAGTCAGACTAAGGAGCCTGGGAAGTAACTGGAGATGCTAGTCTCTACCCTTCTGCTCCCACGTGTAGGCCCTCGGTCAGGGAGGGGGCTCATGACAAGAGGAGAGCCTGGGCAGGCTCTGATCAGGCAGTTCGCTAAGACTCGAGAGGCGGGCAGGCAGACGAAGCAAGACGCTGCCCACGTCCTCTGCACAAGGACCTCTGTGAGCTGCTTGGGGACATTATTTCACTGACTCCTCCCCAGAATCTGGTGAGGTCTTTCCGAGGATCCTTGCCTTACAGATGGGGAGATGAAGTCCCCAGGGTGCCAAGGACTTGGCAAAAGTCAAGCAGTGCCCGTGTGGAGCCTACACCTGAACCCCCGCTTGTCTGCCCCCTAAACTCCTAGCAAGGGCTCAGTGGAGGCAGTGGAGGCATACCGGGAAGCTAGGGAGGCTGCAGAGCCTCCTCCTGAGACCAGACCTTCCAGACTCCGTTATATTCTGAGGGGGATCCTTCCCTCAGTTTCCCGACATGTTTCTTTGGGAAAATGTCACAGCTGCCTGGGTTAACTGAGGGAGGGAAGAGAATGGTCCTAGGGCGCCCACTTGCCAGGGCGGCCAGACTGGCCAGAGAAGCCAACTGGTGGGGAGGCCCTCCCAGCTGATGACTTTGGAGAAGCTGAAGGAACTGGGGATGGCAGAAAGGGGGACATGCAAGACAGGGTTTGAGAGAGAAAGTCTAAAGCTCTGTATCCTTTTGGGCCAGGGCTTTTGTCTTCTGCTTTTTTCTTCTCAGGCTGAGAAGGATTTTTGGACAGATGGGAAGGCAGAGACCATTAAAATTAAATCTGAATGTGCAGGTAGGGAAACTACCAGAGAAAGGGAGCAACCTGTACATAGTCACATAGTAAGCGAGGGCAAGAGCTGAGGCTCCCTACCTTAGATTCCGGGTATGTACTCATGCATTCATTTGTTCCTCCATTCATGGGTCCACCGAGTGCCTGTTACGTGATATACAAAGTCCTAGGTCAACAGCAGATAGGCTTCCTGCCCAGACGGAGCCAGCATACAAGCACAGAGCATTTCAGGACAAGAAGGGCTTACATAGGATGCTGTGATATGGAACATAGGTGACGGTACCATCTTTGGTTAGACCAGTGAGGGAGGAGATGACACCTGAGATGAGACCTAACGAGTGGAAGAAAAGCTGGCCAGGAAAGAGCAATGAGGGCAGAGGAATGGGAATGACTGGAGATTGCTCAGAGGGTGGTTCTTTGTGTAGGCTGTTCAACGGGATTTTGCCAGCAGACAGGAAAGGCCAGACTCACAGAAGAATGTTCACATAGAAGAAAGCAACATTCATGGTCCACACAACCTCCTGAATGTGTGTTCTATCACAGGAAGCTTTATCAGTTCAGTAACTCCAGTTAACCTAACAAGATAATGTAATTGTGTTTGCTTTTGTAAGCTATGCAACAGTGATTTCCTACTTTGATGTCAGTTTTTCGATAAAGTTTTGATTATAGGCAAAAAAAAAAAAAAAAGTAGGAAAACCCTTGGAGTATTTGAGGAACCAAGAAGTAAATAAGTCAGAGAGTTAGGAGGAGATGGGAACCAGGAGAGGTCTGAGAAGTAGGCCTTGAGTTCGTGGTAAGGACTTTGGGTCTTATTCTAAGAGGCCTATTCAGAGTTTGCCTATGTGAGGTACAGCAGAGAGCATGAGTGCTAATTCAGCTGTGAAACCATCTCTAAGGGGTCACAGAGGTGGAGAGAATTGTGCACAGGACAGGACATTAGAGGTGACCATCGTTCTAATGCTAGAATGTGAGCAAGGGCAGAAGGGACCAGATAAAGGGATGGGTTGACTTGAGGACAAAGAAGCTGCTGAAGTCAGGGAGGCCGGAGGGAGGGACAACAGGCAGCAAAGGTGTCACAGATGGTGAAATGTGAGCTGGTGGACAATTTGACTCGGCACATAAGTCATCTCCTGGGGCTTCTGGGTGTTCTTGTTTGATCTTCACAACCATATAAAATACAGTGTTTTTAAAAATCACCCTTTTGTAGATGTAGACACAAAGGATCAGGACAGCGAAGGGATTTTCCCAAAATTGTTCAGTGACTACGAGTCAAGCAAGGATGCCCATTCAAGCCTCTTGGCTCCCATGATGGTACTCTCCCCACTTGGCCTGAGTTATTAGATTTAGACTTGGCTCTGCCATCGGTGGCCCCACTTGGACTGGAGGATTTCCTCCTCTGTCTCTTCCAATTCTAACATTCTCTGCTTTTCTTAGCGATACCAAGGTTGTGGAAGAATACTCTAGGTTGGAAGGCACAGCCTCCACCGAGGCATGGTGACTGGGAAGTAAATGTCCTGAGCAGGGACACCAAGTAGTCCTAAGCAGAAGGACAGGCGTGGCCCAGAAGGAGCTTCTGTGAGAATGCTTCCCATTCTTGTGAACGCTGTACGAATTTAAATTGAAAGGATAAACAGAGCTGTGCTAGTCATGCGTATAATGAAAGGGTCAGTAAGAGATGGAGAAATGAACAGACATTCATTCATTTGATGGCTCGGGCCCTGAGAAAACAGGAAGGCACAAGATGGATGCATTTTCTGCCTCATTGAGGGAGGATGAGGAGAGAGCTGTTGTTTGGTTGTTCTGAGTGCAGAGCGTATGCCAAGAACTGGGAGCTACATGGTTTTCGTGTGTTCCTTCATCCCTCGTCACAACCACAGGAGGTGTGTGCTTCATTATCGTTCATTATTCCCTTGGAACAAATGAATGCACTGAGGCTCGGAGAGGTCCTCACATGCTCAAGGTCACAGGAGTCGGCGAGAGAGCCGGGGCTTACACGTCAAACTCTCCTTTTAAATCATTGCACAATTGCAGGACAGAGAGGGGTGGAGAGGGAGGCAGTGAAGGAAGGACAGAAAGGAGGGAGGGAAGGCAGGCCAAGCAGCAGAGAGAAGCGTTCGATACAGAGAACAAGTCCGCAAACTAGGTGGACAAAGATGTTCTCTGGGACGGTGTGAGCACTTGGAGACCCCGCCTGGGCAGGAGGCGAATGAGGTCATTAAACCCATCTGCGCAGATGGGGGACCCTTTGGGAAAAGTTATATGCAAATATCATGATGCAATGAGGTGAAATCTGAAATCCGCTTGCGTTAGCTCGGGCCGGGACTCAATCAGGGACTGCAGCGTGCTCTTTGGAAAGGTCATCTCCTGTGTGGAGAAGACATTCACGCTCTCAGTTTCTAGAGAGGAAAGCCAGCTCAAGGTCACCGAGCCTGTGAAGGGATGGATGGGGACCAAAATTCAGGCTTCTCCCCCACTGTTATTTTTTTTTCTTTGAGAGAGAGTGTGCACTTGAGGAGGGGGGAGGGGCAGAGGGAAAAGCTCAGACAGACTCCACACCCAGCACAGAGCCCTACGTGGGGCTGAATCCCAAGACCCTGAGATCATGACCTGAGTGGGAATCAACAGTCCAATGCTCAACTGCCTGAGCCACCCAGGTGCTCTCCCCACTTAAAAAACATTTTTTGTCTTTTTTTTAAATTTTTTCCAGCTTTCAGAATATACGTGCATAACAAACCACATTGTAAATCGCTCACCCTTTCTTACTCAAAATCTGCTCCTGAGAGCCTGATTCAAACCAAACCTGACACAAAATCTCCATGTGAGATGTACCCCCACGGAGAGCTCAGGCTCCTGGAAAGTGGTCTGAGCTTGCTGGGACATGCTCTTGTTTTCATCCTTGCCTCCCCAAATCAAAACTCCCAGCGTATGTCTTTCTTAAAAGACACTTTCATATGCTGTCTTCCACTTGCCCACCACAATGGCCCTAGAAGTTAGGTGTTCCCTGTGCCAATGTCATCAACCAGCTCCGGTCTAGTACATTCCAAGCTTCCACCCATGAGTTCCTTCAGTCCTTAGAGTTCCCAGGGCTGGGTATGGCTGACAGATACCAGTTCTACAGCTGGGAACCTGGGGCTCCTTAAATACCATGTCTGTCACCTGTTACTTTGGGCAAATGCCTGCCCCTTTCAAAGAGCCTCAGTATCCATGTCTGTAAAAGGGTGATTGTTTTAGTACCTATCTTACAGAGTTGCCTGACCCATCATAAATGCCCTTGAAAATGAAAGTTCCTATTCTAATGATTTTGATAAGTTGTGACAGGGCTCGTAAGAAGCAGAGGTAGGACTTGAACTTCAATCTGCCACCCACCCCCACCCCCCAGTCCAATCATTGTCCTTCTACTCTGCACTACTTCTCTGAAAATTACTGTATCAGACCCCACCACCTGGCTCACCTCTTTTTTCTTTCTGCTCTGCAGGTCACCCCCTTCCCTATGTCCTGCGACCTACAAGGTGACTGTGCTTGTCGGGACCCCCAGGCCCAAGAACACAGCCGGAAAGACTTCCGGGGATACAGCCATGGCTAAGAAAGGACAAGATGTTGACAAAGAATTCCCAGCGCCAGGACCCGCATCCCTTTGGTATTGATTTCACAGTCAGCTGCTCAACGGAATGGCCTCCCACACCAGGGATCCTTAGCACCCAACCGGTCTGCCTTTAATTTCACCCAGGAAGGACTCATAGTAGGGGCGCATGAACCAAGTCTCACCATGTTGGATAATGGAATGGAATCCCATCCCAAAGTCTTAGAAGGATTGCATATTCAAGTGTGCAGTCCCAGAGCCTAAAATTCTCATCATTTGTCACACAACCACAGCAAGAAACATGTTCTATATTTAGGAATGTGCACATATGTGGTTAGTACACACGCATGCATACGCACCCAAACAAACATCTGCGTGAGGGCAGTTTGGGAGACTGAGCAGAGAGAGAATGGAACATACTTAGTCTTTCCTTTCCCAAGCTCCTAGCCAACACTGCCCTTGGGAGAAAGAGAGTTGCAGAAACTGCCAAGGCCAAGTGTTGAGATGTCAAGATAGCTTGCACTCTGAGGCTTGGAACATGTAGGGCATGCACAATCGTGCGGTCCTTTGGGATTAGAAGTGAAGTGGTCTCTGATCACCTACCTTCTAGGGAAGTAGAACCCAGGGCGAGGTAAAGAATCCAAGGTAGGCAAAGCCCCCAAATTCTTCTGCTGCCATGGGGGTTTTACCCCAACTCCAGGGTTTGAGGCCAAGCTGGAAATGGCATAGGGTTGCAGTGTCAAGGTATTATAACAGCCCCCTGCTTGAGGCCATAATACCCCGTCCAGACCCCACCCATTCCCCAAATCTTGCCTTGGGACCACATTCGCTGCTACTTTTCCTGCTGCTCTATCCTATACATTGAGTACCCCCAAGATGGTAGGACTAGGTTAGGAAAAACCCCACACAACCAAACAGTCTGCCTTAAAAGTGACCCACATTTTTCCATAGCTCCTCACTCCTTAGCCCTTCTGCAAGAGAAAAATCCTCATTGGCCCACATAGTGAGAAGTTAAATCCCCCATGGGTAGGCTTCTCATCCTGGAAGGGAATAGAGGGACTGGAGATGCTGACACCCTCACTGAGAGTCCAGAATGTCTGAGCCAGTGTTAGATTTTATAATCAAGTGGACCAGTGTTAAATGTCTGTGATGTTGGGGCCATCCAGAGACTGCTGGGATAATGGGGACTCTTGAGTTATTATCCTTATCTGAGCCTCCCTGACCCTCTGGGTTAGATCAGGCTTTGGTGCTGAGGACCTCGGTGTGGCCCTGAGCAGCTACAATTCTAGCACAGAGAATCATCTTGGGTATGATCCATCTAAACCATGTTCTCGAGGGCTGTCAGAGGGAAGCCCAAGAGTTCACAGACTCAGTCCCCACCAACCCAACATGGTCATCATGTTTTCCACATCGTCTTCCAGCTACCAGGACACCTGTCAGACCTGTGGTTGGTGAATCCTTCCCTCTTTCCCATGTTTAGCCTCTAAAAGTCAAGAGGAAGGTAGTCCAATGCACGTGGAAGCCCCTACCTCATTAGGGTCCTCTTTGCATGTATTCCACCAGTTACTTGTCCACTCCTTTTGAATTAATATGGGAAGAAATTAACACAGAATGAGGTATCAAGAATGGTCAAGCTGGACATAATCTCTGAGACCTGGAACTGAGACAGTGAGGCAATGGGAGGGTGTCACATCAAGGCTGCTGTAAATCAAGTCATCTCAAATCCCGTGAAAACAATCCACAAAAACAAAGTCTAGCATAGGACTGGGAAACCCCAGGCATACGTGCTGACCCTCCTCACCCCTGCACCTAAGGCAGGTGCTGTTTGTCAGTCATAGTCCTTTTTCCTATGGGGACCAAAAATAACTTCAGGAACCTTCTTACATTAGTCCCAACAGCTGCTGACCTGCTGACCAAGAACACTTGAGAAGCCAACGTACCAAGGTGCTTTTCGCACAGGTGCCCACAAATCAGGATGCGGGGCTTAGATTTGAGTGGCTTGTACCGTATTCCAAACCCCGAGATCAGGCTCCAGAATGGAGAAGCTGCCACCATGGTTAAGGACAGGCTCAGATCCTTATGTTTCTTTCTTTTACGCACTCATATCTCATTCATATCCAGAGCGTTTTCTGTAGTTACAAGGGCCGATCCTTAGCAAAATAATCACAAAAATGGAAGAACTAATCCCATTTTATACTCCTTCCAGTACCATAGAACTCTTGCCAACTAGTAACGCCCTTCTCTTGCCTTGAGTTACCAACGTATGTGGTTAGCTGACAAGACAAGAACTAAGAAAGCTCACCGTGTGGGCCTTCCCAGTTGCTCTATCACAAGAATAAGTAGTGCAAAAAGCCTTGGAGACCCAAAGATGCCATCACTGATAATGGGGTTGCAGGAACCACCTGACCCTCATCCTCTTTCTTCCTTCACCCTCGCCCGATCTGTGCCCACACTCTCCAGCCGAGCAAAGCTACCTGGAGGCTGACTTCTATCTTCCGACTCACAGACTGAGGCCAGTAAGGAGCCACCCGGTCTCCTCCTGACCATCATTCAAACCTGTTACTCATACATTCGTATTTGCCAAGGCTATTGGGCAAGACAGGCTACTTGACGGATGGCCAGCCTCATGCCCACATGGAAGGCCCTTCTCAAAACTTAGTGACAGAGACTCCGTTCTATTGGTGCAGTGCACTGATTTCTGGCTTCCTTTTCATTCTGGGAATAAACTCATTGTCTTATCCCTTCAATTATCTCCTGTTTAGGATCATGGAGTACTCACAAGGAGGCAGATGTGACGCACTGTTGTCTATCAGCAGCTCAGGGGCCCTAGAGCAGATGGGGGTTCTGGGTCTGAAGAAGTATTAGCCTGTTGGCAGCAAGAAAGAAAGATGAGGAAGACGATTCTCCAAACCCTGTCTTGGGGACCCTTTCCAAGCCACAACCCTAACTGCATGCTCAGAGGACTTGTATTACCCCCATATTCTGTGCCAACAACCTCTTAAGGGAAGGCAGTCCCTGGGAAGTGCATTTTGGTGGCTGAATTAGGGTATTAAGAAAGGGAGCGATCGATGATCATAAATAGCAGAGCTTTGAAGACGGAGGTATCGGCTGCTCCTCCTGCCTTCAGCATGTTGAGTTACTGCCTAGACAGTTCTCTTGGTCTTTTTCCCACCTTGGCCCATGCTTAAATGCTATTTGTTGAAAATAATTCTTGGAGACAGATTTCAGCTACCTCCCTTCCAGGTTCAATTTAACTTGGTTGTAACTGTCAATTTGTGATCGGTCTTACCTGTGTTTTAAAAAGAAAAAGGAAGGAAGGAAGAAAAAGACAGGAAGGAGCAAAAGAAGAAAGGAAAGTTAACTGTTTTGGAGTTTTTGTGGTGTGTGTGTGTGTGTGTGTGTGTGTGTGTCTGTGTGTGTGTGTGTGTGTGTGTGTGTTTCTGGAACTACTTCAAGTGGGAACATAAAAAGGAGAAATTAATGGTAACAAAGCTGTACAGATAGAGATCGATAGAAGACAAAGAGATGAAAAGGAAATAAAAATGCATGATTAAATAAGAATTAAAAAAACACTATTTTTGTGCTTCCTAAAGGGAACTCTTTATTCTACAGGCTGAGTAGGTAGACACAAGCATAAAAATTTCCCCAGCAGGAGACCTAAAGTGGGATTTTATAATGCTGGTATTTTCTGTACATTGTGGTAGGGTCCAGGAAATAAGGCATCCTCTCCCTTGATATGTAGTTGTTGTTGTTGTTGGGGGAACATTTTGTCTGTATGTCTGGTGGCAGTTGGTGGTAGTAGGGCGTGGGGAGGGCTTGAAATCGGTTTTCCCTGATATTAAGGGGACATAGTGTGTCGTGCTTTTCCCGTTATAAAATGTTTGTATTTACCAGTAGAGCACTGGGCTTTCTAAAGACTGCACTTAGAATCACACTGCACAGTCCACTTTCCTAAAAAGCTGCTACATGACCAGACAGGTAATCCCCCTGGTTTTTGAGGAATGACACAAAAACAAACCAAGCAAAACAGCAACCATAAAAACTAAAGAGCAAAGGAATAAAAGCCTGTTCTTTTAACTTCTTCAAGTTTTGCCAAATTCCTCCTGATCGTTTGATCTTTAAAAGAATTGTAAAGATAGCCAAGAAAGGAGTTCTGTCTCTAGGGAAAGAACCTGGAACTCTTGATGCCAGGCTGCAGTTGGACAGCGATCATGAACAAGTCAACAAAGAGCGTCTCCATTTGCCTCAGTTTCTCCAGATGCAAAATGGGGATGATATTACTTACCTACCTCACAGTGGGATGGCAGGGGATGGTGAGGCCCTGAGGTTCTAAAGGGGCTGTGGCAATCTGTGAGAGACACAAAGTCCGTGGGTCACTTCTCAAGAATGCACATGCCCAGTGGCCATTTATGAAAGACAGGGAGTGCTCATTTGCTATTTCAAGGAATAAAGCTGGACTTCCTGGACTTTATAATCCACCTTAAGAGAGAGGCTTGTGTTTGGGGATATGTCACTCATAGGCACATTGGATTTTCTCCCCCTATTCTGGCCTTTACCAGTTCTAGAATTTGATTAAAAGCCAATTACATCTTCCAGTGTAAAAGTCAGTTTACTGTGTGGTCTATTCAAGACTCATGGGCCATTTCCAACCTCACAGAGGAAGGGAGTCACTAAAATCCCTTCTCCTTCTCAGACTTAAAATTCCACATCAAGTGTTCCATTAAAAGAAGATACAGCATTCTGAGTGCAAACAACTCGGGGTTTCTTAAACTAATACACCAGCAGTCAGTGAGGAGAATTTTGAACAATTCTTGAGTTGCTTTCTTGGGTCTCTATAATCAATAACCTGTCCGCAGATATCTATCTATATAAAGATATTATATATAAATATAAATTTACATATATATGCACATGTATATATAGTTGTACATATATGTGTGTATATATATACTTAAATGTAATATTTACAAAATAAAACTGTGATCTCGTCTAGAGAAAATGTATTCATATTACAAACTGCTCTTCCATATTTATGTATCATATTATGCCTTTTTATTATTGTTATAATTATTATGGGTATTTCTAATTATTATGATGTTGAAATCTGTTTGGCACCTTCTGGAAACAACCAAAAAATGACTCTATTGAAGTGCTTAAAAATCTGTTCTCATGAGAATTCTACTGGCCTACTACTATAAAAAAAAAAAAAAAATCTAAACACCAAAAACAAAACACAATTCCAATCCTTTTTCTGTACCTCACGCGCATAAATTTGCTGCTCCTATTTTGAGTTTTATTTTTTTCCTGTTTATGTGTTTTTATGGATCTAAGTTAAGTCTTTCAGCAATATATAAAATTGTAAATAGTAAACCTTATTTATTAAGAATGTCATCTTTTTTAATTTATATTTACACAATTGTTCATCTAATTTATTTTTTCTATACAGTTTTAAATACTCAGACATATTTTGCTGTTTGTGATATTTTTATCCTGTTCTCGTGGATTTGTTTTTCCATACTGTTTTCTCTGGTCTCAATTACAGGTTGGATCTCACAAAAAAAAAAAAAAAATGATGTCAAAGACAGAAATATTTTGCCACTGTTGATTACTATACCTTAAAATTCTATATTATGAAAATATATAATAGCTTGTATGCTTCAATATGTAGCAGTGTGGTTTCTGGTTGTTGGGGAAATCTAACACACCTATGGACACACTCTGATAGAAGGGAACCCCAGGCCCTCGAATGAGATCAGTGGTAGCATGAGCTCAAAATCAATATATACCCAGTCTTCTACACAAATAACTCCTGAGAAACATCTACATTTTGCATACTCAAAAACTGAAAAATATTCTCACATGTTAAAAAAAAAAGTTCTGTTTTCAGGGAACTGAAACAAATATCACTACCAGCTCTATCTAGATTTTTGGATGCTGTTTTCAACAATGTGCTTCCAACATTCTTTATTTTCTTTTTTTTTCTGGATAATTGAACGCTTTGTCATCCAGTTCATCCAATGAACCTGCAGCTAAGGCTGAAGTTTTGCTGTTTTTGATCTGCCTACTGGATCTCAGTTTTCATCTTATCACCACTTAGAAGCCATGTGATCTTTGGGAAGTTATTCAATTGCTTTAAGATTTAGTTTCCCATCTGTAAAATGGAAATAATGAAAGGACCCACCTGGTGCTGTTGTTGATGATAGAATTAAGTGAAATAAATATGTAATGTTTTTAGAACTACAGCACACACAGAATATATTAACTCTTGTTATGATGATGATGAGACGGGTTGCTCGTGATAACTGAGCATGAATTTTTTTGTAATACATGAATTTTTGTAATACATTTGTAATACATGAATTTTTTTTGAGATCTCCTTATTTTTTTAAGAGAATAAAACCAAGATGTACCAAAGCAGTCAGGCACTCGCAAAGGCATGGCCACAGAATAAAGAGCTCCCCAAACACTGAGCTGTTGGCTGCTCTACCACTGTAACACAGGTCAAAATACGCTGGTACTTCAAAAGTTTGAATCTTCACCAAAGGGAAGTTTGGGGACATCAAGGTGAATTATATGAAAGGATACAGGTAGAGAAGTCAAGAACTACCCAAAGTAGGTTTTCTGGACTCTCTGCACACAGTCTACTGAGAGACAGGATGGAAAGCACCAAAGAAAAAAATCAAAGTCATTGCCAAATGCTGCCAGATAAATGGTTATTTCCAAAGAGGAATAATGATTAAAGAGAACATTTTCCTCAGTTCTTTTCAATTTACTGTGAAGACTGAAACAAGATTTAAAGAATAGTTTCATGAAAAGAAGCAAATATTTCCCAAAGAGAGAATAGAGGAAAAGTCTTCATATAGTTTTTGGACTCCCTGGATTTGTCTGCAGAGATGAACTCATGGAGCAGAGATTTCCCCTGGTTGACAGAAGATATGAGTTCTAATGTCTTCTCCCTCCTCCTCTAACCCTAACACACACACACACACACACACACACACACTAATGTTCACTGGAGAAAGTTCACTGGGTTTTAGTTGCTTTATCTGTCAAATGGGAAAATGACTCCCTTCTCACTTTAAAACAGACAGGGACATTCAGCATTTACATCCGTTTGTATTAATGCAATCAAGAAATGGGCAGAAGACATGAACAGACATTTCTGCAAGGAAGACATCCAAATGGCCAACAGACACATGAAAAAGTGCTCAACATCACTCAGCATCAGGGAAATCAAAACCATAGTGAGATACCACCTCACACCAGTCAGAATGGCTAAAATTAACAAGACAGGAAATGACAGGTGTTGGCAAGGATGCGGAGAAAGGTTTGTTTTATGTTATTGGTGGGAGTGCAAGCTGGTACAGCCACTCTGGAAAACAATATGGAAGTTCCTCAGAAAGTTGAAAATAGAGCTACCCTATGACCCAGCAATCACACTACTGGGTATTTACCCTAAAGATAAAAATGTGTCTTGGGGCTCCTGGGTGGCTCTGTCATTAAGCGTCTGCCTTCGGCTCAGGTCATGATCCCAGGGTCCTGGGATCGAGCCCCGCATCAGGCTCCTTGCTCGGCAGAAAGCCTGCTTCTCCCACTACCATTCCCTCTGCTTGTGTTCCCTCTCTCGCTGTGTTTCTCTCTGTCAAATAAATAAAATCTTTAAAAAAAAAAAAAAGATAAAAATGTGTCTTTACATGCATGTGCACCCAAATGTTTACAGCAACTATGTCCACAATAGCCAAACTATGCAAAGAGCCTAGATGTCCATCAACAGATGAACGGGTAAATAAGATGTGCTGTGTGTGTGTGTGTGTGTGTGTGTGTGTGTGTGTGTGTGTGTGTAATGGAATACTATGCAGCCATAAAAAACCAAAATCTTGCCATTTGCAATAATGTGGATGGAACTAGAGGATATTATGCTAAGTGAAATAAGTCAGAGGAAGACAATTATTATATCTCACTGATACGAGGAATTTGAAGAACAAGACTACATTACACTGACTCTCTCCTCTTATGATTATATTAGGTCTGTTTGCGCTAAAAGCAATATTATTTAAATACTCCAGGGGTGGAAATTGTTTCAACTTAACCTCAACATAGATTGACTGGTAGTGATTGCAATGCTGGGTTGAGAAAGATTTTTATAATGCATCCAGGCTTCAGGGGAAAGGGTAATGTGACCTTGGGAAAGTCATCTCATCTCTCTGAATTTGTTTCCTCATCCAGGCCTGCCTATCATGGAAATGGAAGGGCAGTATAAATGTTCTAGTTGCTTTTCTGCGTTTAGTACAGTTTCTTTATTGATAAAATGTAAACTGAAGGTTAGGTGGGAGAGAAGATTCTCCAGGGCTACAGCTCATGCTAGACACAGAGCCCCCTCTTCTGCCTCTCTGGTCAATACTCTCTCCTTGACCAGGATCCTCTTTTCTAACATGATGAGAGACATCATCATCTTTAGACTATCTGGATCCCCTTGAACAAGTTATATTTTCCCAGAAGTTTCCATCCATGTCTAGTAGAGTCTTGTTTCTTGGAATGACAACGAACTTGTCTCAAGCCTATGAGAAGAACAGGTTATGTGCACTTCTCTAGATACCTTATTCTCTACTGAGCAGTTAGGGTGGGGAAGGCAGCCTATATAATAATCTTTAAAGAAGGTTCCATTTACTGAGAAATCATCTTTATCAAATCTTTAATTTACTGCTAACACCAATGCTATAAGCACATATCTTTAAATCCATTTTGTGGATGAGAATATTGAGATCCATAGAAATGCGATACTTTACCCAAATACACAGTAAACAAGTAGTAGAGCCAGGATCTTGGCCCAAGCATGTCAGATTTCTAAACCCACAATTTTATTTCTTATGTTATTCTTTCTTTCTATCATGATACAAATGGGAAAAGATTTGTTCCAGTATTTGCACTAGCTAGAGCAAATTTCTTTTCTCTGGTCCTCGGACTTCCCATTTGCAAAATGATAGTACGAACTAAGGACCTTTCCATTTCTTACAGTTAGTGATTCTATGATGGATAGTCTCAAAAGTTCTAGACATAAAGGTACAGTTTATCTGAGGTAAGAGGAAGGGAGTATGTAAGTCATTCCAGTTCGTTTGTAGAACTGCTGCTTTTGAGAGCATAATTTATGCCATCTTTGGAAAGGATCAGTGTTGGTTTGTAGAATGAAGCAGCACAGTCAACAGTTGAGGGGAATCTGGGCTGGCAGTTAAAGCACTTAGTGGGGAAATGTTACGTTTATTTCTAACTCCCTCAATTTCCACATATCTATTTTGTCCACTGCCTTACTTACCATATTCAGTAAAAGTAGGTAGGGTGCCTATTCATAAAGAGAGGCATTAAAAAGGACTCTTAGTATTTTCCTGATTAAGAAGATGCTATGAGAGTTTCTAATGCCAAAGATAATGCCCTAAGACCCAGCAATTCCAATTCTTTATTTTTTGAAAGATTCTATTTATTTATTTATTTATTTATTTGCCAGAGAGAGAGAGAGAGAGAGAGATCATAGGCAGGCAAAGAGGAAGGCAGAGAGAGAGGGAGAAGCAGGCTCCCTGCTGAGCAGAGAGCCAGATGCAGGGCTCGATCCCAGGACCCTGAGATCATGACCAGCGCTGAAGGCAGAGGCTTTAACCCACTGAGCCACCCAGGTGCCCCAGCAATTCCACTTCTAAGAGTACACCCAAAAGCAACGCATACATGTATTCACCAAAAACAACTTCTAGAATATTTAGAGCAGCACTACTGATGACAGCCCAAACTTAGAAACTCACCAAATGCCCATCAACAGTATGGTGGGCAAATAAGCAGTATATATTAATGCAATGAAATTCTACACAGCAATAGGGACAGATGAATAATACAAAATAAATCCCACAAAAATGATGTCAAGCAAAAGAAGACAGACATGAAAAATACATACTCTGGGATTTCCATTTTATGAAGCACAAAAATAAGCAAAGCACAATTAATGGTGCTGGGACAACTGCAAAAGAATGCCAAAGAATGAAATTGGACCCCTACCTCATACCATATACATGAAATGATTCAAAATGGATCAATGGCCTAGATATGAAAGCTAAAAGCATAAAATTCTTAGAAGAACACAATGACCTTGGATTTGGTGATAGATTCTTAGATATGGCACCAAAGCATAAACAACAGACGAAAAAATAAATTAGACTTCATCAAAATTAAAAACTTTTGTGCCTCAAAGGACACTATCAAGAAACTGGAGAAAATATTTCTAAATCATTTATAAAGAATATACAAAGACTATTACAAAAAGACAAAGAACCCAATTGAAGATGGAAAAAATAACTTGAATAGACATTTCTCTAAAGATTAAAGACAAAGGATGGATATAATGAAACAATGGAATATAACAAGTGTTGGTGATGATGTGGAGAAATTAAAACCCTTGTACATTGCTGGTGGGCACATAAAATGGTGCTGCCATTGTGGAAAAGTTTGTTGGTTTCTCAAAAAGTTAAACATAGAACTGCCGTATGATCCCAAAATTCCACTCCAAGGTATACGCCCAAAATAATTACAAGTGGATACTCAAAACAAATACATGTACACACGTTTGTAGCTGCACTGTTCATAACAGACAAAAGGTGAAACAGCCCAAATATCCATTGATGAATGAAAGGATAAGCAAACTGTGGTAGACACAAACAAAAAGATATTATTCAGTCTTGAAAAAAGAATGCAATATTGATGTGTGCTGCAAAGTTGATAAGCCACCAAAATACTGTGTTCAAAGCCCCTAACCAAAAGGTTACATATCATATGATTCCATTTATATGAAATATCAGATTTGAATATGAATAAATTTGAATTTGAATATGAATAAATTCATACAGAAAGACACAAATTGGTGGTTGCCAAGGACTTAAGGAGGGTCAAATGGGGAGAAGCTGCTTACTGGGTACAGGGTTTTATTTTGGTATGATGGCAATGTTTGGAACTAGATAAAAGCGGTGGTCTCCCAAGGTTGTGAATATGTTAAATGCCATCTTTAACTTTGGGCTCCGGGTGGCTCAGTCAGTTAAGCATCTATTTTCAGCTCAGGTCATGATCCTAGTGTCCAGGGATGGATCCCTCTACTGGGCCCCTGCTCAGCAAGGAGTCTACTTCTCCATCTCCCTCTGCTGCTGTCCCTGTTCATTCACCTTCTCTCTTTCTCACTCTCACTCACAAACAAACAAATAAATAAAATCTTTTAAAAAATAAAGTCATTAATTTTGTTATGTGAATTTCACTCAAATAAATTATTTTTTAAAAAGAGACTGGAGAGGTGCCTGGATGGCTCAGTTGGTTAGCAGCCAACTCTTGGTTTCTGCTCAGGTCAAGATCTTAGTCCCCACATTGGGCTCCCTGCTCAACAGGGAGTCTGCTTGTTGATTTTCTCTCTCCCTCTGCCTCTGTCCCTTCCCCCTGCTAGTGTGCTCTCTCTCTCTCTCTCTTTCCCTTTCTCTCAAATAAATAAATATTTAAAAATTTTTAAAAATAAAGAGACTGGGAAAAAACCAAATGTGAATAGCAAAAAATAAATCCATAAATTATTAATAATAACAATAAAGAGGAGGAGGACAAAAAGGAAGAGGAAGAGCAGGAGGAGGAGGGGGAGGAGAAGGTAGGAAAAGGAGGAGAAAGAGGAAGAGGAGAAGAAGGAGGAGGAGAAAAACTTCAGTGCCCTTAAAAGTCAGGATAGTGGGATCTCTCAGAGAGGTAGAAAGGGTAGTCACTGGATGGGAAAAGAAAGGGGGCTTCTGGGAGGCTAGTAATGTACTGTGTCTTGATTTGAGTGCTGGGTACACATGTCTAATTTTATGAAATCCATCAAGTACTTATACTAAGTGTACATAGTTTTCTATATGTATATTATGTCAATACCAAAGTTTTTAAAAAGATTCACTGGCAAAAATGCTCCGTTAGAAAGAAGACATTTTTTCTAGAATATTTTTCTGAAATGGAGTAAGACCCCACTTCAGTTCAGCAGCGTACACTGACATCCACATTCCCTCCCAAATTAGCAATGATTGTTTAAAGCACAGCAAAGCTTGACTATACAACGGGTGGGGAGGGGAAGCAGTGTGCTGGTATTGTGGGAGAGTGGGTGGTCAGGAGCCCCAAGCTCTAGCTCCGCTGTTCTGCTTTTTATAGCACTATGTGACCACCAAGAAGTCACTTCAGTGCTAACCCTGAGGCTTCCTTCCTCCTTTGGGCACTGGGCATAATAATGACCAAGAAGAAGATGAAATGAGCTACTTTGAGTCTACTGCTCTCAAACGGAATAATGTGATAGAACTTCTGCAAGAAATGTCATGGAGAAGTGGGTGGAAAACAGCCAAAAGAATGGGGCTCATTCCCTTGGGAAACACATCGTACCCCAAACAGAGTCAGAGCAGTTTGTAATCTGCTTTCCCCAAGGAGCCTCCACGTAACGGTATTGCATCTATGCCACCATCTATTCTGTTTGGATCTGCCTCTCCTTCCCTTGCCTCATATCCTTGGGAGACTGGCTAAGATGTAATCAGGTCAAAGATTCTCAAACATTTGGACCAAGTGCAATATTATAGGAAATGCCAACAAGTCAAGAGAGCTTCTTTAATCAAAGAGGGGATGAGGAACTCCCCTAGTTGGCCCATGCCTATCTTCTCTAACTAGTCCAGAATCACCTCAGCAACTCCCTAAAGCTTTGGGACTCCAAAGAACCTGATGTAAATGCAACTAATCTAATCTAGTCTATTTTACAGATGGGGAAACTGTCAGAGGCTCAATCAGAACTTGGATTTGGCACTTGCCCAGAGCCCGAGTAGAGGACAAAGTAGCATTGTTGACTAACTTGCCCTGCTCCTACTTGGGTCTTGAAGGGAGGCAGTAATCTGTGGGTTCTTGAAAGCCTGGGTTCCATGCCCAGAGACAAAATGAAGAGGGATCTTGAGATGCTTTGTTTTCCCTCTCCTTGACATGCAGCTTGGTCACTGTCCACTCCTGGGAGTGGGGGATTTCTTATTTTCATATTGTCTTGAGGCTGCACCATGCATAATCCAGCCTGGACTACCTGCCTGGCTGAATGCTTTCATTTCCTTCTTTAAGCTGTGGCCCTCTAAGCCAAGCAGAACTCTTCCCAGAGGATACAGAGATGGTGACGAAATGCCCTGGACAATGTCTGGGTGTCAAGTTGCTGAAGTCGTTGTACAAATAGCTCCTTCCATATAAGCACCACTTATTACCTTATAAAATACATTTACTAACTTTTAAATATAATCATTTATCCAATTAAATGTTGAATAATTGTTTCGTTAAGCATTACTATGTGCACTGCATTAGACTGAGCACTGGTAAGATTGTTGGTCAAGCCAAACAGCCACTGTCACAGCCCTGAGTTTATCATCCAACTATAGCCAGGGGCAAGCAATCAGCTCATTGGAGTGCAGTGCTGTAAATGTGGGAAATCATCCCAGAGGGAAAATGGCAATTATTGCAAGCACAGACAACAGAGTGTGTAAAGACCAAGGGGTAAAATAGGGCATGGCTTGTTTGGGGAATGCAAGTGTTCAGGCTACTAGGATCTGAACTGGGGCTAAGGATTAACTGAGAAACTACAGTCAGGAAGAAAGGTATCAGCTGATACCAGGGAGTTACATAGATAACAAATTGCCAAAACCTCAGTAAAAGTGTGTCTTCATTTGGGTTCCTTTAGAAGCAAATCTTGAATCAAGGATTCAAGTACAAGTAGTTTATCGAGATGATGATCACAGTAACCATCACTAGAGAAGAGGGGATGTGAAATAAGTAATGGGAAGGTATGGATATTTTCAGGGAAAGGGAGGTCAGGAACAAATTTTAATTCTGAGTTAGAGTTCTTGGCGCGGAACAAGAATTACAGGAGAAAACTGGGACCGAGAGAGGCTGGGGCAGTGGTCCAGGTGAGAAATGATCTGGTGATGATGGGGCAATGATGGAAAATGCAGTTGGGATCAATAGAGTTGTAGGAAATAGTAGGATAGTATCATTGATTAATCTGATACTAAGGACTGGGGGGAAAAAGAGAGAGCATGATTTACTCAGAATATACACATTTGCTGTGGACAACTGGATATTCCAGGGTGTTTAGGAGCTAAAAAATAGCCAGAAAAGATATAAGGACCGTGAGGAGTCAAATACATAGCAATTCATTTTTTACAGAAACAGGGAATTTAGTGCAGGAAATATGACAGACATGGATTTTTACATGAGTCCTTTTAGCAGTTTAAAGTCACGGAAAACTGTCCAGAGCTCCCAGGATTAACCTCCAAACAGAGTAGAGAACTTCTTGTCCATAGTGAATGATGCCCTTGAGTTCTACTGTAGCTAGGGTCAACAGAACTTCTTAGGAACTACGCCATTCTTATCACCGTTGTCCAAGCCCCTCTTCCGATCAATGGTTCTCAAACTTCAGGATGTATCAGAATCGCCTGAAAGGTTTTTTACTGGGCCCAACCCCAGAGTTTTTGATTCAGTAGTCTGGAGTAGGACCAAAGAATTTGCATTTCTAAACATTTACCATATGAAATGTTTAGGGCAGGAGGCAATCATCAGAGACAGGGCTGGAGAAGAAATTAGGAGACTTCTTAGAGGAGGTAGCACTTGAGATGAGCCTTGAAGAACCAGTAGGACTTTAGAAAAAAGAAGGAAAGAGATAGAAAAACTCATGTCCACCTGACTTTAGGACTCTACATTGTCTCTCTCATTTCCTCTTTCTCCTTCAAATATATGAGGAAGCACACAAGTGGTATCCTTTCACAAAAGTTTGTCTAGGAGGTGGTGTCCTCTCCTATGGCTCCTGCCAGGAGCCTGTCTAGGCTTTGCATGGAAAAGACAGCTCATTCTTGATACCCTGTGCCATACGGAAAACATTCATTTCCAGGATTAAAAGCACATTAAGGTAACACACACCACATGTAGGAAGGGAAGTGACCAGACACCCTATTTTCTCCAATCCCTGAGAAATAGATATAATTCATCTATCTATCCACTCATCTGTGTGTACACCCACATGCGCGCGCGCGCGCACACACACACACACACACACACACACACACACACACACACTCTCTACCAGCACAGTCCAGGCAGGCACAATTTCCAACCTCAAAACCTCTTTCCAAGGAGCCAAAGTTCTCCAGACATTTAGTGCACTATCTGAGATTTAAGCCCAAACCCTGGTATTTTTCCTCTGCTAGGAGAATGGCTTTTGGTTATTACACATTTTTCTCTGTGTTGATCTTTTTAAAATATTTCCATAATGCTCCCTGCCAGATGGTTTCATCTCAAACATGTGTAGCTTTCCTGTAATTCATGTCGTGGTTACATCAGTGGTCAGGACTCCATTCACCTGTAAATTTAAGTTGTCTTCAGAGCCTGAAATTCGTCAACAAGCTCAATTCTTAGGAATAGAACTGGTCGAAGTTTTAGCTTGCCTAAAGCCTTCACTGCAGATTCTGTCTGCATTGCCAGACTTGTCTTTTGCTACCATCCTTCCCATCACCTACCCACCACTCATGTTATGCTCTTGCTAAACTGAACTTCCTTTAGTCACCTTAGCATGCCATGTTTTTTTTTTTTTTTTTTAAAGATTTTATTTATTTGACAGAGAGAAACACAGCGAGAGAGGAAACACAAGCAGAGGGAATGGTAGCTGGAGAAGCAGGCTTCCTGCCGAGCAAGGAGCCCGATGCGGGGCTCGATCCCAGGCCCCTGGGATCTGACCTGGGCCGAAGGCAGACGCTTAACGACTGAGCCACCCAGGCGC
>CM053615.1:62992492-63022557 GCA_028646535.1 Procyon lotor
TTTTTTTTTTTTTTTAAAGATTTTATTTATTTGACAGAGAGAAACACAGCGAGAGAGGAAACACAAGCAGAGGGAATGGTAGCTGGAGAAGCAGGCTTCCTGCCGAGCAAGGAGCCCGATGCGGGGCTCGATCCCAGGCCCCTGGGATCTGACCTGGGCCGAAGGCAGACGCTTAACGACTGAGCCACCCAGGCGCCCCGCCATGTTTTTTTAGTTCTCAGCTATGGACTCAGGCTCTGCTCTTTACTTAGAACACTCTCCCTTAACTATGTATGCACAGCTTACTCCTACTCATTCCTTATGTCTCAGCTTAGATGATTAGTGTATTAATAATTATTATTGTAGCTTAGGTTAACGGCAGGCTCACTATGTGCCTGACATGAAATTAAGTACTTTACATGCAATCACTTATTTAATATATATAAAATAACCCACAGAAGTAGATATAATTATCAGTATTGTCATTTTATAAATGAGGAAATTGAGGTAAGAAATTGTAAATAACTTTCCCAAGGTCGTAATGACTAGTCAGGGATAAAATCTTTTGAAGCCAGGCAATCTGATTCTGAACACTGTGAAAATAACTGTCTAACAAGGTTCCTTAAAGCCTTCTCCAAGTTCAGCTAAGCCTTTGTTGTGTGACCACTCTTGTTGTCACTAGACTTCACTGTGTGACCCCTCTTGTGGGTCCCCACCAGCCCCTATTACTTGCAAAGCTGTCCTAAATATGCTACATGAATTGTCCATTTATTTCTTCCATTCCTCAAAAACACACAGAAGCTGTTTCCCATTCAACCTGGCTCACAGTAGGTCTGTGATTGTTTAAGAAAGATATGAATAAATTTGAACAAGACAGAGCCTGAGTCAATTTCCATTCATAAGAAAACACATGCTAATTCAATTAGTGATATAAACCCCAGGCTGTAACTAAACCAATTAAAATTTAGAACAAAATTTTTCAGCACTTTGACAATGCCTGCTAACATAAAAATCATAACATCAATTACCAATCTTTTTCATTTATTCATGAAAGGAGGCATCCCAAAGACTTCCAGTTGTTAAGGCTTCCTACAATAGGCAAGTGCATAGAGATAAGAAAGCTTAATTAAAAAAATAACAATCAGTAATTCCGACACGTAGTACATCTCAATTGCTTGTGTTTAAAATAGAGTCAGATCTGGGTAAGAGTTTGGCTGAATGAGTAGGAAACTATGTTAAAAATTTGATGTCAGGTGGGAAATTGGGCAAATGTAAGGCCATCTGAAACCAGGGAAAGGGGTTGGTAAAACCAAGACTATACAGGCCAACAACCTGAGAGGTCTACTGAGTTTCATCTGAAGATGGGTCCCAGCCTTCATAGGCTCAGATGTGAGGGTTTGCCAAAGTTCTCTGCCTCCGAGTAGGATGGGTTTTACAGGCTGAACCTCCAACTGGCAGCAAGAAAAATGAGGGGTTATCCTGGGCTGACCTGCCCTCCTTGCTTGATACCGTGGATTCTGAAGGAGAGGGTTGCTGGTTACCACTTATTTCAGAGAGCTGATGATTTACCAGATTCCTTGGCTTAGACTTCACTGTGTGACCAGCTTTATCCTGACACCTGACCTCTCTACCATACCCTGTCTAGATCAGTTAAAAATCTGGTGAATCTTGTAACACTGAAAAAATAGAAAATCTGGTTCCAGGACAAAAGACTCGGGGTAGCTAAAGCAAGCCTGAAAAAGAATAACAGGAGCACCTGGGTGGCTCAGTTGGTTAAGCATCTGCCTTCAGCTCAGGTCATGAGCTCAGGGCCCTGGGATCAAGCCCCATATGGGGCTCCAAAAGAAAGAAAAAGAAACCTGGAGGCATCATAATTCCAGACTTCAAGTTATATTACAAATCTGTAGTAATCAAAACAGTATGGTACCACAGAGATATGAAAAGGTGTTCAACATCATTTATCATCAGGGAAATGCAAATCACAACTACAATGAGATATCACCTCACACCTGTCAGAATAGCTAAAGTTAACACAAAAAACAAGAGGCGTTGGCGAAAGAGTAACCCTCCTGAACTCTTAGTGGGAAAGCTAACTGCTGTAGTCACTCTGGAAAACAGTATGGAGGTTCCTCAAAAAGTTAAAATAAAATTACCCTATAATCCAGCGATTGCACTACTAGTTATTTACCCGAGGAATACAGAAATACTAATTCAAAGGGATATATGCACCCTGATGTTTATATGTCTATAGCAGCATTATCTATAATGGCCAAGTTATGAAAACAGCCCAAGTGTCTATTGATTGGTGAATGGATAAAGAAGATGTACTATGTGTGGATACACACACACACACACACACACACACACACACACACTGGAATATTACTCAACCATAAAACAAGTGAAATCTTGACATTTGCATGGATGGAGTATACAGTATTTTGCTAAGTGAAATAAATCAGAGAAAGACAAATACCATATGCTTTCATTCATATGTGGAATTTAAGAAACAAAACAAATGAGCAAAGACAGAAAAAAAAAGATACAAACCAAAAAATAGACTCTTAACTATGGAGAACTGATGGCTACTGAAAGGAAGGTAGGTGCCTGGGGGAGGGTTAAACAATGATGAGAATTAAGGAGAGAATTTGTTGTGCTGAGCACCAGATGATATATGGAAGTGTTGAATTGCTATATTGGGCCCCAGAAACTAATATTACATTGTATGTTAACTAACTCGAATTAAAACTTAAAAAAAAATGGTTTTTTAATTTTCAATTTTCACAGGTTTTCCGGTAAAGCAACATACTTTTTTTCTCTTTCCCATGCAAAGTTGGCCATTCTCCCTTCTTCTTTTCTTCTGCTTTTTGCTTTTCTTGAGTTCCCTACCTCAATGCAATTGGCCAGAAAGAAACCAGAAACTTGAAGATAACTCTCCTGCTCCCAGAATGATATATAAAAATCCCATTACACTTATGCTAAAGCCCAGACTCCATGGATGGCCACGTGGCTCTGAATGACCTAGCCTGGTGCTGTTCAGCACAGCAGCCACTAGACAGCTGTGGCTATTAAGCACTTGACACATGACAAGTCTGAACTGAGATGTGCTGTAAGTGGAAACTGCACACTAGATGTCTAAGAGTTTGTACCAAATAATGATGATGATGATGATGATGATGATGATGATGATGTAAAATTTCATTATCTGTTGTTCATATTGATCACATGTTGAGACAGTAGTATTTTGGGTATTTTGAGTTAAATAAAATCTATTAATAAATTTGCCTTGACTTGTTTCAATTTTTAAATGTAGCTACCAGAAAATTTAAAATTACATGTGATGAGGATGTGGAGAAAGGGGAACCCTCTTACACTGTTGGTGGTAATGCAAGCTGGTACAACCACTCTGGAAAACAGTATGGAGGTTCCTCAAGATGTTAAGAATAGAGCTACCCTATGACCCAACAACTGAACTACTAGTATTTACCCCAAAGATACAGACGTAGTAGAAAGAAGGGACACATGCACCTCAGTGTTCATAGCAGCAATGTCCACAATAGCAAAACTGTGGAAAGAGCTGAGATGCCCTTAAACAGATGAATGGATAAAGAAGATGTGGTTCATATATACAATAGAATATTACTCAGCCATTAGAAAGAATGAATACCTACCATTTGCATTAATATGGATGGAACTGGAGGGATTATGTTAAGTGAAGTCAGTCAAACAGAGAAAGATGATTATCATAAGGTTTCACTCATATGTGGAATGTAAGCAATAGCATGGAGGACCATAGCAGAAGGGAGGGAAATCCAAAGGGGAAGAAATCAGAGAGGGAGATGAACCATGAGAGACTATGGATCCTGAGAAACAATCTGAGTGTTTCAGAGGGAAGTGGGGGGGGGTAACAGGGTATGGGTATTTAGGAGGGTAGGTGCTGGGATGAGCACCGGGTGTTATATTTAACTGCAAATCATTGAACACTACATCAAAAACTAATTATGTACTATACTGTGGCTAACTGAACATAATAAAAAAAGTTACATGTGACTCACATTGTATTTCTATTGGATGTTCAGCCTCAATTCCTGTCACCCTTCCTACCATAGTTAAGGCTCTGGGTACGTCAAATTCCTTTTAGTCCTTCTAACCTTACAAGTCCTCTGTCACTCTTCAGCCTTTATTCATCTAGAGCAGTTTTTTCACTTAATTTACTCTTACTCAACCTTTGTGCCGGAGTTCAGATATTACTTCCTTGGAGTAGTGTGGTATGTGGCTAGCCTTTCCAAATTTGAGTCTTTGTGACCTCATGATCCCATTTTTTTCCATCCATCACAGCACTGGTCATGCAGTTATAATGGATTTTTAAGCAGCAAGAGTGAAGAAACTGTTACTATATGTGGCACACAGTAGGTGCTCAATAAGTACTTATGAAGGAAGTACCCGATAAGTACTTATGAAGTACTTATGAAGGGAGATCTAATCTGATTGTACTGCATCAATGTCACCCAACACCCTACAACAGGGATTGGCAAACTATAGCCCACAGGCCAAACCCAGCCTACCATCTATTTTTGTAAATAAAACCTTACTGGAGTAGAGCTATGCCCATTCATTTCCATACCAGAAGAGACTAGTTGTGATAGAGACCATGTGGCCCACAAAGCCTAAAATATGTACTCTCCGACCCTTTAAGGAAAAAAGTTTGGGTCGCCTGGGTGGCTCAGTCAGTTAAGCAGCCACCTCTGGCTCAGGTCATGATTCCAGAGTCCTGGGATCAAGCCCCACATCAGGCTCCTTGCTCAGTAGGGAGCCGCAGGGTCCTGGGATCAAGCCCCACATCGGGCTCCTTGCTCATTGGGGAGCCTGCTTCTCCCTCTCCCACTTCCCCAGCTTGTGCTCTATGTCTTGCTATCTCTCTCTCTCTTTCTCTCTCAATAAGTAAATTTTAAAAAAGAAAGGAAGGAAGGGAAGGAGGAAGGGAGGAAGGAAGGAAGAAAGGAAAAAAGAAAGAAAGAAAGAAAAAAGTTTGCTGATCTCTGTCCCGTAAGATAATGCCCAGCTCTTCAGCACAGGTAGCTGCTTACCTGTCCAGCCTTATCTGATGATACTCCGCCTATAATACCTCTGTTTCAGGTGTGCTGAGCTACTGGCAATGCTGGAAAACATCCCACATTCATGCTCATCCACTCCATGTCCAGACCACACTGTAGCTCTCAACACTCTGTAACATACATAATATGTAATTATCATTATATAAGATGTAATGAAAATGAATATAGACCCCACCCATCGGTAGGTCTGCTTTAGACTATCAACTAACTGCTCGAGAGCAGGGACAACTTACTCATTCAACACGTATTGATGAAGGGTGCCCAGAATGGGCCATTAGGAGCTAGAGACTGTAGTCACTCAGCATATGTCTGAGTGAATGGACGTCTCCTATCAGAATGGCACTTTCATCTTCAAATAATGCTACAAGCAGTGAAGTGAAATTAGGAGTCAGACCTGTTTCCCTTCCCAGCCTTGACAGGCGGGCAGACAGGCAGGCAAGACAGGAGGGTTGAGGACACCGATCTGGGAGGTAAACTGCCTGGGTTTGAATCTTGACTCTGCCACTTGCTCTCTGTATGATCTTAGGGAAACTGCTAGGCTCTTGACTCGTTCCCCTTGTCTCTAAAGTGGGGGTAAAAACACCCGTCTTGGAGAAATGCCATGTAGATTCAATGAGCAACACTAGACAGGCAAAATGCAACAGACCAGTTCTTGTCCAACAGTGAGTGCTTTGGAAGTACTGGCTATGTTATCACTGTCATTGCTCTTGTTATCATAGCTTAAAGCAAGGGCATGCAGCGACTTGAGGAGCCTCATTGGTCAAATGGGGTTGCTGACATTTGCTCTGCCCACTTTGCTGTGGGAATCTGACTAGAGACATTAGTGGGAGGACTCCATGACCTATAAAGTCCTCTCCAGATGTGAGCCGTGGTGAAGATTAGCTCCCAGATGTGTGGGCCAAGCCACGGCTAACACATCTGCAAGGCATAGACATCTGGAGGCCTGGCATTCCATCATCTCAAGCCCTGCTGCCCTTTCCTCTCCTGCTCTACTTCCTTTCTTCACACAGCCCCTTGTCCCACCTGGGGCAGTTTGCCAGTTCCAGGGTTGGAGCAAGAGGAATAACATTCTTCTATTTTCTTTCCAGTGTGGAAATTCCATCTCTTTGCAGTTTCCATCATGTCAGGGTTTCACAGAGGGTCCATTAAGACTTCTTATGGGAAGAGAGGAGGGTGTGGAGAGAAGGAGGGAATGGGAATCCCTTTCACTGAGATTTTTACAAGCACCCCTAGATAAAATCTTTCCATCCAGTCACCAAAGCCCTTGGTGGGTCACGGCTACTGCTAGAATGTGATTTTTTTTTTTTAAGTAGGCCAACAGCAAAAGAATTCTTCATTGAATCAAAACAGACAACCATTGCAACTTTTTCCCCAACCACTTTTTCTCTTTGCTTTCCCAAACACAACATCACCTAGGTTAGTTTGCAAAGCAGTTTCGGATTTAAGGCTGAGGCTGTTTTGTAAGGAATCCCTAAAAGCAAGTCAGTTTGGTTCAATACATATTTATTCAGCATCAGGCACCGTGCTGGGCCCCAGGGGTGAATGAAACACTACACTGTTGTTGGAGACAGTGCAACCTTTGGGGAGACAGTCATTAAACCCAGACCTTTCTAATATGCTCTGGTAGGGCTAACACAGAAGAGATCCCTGGCACTTGGGAATCAGAGGAGTGGACAAGTACCCAGCCTTTGTGTTGCCTGACCACAGCATAAAAGCAAATACACCCTAAGTCTTCCATAGCAATATCGTGAATAAATGAAGCCTCTATTTGAGAGTTCAAGGAAGACTTCCCCCCAAAAATACTCATGGACCACAGTTAAATATATGTGCCACGATTCATAGGTTGCAAGTGACAGCAACAGAATATGGCACGGAGAGAAATCATTGCAAGCATTTGGAGGAGCATGGCCCATAGATTTCTATCTGTGAGAGAAGGCTGGAAAATAAGACCTGAAAGAGTCTGAAAGCCAGGTGGTTTCAGGGGCTCAGAGGCAAGAAGAGCTCAAAAATTGTGCTCATCAGCAAAGGAAATAGTCAACAAAACTAAGAGGCAACTGGGAGAAGATATTTGCAAATGATATTACAGATAAAATTCTGGTATCCAAGATCAATAAAGAACTGCTCAAACTCAACACCCCAAAACCAAACAATCTAGTCAAGAAATGGGCAGAAGACATGAACAGACACTTCTCCAAAGAAGACATATAAATGGCTATCAGACACATGAAAAAATGTTCAACATCACTGGCCATCAGGGAAATACAAATCAAAACCACAGTGAGATACTACCTTACACAAATTAGAATGGCCAAAATTAACAAGACAGGAAACAACAAGTGTTGGTGAGGATGTGGAGAAAGGGGAACTTTCTTATATTGTTGGTGGGAATGCAAGCTGGTACAGCCACTTTGGAAAACAGTATGGAGGTTCCTCAAAAAACTTAAAAATAGAGCTACCCTAGAACCCAGCAATTGTACTACTAGGTATTTACCCCAAATACAGAAATAGTGAAAAGAAGGGGCACATGTTACCCCAATGTTCATAGCAGCAATAACCATGAAAGCTAAACTGTGGAAGGAACCAAGATGCCCTTGAATAGATGAATGGATAAAGAGGATGTGGTTCATATATACAATGGAATATTATGCAGCCATTAGAAAGGATGAATACCCAGTTTTTGTATCAACATGGATGGGACTGGAAGAGATTATGCTAAGTGAAATAAGTCAAGCAGAGAAAAACAAGTATCATATGATTTCACTCATATGTGGCACATAAGGAAAAACATCGAGGGCCACAGGTGAAAGGAGAGAAAACTATTAAGAAATCAGACAGGGAAACAAACCATAAGAGACTCTGGACTCCAGGAACCAAACTGAGGGTTATAGAATGGAAGTGGGGGGATGGGGTAACTGAGTTATGGATATTAAGGAGGGCACTTGAGGTGATGAGCACTGAGCATTATACATAACTAATGAATCACTAAAAAAATTATATTTTTAAAAATGAATACATTCTATGTTAATTTAAAAAAAATTGTGTCCAGGCTTTACAAACTCCAGCTGTTCCTCTCTAGTACCACTCTGCTCAAGACTCAGAGTCCTGGGAGTGAGACTCTAGTTGATACGTGAAGGTCACATGCTCCCATCTTCAGTGGGAGATATAACAGTTTAAGTTCCACCAAGACCATACCCAAAGGGACAGAGGTGGTTTCCCCCTTCTCCCTGAAAAAAGAAGGGGGTGTGTGGCTGAAGAGTAATTGCTGCTGAGCAGCCAAAAAAGATACTGCAACCACCTAACACAGTCAGGCAGGGGGAAAAGAAAAGGTAACTGAGAGTGTGCCATGATCATGGAAGCAAGATGAGCAAAAGTTATGGAGGTCTAGAAAAATAAGGAATGGGCAGAGAATTTCCAGAAACAATATTATTTGGGTATAAAGCATGAGATAAAAAAAAAAATAACTGGGTATGAACAGAGGTACACCATGGCGATACTTAAACTTGAAATTGCACTGTGGAGTGCTTGGGATAATGACAGAGGCTAGAGAGTCCAGTGTCACCCTTGCCTGTGTCACTGCTGCTTGGAAATAGTGTGTCATTTTTGCCCAGCATCAAGGGCTACAGCATGTTCTGTGACTGTTACATATCCCATTGATACTGGGACAAAAAGATTAAACACATCCTAATACCATTAACCCAATTACAGATGTGCTAAGCGGGCTCTGAGCTTGGTCCATCCCCAAGTGGAAGTTTCATTTGAAGACTTAAAAGGAACAAGGGTGAAAAAGTCTCATTGGTGGCCCATGCCCCAGGCCTCTAGCCAATCACAGAAACCTCTGCTGCCCAATAATCATCTTGCTGTTTTTGTTTGTTGATTTCATTTTTAGTAGAGGCCCCAGTGTCTTATGTAACAGAACACATGGCTGGGTGAGAAGCCTTCTCCCCGAAGTTAGGTTTTCTTGGAACTAAGAGTGATGCCAAAGGAATAACCAATTGAAGACGCAAGAAAAAAATCAAATCACAAGACTTTACTGAGCACCTACTGGGTGCCTATTCCAGGTCCTTTCTTATTTATTGACAATGTCTTCCTTACAGTGAAATGTCCCAGTAAAGTAGATGAAACTGATGATTCCTGTTTTTCTGGTGAGGAAAGGGAATTTCAGGTCTGTAAAGTTCCCACGTTTGGGGAAGCTGGAATTTAGTTCCAAGTTTGTTTGACTCCAGAGGCCAATATTCACTCCTCAGAATTACTCGATCCTTTACAGTTATTTCTGTAGTTATTTTGTTCCTTGCCACAGGGTCCCAAACCTCAACTTGGTTGACTGTCGATTTGTACCTCTCCAGTGACGGAAAGTTCACCACCTCATATACAAAACTGGCCTCTCCGGGAAACCCTCTTGTCTCCATTCTGTTTTATTGAACCCCAACAAAGGAGCCCATTCCTTCAGCTGCATTTTTACTACAACAAATCTGAAGGTGAGATTGAGCCTCAGCATATTCTCCATATAAACTCACAAACTCTTTTCTGTGGTTGCAAAGGTTCTTAAAAACCATCTAGATCTATGGTTCTTAAACAAGGCAAATATCACAGTCACCCTAGGAAACTTGGAAAATACAGATTTCCAAGTCTCTCCCAGGACTTACTCAACTGGAGTCTCAATGAGTGGGGCCAGCAATCTGTACTTCCCCCAAGCTCCCAGGCATTCGGAGGTTTCAGTCCATTGCTCCAAATTATATTGCATGGGATATCAAGATCCAAAGAGGGGAAGAAATTAGCCCAAAGCCACACAGCCAATCAGTCATGCTTTTACTTTCTGATAGGGCAATGCCAGCCTTGCTGATCCCCATAGACAGCCCCTCTAAACATACACCTCTCCATCTGTCCTGGGGAAGGCTGATTGTGGACTGTGGAGTAGAATAGCTTACAAGTGAGTGAAGAAACTACGTCATCCCTGATCATAAAAGCTAGTGAACTGCAACCAGGCTGGTATTTGTACTACAAAACCTCCCAGGAAGGCGGGCCACCCTTGGCACTGGCCTTGCCTCTTGAGCAGAAGTTAAGACTTTCTTCCCTGCCCCTCCCAACCTGCACAGACGTCAAGAAAGAGGATGGGCCTTGGGTTGCCCAGGGGTCAGGAAAGCATTAGAGATAAAATTCAGGGAATATTCCACTCTTGGTTTTGCCAGCTGCATGACCTTGGACAAGTACTTTTTTCTTTCTGGCCCTCAGTCTTCTCATTTCTAAAATGGGAGAATTTTAGAAATGCACCAGGGTGGTTCTGAGAACAGAGCTGCGGAGTCATGACCTCTTAAACGAGAACTCCATCACGGCTCCTTACTGACGGTATCACTCCGGGCACATCACCTACCCTCCCTGTGCCTTGGGACTTGTTCTGCAAACTGGGGATGCCAACAGCTGGGTTATGGGATGTGAGTGACACCTAAATGAGATAACTATAAGTAACATGCTTGGCACAGACCCTGGCTGTGGAAAATGCTCAACAAATGGTAATTACTGCTCTTGTTGTTATTATAATTGGTCATTCTAATCTGAATCCCTAAGAGATGAGCCTCTCTGACCAAATGTGGAAGACTTACATTTGAACAACTGGACTCCCATACTCCCAACCCCCATAAAAAAGTCTTGTTATACACCAGACTTCACCAGTTCCTTCCCACATGGTCTTCTTGGTCCTCCAGGGGTCCTCAGCCACCCCATAAGTGGACCTCTTGGTAGAACCCAAGGGGGATTTCTCTTGGGGTTAGAAGAGAGACGCCCAAAGACCTGCTCTGGGGTGAAGACCCTGTGTGAACACGAGTCCAGGCTCAGTTTCCTCTCTCCAAAGTACAAAGCCTGTGTAGGGCAGGCTTCATGAACCCTGTGCTAAAAGACTCAAATTGGCACACATTTCCTGAGCACCTAACATCTGCTTCAACCTGCTCTGGGCACAGAAGATACGAAACACGGTCCTACCGAGGAGGCGACATCTTAAGGGAAAATAGAAACTTAGAGGGATAATCAGAACTCGATGGGTTAGGAAGAAGCATCACACATGAATGGGGATGGTAAGAACCAAACAGAGAAGGCCTATCCCAAATTTGGGGTATTTGGTCAGAGCAACTTTCCTGAAATATTTAAATAACACTTCTCCTCTAGGAGCGTGCTTGGTAAACATCAGTGTCTTCTACAAATATACAGGAATGTTTATTCCCTCCATTTCCAATTGTGGGCCTTGAGGACTCAAGAATCCTGGAATAATAGAGCAGAAGGAATTTTCAGAGAAGTGCCAGTCCCACCAATCTGCTTATGAAAAGATCATGAGGGTAAGACCAAGGAGAGACTGGCCCAAGGTCCCACAGCATTTTAATGTCACAGCTGGGTGCAGAATCTGAATTCTTATTTTTAGTCAAAAATTTCTTGTTTTTATTTTATTTTATTTTTATTTATTTTCCCCCCAAATATGTTTATTTTTTCAGTGTTACAAGATTAATCGTTCATGCACCACACCCAGTGCTCCATGCAATATGTGCCCTCCTCAATAATTCTTAACCTCCCATTGGGCATTCACTGCTTCCTGAACTGACAAGCTCCTCCCTTGCCTCTTTGCCTTTTCCTTCCTTCCTTCCTCCCTCCCTCTCTCTCCTCCTCCTTTCCCCCTCCCTCTCCTTTCTTTTCTTTCTATGTCTTTTTCTCACCCTCCTTCCCTCTCCTTTCTTCTCTTTCTTTTCTTTCTTCTGTGTCTTTTTCTCTCCCTCCCTTCCTTTGTTTCCCTCTCTCTCTCCCCACCCCCACCCACTTGTCCAGCAGAGCACACCTGTGGTCCCTCATACTCCCCGGCTGCCAACTCCCGTAAAACAGGCAGAGAGCAGCCTGACTTCAGCTACAGTATGTACAAACACATGCAGTGATGTTTCCAAAGGCAGACAGACAGTGAGTGCCTTTCAGGGTTTGGCAGTTTTATGGGCATAGGCCAATTAAAAAGCACACCCCCACACAAAGCCCAAGCCCATGGATTTTGTTTGGCTGCAACCTTCTCTCCAGGCCTTCATACACTGCAGTGATGGCAAATCGGAAGGTTACTTCTCTCAAGGGATATGTATGCTTCCTGGGATCCTCCCTCAGAGTCTCCTCATTCTAGGTATCAAGCTCAATTTTGCAGGATGTTAGCCATGAACTAGGTCCAGTGCAAGACTCGAGGGAACAAACAGAATCCTACCCAGACCATGCCCTTGTGTTGTTCATTATCCTATGGGGGACAATGACACTGAGAGAGGAAAATGCTGGGATGGAGATGGGGAAGTCCTCATTGTAAAACCCCAGAGGAAAGAGTTACCAACTTCCTCTGGGACAGGCAAGAGGTTTTAGGGAGGCAGTGAAAGACATTTTAGCTGGATCTGCATAAGCTGGAAGGGCATTCCCCACAGAGAGAACAGCACATGCAACGGCTAAGAGGGAAGGTGTGAGGGGATACTGAGATTTTTTTCAGTGTGGCCATAAAGTAGGATGTTGAATACAAGAATGACAATAAGAACACTTGTATAGTACTTGTTACACACCAGGTACTATTCTAAGTATCTGACATATGTTGGCCCATCCTTACTAAAATCTTATGAGGGCTGCTGTTACTTCCCCTAGTTGGCAGAGGGTAACAGCAAGGCACACAGAGGGTGTCACTTGCCCAAGGCTATTGGACTCTTGACAACTAGTATCTTGTATGATCAGGAGAGGAACTTGAGTTGTCTTTAGGCCAGTGAGTTGGCTGGGGATCCAGGCTCTGCTCCAGACTTGCTGGGACCTTAATCCTCTCTAGACTGGCCAGATGGAGCCATTCATTCTCCCACTGTCAACTTCAATGGAAGGTACTGAAGATAAAAGGGAGAGAGAAGTGAGAAATGTTACTCGTACCTAAGTTATCATCTAATATAATCCCCCATGTCCATGGCACATCTTCCTCCATGTGGTGGGGCATATGGGGAACGCAAGTTCTCCACAGAGGGTGAATATCTTGCTAAAGGCCCCACAGAGGGTGAATATCTTGCAAAAGGCCACAGAGCCACTCTACTATAGAGACAAGACTAGAAGTGAGAAAGAGGAGGGAGGAGGAAGAGAGAGAGGAGGAGGAGGAGGGAGATTCCAGCACTCTTAAGTCTACATTCTTTTCCACAAATGTCTACATTGGCTTTACACAGCCCCTCAGTATGGTTCATATACTGGCATTTGGAAGTCATACCACATTCATACAGTTACACATAGGTCCATGCATGATTTCCACATAAAGCTAAATGATATTCTTTGCATTCTTATATTCTGATCACCACATCTGCATGATACAAATTACTACTCTTCCATGTACTGTCCATGTACTTGAGCCCAAGTGGATTTATTACCACTTCATGTCCCATGTTCTGCCTGTTATAACACTCAGATACCAGAGAGGAAAGGGAAGATCCAAGTCGCCAGGCCTCTTAACAAGTTCTGTTGAGTCAAGCTCCTTAATATCACTCATATCCAGCCTTACTATTGCAATGATCCTAGCTAAGGCATCATCTTCCCCCTAAACATTTATCTCTTCTCCTATCCCATCCCATCCTATCCTACTCTACCCTATTCTCCCTAGTCTCTGTGCTTTTGGCTCTTTACCTTCTCTCTGCTTTCCTACTCTGCAGCCAGAGGTATCTTTTCAAAATGCTTCTCTGCCTATGTCAAACCCTGCTTTCAATTCCATGCCTTCCAACAGCCAATATATTCTGCTCTGCCAACCTCTCCAAACACCCATCTTTCAGCCCACAGCAATTACAATCTCTCAAATATGGTACACTCTTTCATAGATTGCTGTTTTTTACACATCCTTTGACTGTGAAGGCTTTCCTGATGCCTGCCTTTCAATGGCAGAGTTAATCTGGTCTATCCTTTCTTGTGTACATAAGCTGTTGTAATAACTATTTATTGAGAGCTTTTGTTTTCAAGCACTTACTGGCTTTATACACATTAGCTAATATAACCTTTCCAACAGTCCTTCGAGGCAATGTATTTATCCCCTTTATGGATGAAGAAAGTGGGGCTTAGAGAGGTTAAGGCAATGTCAGCTAACTTGAGCCTCTTAATTAGCAAGACCTGCTGAGTTTGCCTTAGAAATTTCTCTCAACATCCAACCCCTCCTCGCTATAAACTGTAGAGCCAATATTTAAACCCAGATTGGCTTGACTCCAAAGTGTCTGATTTTATCATATTATATTAAATTAGCTAAGTTCCAAAAGTTTCTTAAAGGCAGGCTCCGGGTCCTGTTCATCTCAGCACTCCAAATCTGGAAATCAGTCCTCAGGCAATGGCTGGAAGGTGGAAGGACATAGCTTTCGACTTAGGATGGGGAAGAAGGGCACTGCATCCATTTGTTCTAGGAAGCACAGTTATCACTGGTTTGAATTACTTCATCTGTCCAAGTTTAGATGTCAGTATATCAATATCATCACTAACCGTAGGATTTGGAGCAGGCTATTCAACTGCTTTAAACCTCACTTTCTTTAACTGGAAAATGGCAGTACTAGCACATGGCTCTTCTGCACATGGTTACATGAGATCAGTGTGCAGTCACTGATGTGAAGAGCATCCCTACATAGTAGTTGTCAGCATTTGTCTATGCAGACCCCTATTAATCAGAAGCCTGCCTAGAGAGATACCTTCTCAACCACACAGGAGGAGAGAGTCATGCAGGGGTGACTTCCTATGCAACTCTAACACATGCATTCTTTGGCAGTGGAAACCACACAGAAAGTCCCATCTTTGTTGGCACGGTGGGGCAGGAGCTCCCCAGGCATTTTCCATGGTGGCACATGGGTCAGTCCAGCCACATGGAGGCTGGGGCACTCAATCCAGCAGCCTCATTTGTACTTCAAGAATTTTCCTGTCTCTTTTTCCCATGAAACATCTTAACAAATACTGGTCTGACCGATTTCCCTGATGTGGCAGGGCACACACACACACACACACACACACACACACTGTATCTCCAAGCTTCTGGAATCCCACTCTGGAGAGACTTATGGTGGCTGGGAAGAAGCACAAGGCTCCACATGCCAGGAAAAGGGGGTTGAAACCAGAGAGGGCACGAGCAGGTGAGTGAGTTGGGGACAGGCTGATGGCACATATTCTCATGTGCCAGCCAACTTTCACCAACTGGGTGGCGTTCGGAGGCCACAGTTGTCTGTGAGAGTCTCGGAGGAAGCCACACACCTCTCCTTGGGGCTCCTGCATCACGTTAAGTTCTGCCATCACAGCCACTTCTCCCTGAGTTGAACTTTGGATACTATTTACAGTTCACGTGTCGTGTAGGACTGCTGATCACAAATTCCTTATCTTAATCAGAATTCTCTAGGCCTCTCCAGACAAAACCTCTACGTCATCTCTCCAAGATTCAAAGCATGATGCATATTATCTAATAAAAAGAGAAAAGACCCTACTGTACATTTTGCTGACATATTACAGTTCTCAGCTCGTTCAAGACTCATAATAAGCCCAGAAGGTGGGACTATTACAACCCCATTTTGTTGATGAGAAAATGGAGGTTCTGACGGCAGGTTACTTACCCAAGGTAATAGCTGGTGAATGGCGACAGAGACAGAGTCAACTTAATCAGGCTCAGACCACAGACCCAGCACATTGGGGAGTTTAATTTGCTGCAACTGTTGAGCTAATTTTTTCCTCAGGATGGGCCAAGACAATGGAAAGCTACAACAATGGGGTGACTCAGCGAAGGCCAGGGACCTAGGGTTCAGGAAAGGGTATACACGAGAATAATTTAGAACAGGGCTTGGCATGTGGCAAATGATATATACCGAATACTGGTGTCCCCCTGAAACTCCTATGTTGAAACCTAATCCCTAGTGTGATAGCATTGGGAGGTGGCACCTCTGGGAGGTGACTAGGTCATACGGGGGGAGTCTCTTGAATGGATTAGTGCCTTTACTGGAGAGACCCCCAAGAGCCCTCCCTCCCCCTTTCTACCATGTGAAGATACAGCAAGAAGACAGCTATTCCTGAACCAAGAGGTTCTCACCACACACTCAATCTGTCGGCACCCTGATCTTGGGACTTACCCAGCACCAGAATGGTGAGAAACAAATATGTGTTGCTTACATCAGTATTCTATTATACCAAAACTAAGACAGGCAAGTAACAGAGACAGGCAGGTGTTCAATGAAGAAACTTACTTTTCTTTCTTTTCAAGATTTGGTTCCTCTCTGACTCTATTATGCCTAGGAGTAGAAGAGTCAGCAACACTACAGGAGAAAGTTATTCATCTAAACTCCACCTACATACTTGCAGAAACATAAATCCAATAATAGTAAAACGTCGTGAAAGAATATCTTTGAGTTTAGATTGCTGGAAGTTGAGCACATCTCTAGGTACCTGGCTTATCTGGAAAGGTGTCCCTGTGCTTTGTTTCCCCTTGTGTAATAGGGTCAGGGGGTGAGAGGGTGGTGGTCAAAGGGGGCTCAGCATGTAGATCTTCAGGAAGTGGACTGTTGACCTCATAGGCACTCATCAAAACCGAGAAGTAGGCATATTTTTAACTCTTTATATTTTACTGGTATTCAGTTTCTCTCCCTCTCTGAATTCCCACAGTGCCTTACTCTCTTCTAACAGGTGTCAGTCTTGCTTTATGGAATATCTGACCTACATCCTTACTCCCCCAACCAAGCTAGCTCCTGGGATGTAGTACCACAATGTTAAGAATCTGTAATGCCTCTTTGTACTCATTATCCTCCGGGTAACATACTGGAAGCAGTTCATTCGCCTTTAAAAGGAGACTCCAGTGACGGAATGTCTCTCTGTGACCTCAAGATCAAGCTGCCATCACTTCTTGCCTGGAAAATAACAACAGTCACTGTTGGGGGGGCCTTCTCTAGCCCCACTTCCAGACCTGTGGCCAAAACAACTTTTCTTAAAGAGCAAGCTTGGCATTTCACTCTGTTGACATGTGTGGTGGCTCTCGGTTACTTCTAATACTATCAAACTTTTTGTCCCAAACTTCCAACATCTTGCCTAGCTCCAGCTTTCCCTCTAGCTTCTAGGGTCTCTATTGTCACTGCAAGTGCTTTTAGGGGCACCTGGGTAGCTCACTTGGTTGGGTGGCTGACACTTGATTTCGGCTCAGGTCATGATGTCAAGGTCTCTGGTTTGAGCCCGTCAGGCTCTGCACTCAGCGTGCAGTCTGCTTGAGGATTCTCTCTCTCCCTTGGCCCCTCCCCTGCTTCATTACCCTCTCTCTCTCTCTAGAGTAAATAAAGAAATCTTAAAAGGAAAAAAAAAAAAGGAAAGTGCTTTCAGCCCATGGGGTCCCTGGATGGCTCAGTCAGTTAAGCTTCAGACCCTTAATTTTCAATCAGGCAATCAGGTCATGATCTCAGAGCTGCTAGACCAAGCCCCATGTTGGGCTCTGCACTCAGTGTGGATGGAGTCCATTTGAGACTCCTTCTCCTTCTGCTTACTCCCCCTGGTCACACACACTCTCTCCATCTTGCTTAAACAAACAAACAAACAAATAAGTAAATATCTTTTTAAAAGGTGCTTTCAGCCCTTGAATGTATTCTTTTTTCTCTTATTTCTGGACTTTTGTTCATGGTGTCCCATCTCATTTTTTCACTCTCTGGTTTATTCCTCACCATCTTTTGGGCTTCAGGCATCCCTTTTTCTAGGAGGCATTCAGAACTCGTGTAGTTTGTCTCATGGCCCAACGATGAGTCTAAATAACCTCTATTCTTCCCCTGCTACAGCTTGAAGTCGCTAAACTGCTTCTCTACCCTCTCCATCGGACTGTAAGCTCCCCAAGAGCAGGGAGCTTCTCACTCTCTAGTTGCACGTCCAATGTCTGGTATATAGTAACTAATCAATAAATACCTGTTGTGTGAATAAACAGAGGTCCCCCAGCAGCAAGAAACACTCCCCAAGCAGAAAGAGAGACAATAAGAATTTTTAATGCATGGAAAGTCCTGCAGGGACTCTGGGCAGACCCACAGGTAGCAGGAAGAGGCAGGGATCCTGCAAACTCAATAAAGTCTGGGGAAAAAAAAAAAAGTCATAAAGACCCAAGCTTCCTCACTGCACCAATCCTCGGGGCCTCCTTCCTGATGATGAAGAGGTCAGATTGTCTCTCCAGAGGTCTCCTCCAGGGTCCGTTGCAAGAAGGAAGCTGAGTGTGGCAGGAGGAAGGAAGAAGAGCAAAGGCCGCTTGGTCTCCACCTGAAAGCTTCCACCTTGGGACTGACTGGCATTCGTAAGAAAAAGTTTAAAAAGGAGAAACTTTGATAGAGTCGAATAATATCTTAGAAAAAATAAAAGAGAAAAATGGGTAATTCCAGTGGTTACAAAGTTCTCTGTTGGCTATCCACAAGAGAAAGAGTTTGCTTTGGCCTTGCTGGCAAGCCTCATCTGCCAGGCCCATCCTCAGCTGTCCCCCAGCCCCCCCAGGCCCCAGGATCCACGAGAGTACTGCTCCCCCTCCCATGGAGAGTCTCTGTGCTCATGGAGGGCGGCACCCTCCCTCACCGGCCCTTGGACTCCCCATACGTGTTTCGGGCCATGGACACCATCTTCTCCTCGCATGTGATTTTGGTGTCCTTGAGGATGCTGTACCACACCATACCCGCAGGCCGGACCTCCTCGCTGCGGCAGAAAAGGTAGGGCACGGTATCCACGCGGCTCTGGATGTAAGCGCTTCGCAGGAGGCTGGAGCAGTGGCTGCTCACCCTCTCCAGTCGCCGTAAGATCAGGTGGGCCTTCCTGAAAGGGAGGATGAGAGACAATGATGAAGAATGAAGTCCAGATCCAGGGTTAAGCCTTTGAAGGGTGAATAAAAGTCAACAGAGAAATGAGGACTTCCTGCCCCAATAATCTCTTATCCATTCAAGGCCCGAAGGTGGTATTTCAAACACCTACTCAAAAATCACCTCCAAATTTTTCCTCTTCAACTGTGCAATGTGGAAAAAGTGGAAGTGATGTATAACCTTTGACGCAGCATTTGCATTTCTAAGATACAAGAGTTCCAGGACTTACAAGGTCAGCAGCCTTGGGACTCTGACCAAGAAGAAATCATTATAATAGTGATACACAGCAACAGCAGTTACAGCTAAAATTCACCGACACCTGTCACACTAGACACAGAACAAATGCTTTACCTACATTTAAAGATTTTATGTAATTTTCACAACAGCCCTGAAATACTGTTCTTTCCACTTACATAAATGGACTGGGAAACTGTGGCTCAGAGAAATGACATTGCGTGACCAAGGTCAAACCTCAAGTTGACCTTGAGGCATTTGGATCTAGGCCTGAACACCCACAAAGTCCTTCTCTAACTTTAGCTTTCGTGTTTCTCTAGTTCTCTCACATTTTTTCTTTTCTCACAATCACAAATTTGGAAATCTTTCATCAAAGCCTTAATATCTAAGTCCCCAGATCAGATTTCTCTATATCTCATTTTCCTCATCTCTAAAATAGTGATGATGGTTTTAGCATCGTAAGTGGTGGTTAATATCTACCATGAGAAATGCCCAAAGCTGGGCACAAAGTAAGCTCCCAATAAATGATACCTATGATTATAAAGAACTGCTATGATGGTGCCTTGGGATCAAGGTCATACTAAATACTAGTCTGAGCAAGAATCACCTTGTCCTGTGGTGATCATCATTAGCAACTTATCTAGATCCCTTTAACCAGTAAGAGAGAGAGGATCCTTGAGGTCATTTGATGGCTGCACAGAAAGTTAAAGCTAGCAAGGATCTCTGAGACCCTTGGGTTTCCCCATGATGGCACTGTTGACATTTGGGCCAGAGAGTTCTCTGGTTGTGGGGTGTGTCTTGTAGGAAGTTTAGCAGCATCCCTGGGCCTCTGCCTATTAAATACCAATAGCACTCCTTTGCCCCAGTCATAGCAGTGGAGTTGTCTCCAGACATTAGGGATTATCCTCTTGAGGGGGAAAACCGCCCCAACTGGGAACCACTGACCTAGTCTGACCTATTCTTATTAAATCCGAAAGCTGAGGCTCAGAGAGAGAAACAGATAGCCTTTTCCGGGATCATACCATACGTTAGACATCATCGTCAAGGTGCCCGTCACCATGTGGAATCCAATTTTCTCTACATTCCATCATCTTCAAGATACCCAAGGCCTAAACGAGCAGCTCTCTTCTGCCGTCCTCCCCATGCCCCTCTGAGATCCCAGGAGGGAGGGTGTTTTACGACAACAGACCCCACAAATAGGAGACTGTGTTAGGCAGCTGCATGGCGGCTGGAAGAGGGCCGGGCTTCTGCGTGTATGTTTTGTGGGCACAATTTATGAGGTACCTTTCAAAAAGTCTTCTTTGTATAGTTCACCACTTGGGCGGAATATTTCCTGAGGTGCCAAGAATTCATAGCTTCATAATCACACTCGAGTTGCCACTCTGCCCACAGTCCTCTCTCTCTGCTGGCAGGCACCTCCCAATGAGGAGCTGGAGGAGTTCGTTTCTCTCTCCTCCTGGTTTGAGCCCTTGCTCTGTTCCTTACCAGCTCTGTGTCCTTGGGAAATTTATTTAATGTCTCTAAACCCGTTTCTTCACTTGAAAAATGGGGCTGTTGTGAAGTTACAGGAGATAAAGTCATTGACTACTCATTTACGGAGCACGTATTTTATGGTAGGGCTCCCTCTTCAGTGTGAAAGATAGACAGATGGAAAATTACAACACAGGTAGCAAGGACAATGATAAGAGGAAGTATGGGAGCTGAGCTGGGGGGAAGTAGAAGAAGGTGCCTAGGTAGGAATGAGAATATCCAAGGCGGCTTCCTAGTAGAAGGGCAACTTGTGTTGAGTCTCAAAAATGAGTAGGAGTTAGATGACGAAGGCATAACAGGAGGCAGAGGTAAAGGCAAAAAGATAAGGGATTATATAGAAGCTGTGACAATTTATGGTGGGAATGCCAGGAGTACTGTGTGTAAGTGGGGGCACTGTGGGGAATCGGAGAAGTGGCAGGGGCCAGGCCATTGGAGCTTAGGAACTAGGGTGTTGGTTGTACAGCCTGACTGAAGAGGTTCAGATCCTGGTTCAGCCACTTACCAGCTCTGTGATACTGAGGGAATTGTTTAACTAGGTGTGACCCAGTCTCCTTATCCATGAAATGGGAATAATACCTGTATCTACCACAAAGTCTTGTTAAAAAAAAAAATGGCATTGATGAATCTGTAACAAGCCTTCAATAAATGTTATCTATGATTTTGCTCTGGAGGGCAAATCGAGGAGTGATCAAAGGGTTTCAAGCAGCAATGAAACGGATTCAGAGCTGGACTATTTAAAAACGTTCCCAGCTGCCTTGAGAATCAAACAGGGGGGAAGAGCCAGACTGACAGCAAGAAACCTGGTCGGGCACACATCGAGTGTTAAGTGTTTCCTATCATCGTACTTAATGGCACTGTTTTGCTTTTTCTGTGTTTTTAAAAAACTACGTACTCTGGGGCGCCTGGGTGGCTCAGTGGGTTAAAGCCTCTGCCTTCGGCTCAGGTCATGATCTCAGGGTCCTTGGATCGAGCCCCGCATCAGGCTCTCTGCTCAGTGGGGAGCCTGCTTCTCCCTCTCTCTCAGCTGCCTCTCTGCCTACTTGTGATCTCTGTCAAATAAACAAATAAAATCTTTAAAAGAAAAAAAAAAGCTATGTACTCCTTCTGCTTCCTCATTTATAAAAAGGGAGTAATATTCATGTTTGGCACATCTTAAGTCCCTGACACAGGTTAGCAAGCATCACTACCAACACCACCCCCTGCTCCCCACCCCCCGCAACCCCCAGTCATCAGCCTGGTGTAAGCCTAGAGCACCTTTGCAAGTCAGTGGCAGGTGAAAGACAGAAATGCTAACAGCCTCTAATTTGGGGTCAGAGTGCTGGGTTGGAGACGTGCTGTGTACTCTGGGAATATATAAAGTGAACACCAAATCATTAATTTGGGGGTCCAGAATCTTCCCAAGACTTCACTGATGAGATAGGTTTTTCAGGTGGATGAGGAGGCAGAGAAAAGAGCCCATCAAAAGTTAGATGACAGAAAGCATGAACACCCAGTTCTTTGAAATGGTTAGCACAAAGAATGGGTAAGAAACTAGTCAGTTTGGCAGATATCAGACCATCGAGGTTCTTCAAAGTCATGGTGAAGTACTGTATTTTAGGGGCAATGGAGAGTGACTGATGCAGAGAGTCACAAAAACAAGCTACGGATATAAAATGAGGTGGGAAAGGGGAATTCCTCCGTTTCCAAATGCTTTGCCTCCAAAGTCCCAGCCATTTCTGCAAGGAGAATCTTGGGACTCAACTGAACCAAGTCTCCTTTTGAATGGATGGGGAAATTGAAGTCTGGAGTGAGACAACAGCCTAAGAGAACACCTTAAGTTAGTAACAAGGGCAGAGCAAGAACCATAGCTCCTGACTGTACGGCGCTGAATTGAAATATCTGGCCCTGGAGTCATAGATTCAAATCCAAGCTTTGTAACTTAACCTCTATGCGGATCAGCAGCAAGTTCTCTGATGCCGCTCTTAGTTACTGCATCAGTAAAATGGAGGTAATAGCAGTGTTTGGGGGGAGAGAGAGAGGACCTGGGTAATTTGCTTACTCTCAGTAAATGTTAACCAAGATGCAAAGCAGCATACTGTGGTAGAAAGGACACAGGCTTCAGAGCCCATTAGGCAAGTCACTCCTCTGTAGGTCTATTTGCCCATTTGTAAAGTGGGGCTAGAGATGCTTATTCTGTGGGGCTGTGTTAGGCTGAAATGAAATGACTGCCCTAGACATCCAGCACGGAAGTCTGTACACGATAGGCACTAAACCAGTGTCAGTTCACTTAAATGTCCCTGTTCTTTTTCCAATGCACACACTGCCTCAGACCTTGGCTTGCATTTAGCCAACAAAGGAGAAGTCAGAAGGTGACGCCATGGAGAGAAGGGTTGGAGATGCTTAAAGGCCAGACAGGAGAAGGAGGGAGTGAAGGACCAAAGGCGAGAGAGCTAGGTAATAAATCTGTAGGCAGTGGAGATGCATAAATCAAAGACCAGGCATGGTCCAGCTTTCCCTGGAAAGGGAATCATAGGTCAGAGTGACCACTTCTCTCAAATACCGGAAATGGAATCTTCCTCATTGGAGACAGGACCCAGACCCACTGGGATAGGAAGCCAGAGGTGAAGAAGCCACCGCACATTAATTTATGATTGTATTAGCGGGCAAGACCGAGACAGGAATGGCCTGTGGAGGAGTCAGGGGCTGAGTTCTGATGCCACTTCTCCGGGAACTGTAGAACCTTTGACCGACCATTCTATTCCCAGCACCATTACCCAATCAGCCGTTGACACAGTTAGTGGATAGAGACCTAATTTCTAAGGGGGCCTTGGAATGGAGGGGAAAAAAGAGGCAGTAGGGAAACATTCCTATTGGCCTCTCTCCCTCCTCCCTATCTCCTTGAGTTGAGCTTAAAAGTCTCTGTGTTAGCTGACCTCAAGCTTAATGAGAGTCGAGGGCATGACGTGGTTGCACAAAAATGGGACACAACTTCCAGAAGTAGACAGGGCAGATTAAGAGAAAGAATGACTTCATTCACATTGTCCTGGTCAGGCCACATCTGGAGAACCCCCATCACTTCTGGTAAGAGGGACATGTGCAAACTGTAGCCAGATGCTGCTGCTGAAGCTTGTCTCAAAAGCAAGTCTTAGGAGGAAGTGTGGAAAGCAGGAATGGAATGTGTCCGCTGAAGGGGGATATTCAGGCAAATGGTCATGTTGTAATAAATGAAGGCTGTGGGGGGGGGGTTGCTAAAACTAAATATAATCCTTGCCACAATCCTAGAGTTCATACTTCAGTCCCAGTCTCTAGGTAGTAAAAGTGAGCCTCAGGCTGGTCATATGATTTGATCAGGGTTAACAGCGTAAGAATAGCATCTAGATCTCTATTGCAAGGCGCCCCAGTGTTATCAATGACGTCACTCTAAACAGAAGGCAAATTTTGACTCAATAAAAAAAAATTTAAAAAAAACTTAAAACTGGAGTCCTCTAAGTACAGAATGGATCCTTCTGTATCTCCAATGGGCTTCCTTCACTGGAGATGATCAAATCAGGTGTGTTTTAGAAAGGAGTCTTAGTCTGCTTGGGCTTCTGTAACAAAATACCACAGACTGGGTAGATTATAAACAATATAGATTTAATTCTCACAGTTCTGAAGGCTGGGAAGCCTAGGATCATGGCACTGGAAGATGTGGTACTGTGGCTGATGAGAGCTAGCTTCCTGGTTCAGAGACGGTACTTGCTTGCTGTGCCTCCACATGGTAGAAAGGGCAAAGGATCCCTCCGGTCCCTCTTTTATAAGACTACTGATCCCATTCATAAGGGATCTACTCTCATAACCTCATCACCTCCCAAGGCCCTATTTTTTAAGGCTATTACCTTGGACATTAGATTTTAGACCTATGAATTTTGGGGAATACAACATTCAGAGACCATAGCAGAGCCTAATGGTAGTAGAAATTGGAGAAGATTTTTGTTGTTCTTGTTTTTAATCTAAAAGGAACTAGGGGCTTCATTCACAGAGAAATACCATCGGATGGGCACCTCATAAGCACTTCACAACAGAACCTGGTGTGACACAACTGCCAAGGCATGGAGTAACTGATGTGAGAGGTTCTACTCATGCTTCAAAGTCATGCTTTAATGTCACCTTCAGGAAGTCTTCCAGATCTCCCCAGCTATCATAAGTCATCTTTTCCCTTTGCTGCTGAAGCCTTTTATTTCTCTGTTGTGATACATATTCTGCCTTCATTTTGTATAAATCTTGGGACCTGGATATGTATCTTCAACACCAGGTTTGACATGTGATTTGTAAGATAAACTGAAAATATTTAGATTTTGACTTCTCCTTATTCTCTCACAGGAAAACACAAGACCTTCCAAAGAATTCATTCCATAACTGATGATAAGTATGACAGAGTTTCAACTAACCCAGAGATTTCAGTGTGGAACTGATACAGACTTCAAGATTGCAGCCAACCTTGGTATACTATCAGTGGGAACACTGATCCATTGGACACTTGTTCAAAGTCATACTGTTTGTTTTTGTATTTGCCCATCCTAAGACATCTTAAGTTATAAGAAATGCCACTGATTTAATAGTAGACTTTTAAGAAAAGAAAAATGTAACACTAATGTGCACATCCCTTGGGCACTGTCCACCTTGATTTCAGAAACGTCAAAACATGCAGAACAATCAAAAGTGCATCTGAGATCCATGGGAATATGGCCCTAGGAGCCTAAGTTTGCTTTTGTTCCCAATATCCTAGAAATTCCAAAAGACTTAATCCATGATAGTTAAGGAAAGAGCTAATATAATCTTGAACTGAAAGAATATACAGGGACATCAAATTTGCTTATTTTCACTATGGATACAGCACAGGATGTAGATACAGTTCATAGCCTTTCTTACCCTTCTCAGGTAGGAAAGGCTTTTTATCTTGCTATGTTGAGACAAGTCCAACTAGCCATCACAGGCTAAACCAAGCCTGTGATGATTTCTGTGACCCATTAGCAATGTCTGCCATGGAAACAAGAGAGGCTGAGATAGTACATATACTATTACCAGTCCAGAGAGATGAATTCACTGAAACAAAATCTATTCAGTGCTTGCTCTCTTCTTCCTACTCTATCATGTCAGCCAAATGTAGCTGAGAGGATGGAGAAGCCCGAGAGTAGTCGAGGGTGTACTGACTGAAGCAAATTCTGGTCCTTAGCCACCTATGAGCTCAACCTCTCAGGTCTCATAATAGGAACCGTATGGCTGGGACAGCTGGGTATCAGCAGGTCTTCTCTGAGCAGCTGTTTGCAGCACCTGTGGCTACCATGGGAACTAGGCTTTGGAGGACACTGGCCTGATAGACTCATTAGGCAGACGTAAGAGATGCCCTTTTGTCACAAAATTTTATGGGGGTATGTGACTACAGATATAGGGAGAAGTACAGAACATTTTCGGATTTGGTGATTAGAGGCCAAGAGAATCCTAATAGAGTTCATCCCACAGTATGTGTCCTCCTGCGAAGAGCTCTTAACACCCTAGCCACCCTAGGTCCCTGAGAATCAGGACACACTGGACTGGAGGGGAAAGGACAGTCAGGGAGTGCCTGTTCTCTGCTTTTTATGACCTTCAGGGCTTTCTGGTTTCCCCAGCTGGAAGGGACTTTGGAATCCAGCCCTTTTGTTACAAATGGGGTCCAGAATGGCAATGGTATTTGTCCAAGGTCACAGCAAGTGGATGGCAAACCTAGGACAGGAATCCAAGCTCTGTGCTCCAGGGCAGTGTCTCACTCTCTCTCCCCTTTACAATTTGAAACCATGCACACTTGTGACACCCTTCAGAGTCATGGCACATTTACCCAAATGGCTCCTCTGGGTTTTGGGAGAAAGAACAAACTCCTGAACAGACCTCACAAGAGCCATCATTATCTGCCCTCTGTTGGAAGTCCCAACCTTGGTTTTGTTTATTTTGTTTTGTTTTCCCCTCTCACCTTGAACTCTCTGTCCCAATGAGATTTGTACTTCTTGACTCAAGTGTATCCTCTTAACTACCCACCCCAACACTCATCTTTGCACTGGTTGTTCCTCTGGATGAGAACATCCTCCTCCTTCTGCCTGGAGGACTCCCGTGCATCTTTTAACGCTAGGCAAAGACTTTGCTTTCCTCTCTACAGAGCCTCCTCTGGGGTCTAGATCGGGATTAGCTGTGCCAGCTTTCCCACCTACAACCTTGTCACTCAAACAGTGCTTTAGGGACCAGCAACAGGGGTGTCACCTGAGAGCTTATGAGAAAGGCAGCCCATCCCAAGCCACTAAATCAACTTGAATTTTAGCAAGACTCTTAGAGGATTCTCATGCACATTCACATTGGAGAAACAAACTTCCAAACTGCAGGAAAACAAACTTCCCACCCCTATTTTTATAGCACACTTCTTATAACATGTTTCACTGCAACTGCCCATAGACTTTTTCTCACTAGGTGCTGCTCCTTACAAAGGCAGGATCTGTCTTCTTCATTCATACATTTCCAGCCCAAAGTACAGAGCTTGGCACACAGTAAGAACATTAAATGAACCAATGAATAAATTAATGAAATGTGATCTTCCTGGGTCTCATAATATTTGCAAGGACAATGCATTTTTTGATTGCTACCTTTGAGCTGGAAAGACCTTAGAGTTCATGGAATTCAGTTGTCTCTAACTGTGACCTACAGACCTTTAAGAGCTCAGAGAGACCTAAGAGTCCCTTGGGAATGGGGAAAAGTGATTTGAAATGGAGACCCGGCAGGTGGAGCTTCAGGCCACCCTCTCTATCTTCTACCAGAACAAATGTGCAACCATCTGAGCCACAAATCCACTCATCCCATTATCCAATTCTTTAACAAGTAATTATTTAGCACCCACTTACAAGAGTGACTAGGACCTAAAGAATCACTAAGTACACATAAGCTGACATCATAGTGCAGAAGAGAGAGAACACAACGGTAAACCCATAAAACACATGAAATACTAAAACTAGTAGGTACGATGCAGAAAATTAAACCATGAAGGTGAGATTGAGAGAACAAGTAGAACTTTCAAAGGATTCTCTGAGAAAGTAGCATTCTAGTTAAGACCTGTGGTTCTATATAAGATCTATTAAGGGGGAAAAATAAATCTGCTCTAAAAAGGAGAAGTACCACTGCCCTAGTTCATCCTGATCATTTTAGAGATGAGGAGACTGACTGCCGGAGACAGCCAGAGCCCAAGGTCACACAGTTGAGTTCGTCAGCAGTGTCAGGACAGAAGAGGATGCAGCTACCTTGATTCCTGCTGACATGCCAGTGTGGGATGTTAGAGGACCCTCATATCCCCTCCAGAGACTAGCAAGACTGAGGAGGGAGGAAACTGGGTGACACCGGTTGGGGCTGACAGACAGTGACTGGTGACGGGTTGGCCAGAGGTTAGTGGGTTATCACAGTCCATTACCAAGTGGGTTTTCCTGCCTCTGTGGGAGGCCAAGCTGCCTTCCAGAAGATTTATGTCCTGGAAGGTCATAAAGGAACCCAGAAGGCTGTAAAGACAAAGTCAGGAGTGGAGCTCTGGTTTAGCTTCCACCCCAACTCTCTGAGCCCTGTGGGAAAGCCCAATAAAGTGGGATGCCTTTCCTGGTCCACAGGCAAGATGGCAGCCCTGGTGACTCACACAGTGGCTTTCATCTGGCGCTCTGTGCTTCTGCCTGTCTGCCCTCTTTTAGCTTTTATCTAAAGAAGCTTCTTTTCATGTGAAAGAGAAAAAGTTATAGTCCAACACCCAATTGGCAGATAAGGTCTGTTCCAGGGAGAGATCCCTTTTATCCCTGACCAAGCTCTCATCTGTTCTCTTGAAGGGCTCAAATCCTCGGAGGGATATTCCAAGTGTTCTAAGGGCTCAGGGTGAGAGATCAGGGCAGAACCAGCTTCCATACCAAACTGTGCAACTATGGGCAGCTCACTTAACCTCATGGGGCCTCTAATTCCTTATCATACACAAAATGAGAATACCCTACTTTAACCAGTTTATGGGGGTAATTTTAAAGTTTTTAAAGCACAGTGCTGCGGACCAAGTATTTCAGGAAGTCAGGAGATTCTCTCCAATGCTATCAGTACCACCCTGCTCCAGAAAGCCACATTATCTCCCCTGGATTACTAAAAGAGCAGCCTCAAGGACCTCTCCACCTCCCTCCTATCTTGACTCCTCTGGACTGACTGACTGTCTAAGCTTCCAACTGCAGTCAGAGGGATCTTTCTCCCCCTGAAGACCTAGCAACATCACCCCATTGTGAAAACCACTTGAAAAGCTTCCCATTACTCTAGGGAGATAATCCAAGCTCTTTAACCCTACTTACTGGGCATTCAGGACTGGCCCTTGCTGACCTCTCCTTTCTTATCTCCTACCACTCCTGCTGTCACACACACACTTTGCTCCAACTATACGGAAATTCTTTCAGTTCCTCTACACAGTGTTTACCAAAGTGCGGAAGAAGTTCCCCAGAGGCAGGAGAAAGGATTTTAGGTGGTACTCCAGGTGATCACAAACCCCGCATCAAACAACAATGAATCACATTGGGAAAGGCAGTCACATTCTCCTTTTCATTCTTTTCCCCTCCTTCAGATTACTTTTAAAAATTAGGTGTCCCTTTGAGACTGTGTCTTCAGTACTTCTCTAACACTTGCTAATCTCCTTTTTATTTATTTTTAAAGATTTTATTTATTTATTTATTTGACAAAGGTGGGAGTGGGGGGGTGGGGGTGGGGGGGAGGGGGAGCAGGCAGAGGGAGAGGGATAAGCAGGCTCCTCCCTAAGCAGGGAGCCCTCCCAGAGCCTTAGGCTCTACTAAGATTGAAGAGCATTATTTTCTGGTTTTGTTTGTTTTTTCCCTCCCATTGTATCAAATGTTTACATTTTATTTTCTATTAAATGTTGATGGTGCTAATTTTCCCTTTATGAAATGATACAGTATTTTCAAATTGATTTTCAGTGAGAAGTGAATCTAAGAAATACCAAACAAAAAGTGCTTAGGGTATGGTGATATGTCAAAAATCATAAAAGTGGCAGGCAAATGATGAAAATTTGAGGAAAACCCTGCCCTAAAGTAACATTATCTTCTCTGTGCATTCCCCTGGGTGGTCACTCTGCCCCAAACCCTCCAATCCTGTCTTTCCTCTTTTCTGACCCCTATTCACTCTGTTGGCCTCATTCTCAGCCCTGGGGAAGGCTTCACTGGGTTACCCAGACCAGATGTCTATGCCTTGCCTCCCCAAAGGGCCCTTTTCTGTTGTCATTATACTTATTATTCATATTCTTTGCAATTGCTTGTTTAATTACCTCTAACAGTGAGCTTCTTTTTGTCACTGCATGATCAACAACTGGTAAGAGGGACTACTAAGTAAGTGA
>CM053615.1:63031764-63049642 GCA_028646535.1 Procyon lotor
ATGCTCCCGACCCCATGAAGTGTAGGCAGCTGTGTCCACTGTGCCCTGCCTTGGTGCCGGACCCACAGAACCCATTAGTGTAATCAAATAGCTTGTTTTAAGCCACTCAGTTTTAGGGTCATTTATTACGTCACCAACGGTAACTCTAACAACTTCCAAGCATCTACGGCCAGAGTCAGCAAACCACAGCCCATGGCCAAATCTGGCCTGCCGCATGTTTCTGTCGATAAGGTTTTAATGGAGCACAGCCACACTCATTTTCTTAAAATGTATTTTCTGTGGATGCTCTCACACTATAGTGGCACAGCTGAGAAGCTCCAGCAGGACCATATGACCCACAGAGCCTAAAACATTTACTATCTGGACCTCTAGGGACCCCTCAGCTAAAGTTTTGCCAGCACTTCACATAGAATCGTTTGTTTAAATTATTTCATTTGATCCCAGGGTTAGACATCTTTCCTGTCTTAGATAGCTCGTGAGGTCAGGTGGCCTATTCCAGGTCACACGGCTCTTCTGATCCCAGATCTCATGTCACAACGGCTTGCTGAAGATCTGGACTCTGGTTTGGGCCCTGCCACTGAGTAAGCAGAGCGACCCTGGGCAAGTTCCATTGTGCATTTGAGTTCCTGCAAAATGAGGGCACTGTTGCAAACTGGCTGACGGACATCAGATGTCCAAAGTTTTCCCCATCGGGGGACTATCAAAGTGAGACTTGAGAATGAATAGTGAGGGGCTGCTGTGGGTCCTTGCTCTGTTCTATGTGTGGCCCACCTACTCCCCAGCACCGAAACCTAACCTTTTCATCTCCCAACTCAGGCAGACAGCTTGTGCTCTCCGCCAACATAAATATTTAACTTCAGTGCCCAGCGCAGAGAGACCATCACGGCATTAAGGACTCCAGTCCTGGTTTCGACTTTCAAAACAAGCAGGTCTGAGGCATGATTGGGAGGCTGCGGCTGGGACAAAGGTGAGGAAGGCTGTGGTTGTACTCCAAACATCGGCTCCCTCCATGGGCCCTCCCTCCAACATGAGCTAACAGGTAAAGAATCAGGGGATGAGGGGAAGCCAGCAGACAGAGCTCTGGGGGGAAGGCCAAGTCTGGAACCAGTGTTGGTGCTAAGCTCAGGCAGAGGCAAGAACAATCTAGAATAAGCACCAGACACCCACTGCTCTGCCTGTCAAAGCCCCCCAGATTCACTAGTTCACTATTCACTAGTGAACATTACTGTAAATTCATAGGGCCAATACCACCGGGGACTCAGCAATGAATGATTATAGTAATGACACGTAAAAATGAAATAAATATAAATGGGCCTAAAATTAAAATGTGTTGAACATATCTCCAGTATCCGACTGAGGAATGAATCAATGTCACAGCTGCTCCACCCACTGGGGACAATGGACTAAGCTTTGGATATACATTCAAGGACTTTCTGGGTCTTTTGTCAGCTTCAACCCACAGGGAATGCCAACCACCTATGAAAATCCCATTTTCTCCCACCAAGAAAAAAGCACAAAAGGGTGACAACCTTTATACTTCCCACCCTGAAAGCTTTAGAGGAGTGAATATCACCAAGGATTTGAACATATAAAGCTAGGTAAATGGTCCATTTGAGCTCATTCATTCACCTATCAAATATAACCTGATCTCTCTTGAAAGGGAAATTCAGGTTGGCCCTGATCTTGGCTTTAAGAGTAGTTCTTGTTCCTCTTCCTTCTCTTCTCTTATCTCCACCCCCTTCCTTCCTCCTCCTCTTTTTTTCAGTAGAGTGGCTTGAATGGTAACACACTGTTGGACTGACCAGTGCTCTTAGTTGGAGGATGTTCATATCTTAACAGGTTGTTTTAGGGCAAAGCAGACACAGACTAATTTTCTGGTTTCAAATCGAGGAATGAAATTAAGCATGTAATGCCATATTATTCCTTTTCAATTTATATTCCCGGAATCTTTAAAGCAGACTGTGGCCTTTTTCTTATATCTTTATTATATACCGGACAGCCTCTCTAACACCCAGATAAAATCATTAATTTTTAATTGATTTCAGTTATAGGAATTTTTTGCAGGAAAATATAACTTAGAAGTATGTTGCATTGAGAGCCAAAGGGCATGGTTTGGAGGCTTAACCTTGTCTATAACTAGCTATGTGGCCTTGGTCAGATTATTTGACCTCTCTGGTCAAATATTATTGATAACCCCACATGGAGGTCATGAGGACGAAATGTTCATTATGGATGTGAAAGTGCCTTAGAGATCCCACACACATTTCCTGGGCACTCACTCTGTATCACACACTGTATTGGGGGCTTTTACACAGCTGTCTTCTGTTCTCTTTAAATCTGCCTAAGGGGTGTGTATTATTAAATCCATTTTACAAGGAGGCAAATGAGCCATGGAAATTTGAATTGACTTTTCTGAGGCCGCACAGATAGTTTAGCCAGGCCCCAGCACAGGTCTCCCAACTCAAAGTTCAGTGCTATTATTTCCAAAGAGATAGAACTGGTAGGTATTCATTGGTCCCAACTGGGTCTTGAGTCACAGCATGGAGGAGGTTAGAGTTAGGAGGATGAACTCCATGTTCTTTTGACAAGGCAGAGCTCTTAGTACAGCAGCACCAACAGCCGTCATTCCCTTTCGACACCGACATTACTCCTTTTCCCTCATCTGACCCTGGAGTCTTTCTCTGCTTCCTCGGTGCCTTTTGAAACTACATGTTGCCAAAGTCAAGCTCAGAGGAGAGGAGGCTAAGCAGAGGTCCCCAACTCGGATTTACCCTTGGACACTAAGTTAGGAAACATGATAAGCAGGATGGTTCTTAACTACTTCAAGTTGAGCTCAGTCTCCACCTGATGTGTGAGCAGTGTTTTCCCACAGGTGGGAGGAATGGGTGTGGGCAGAAGGACCAAGATCTGCACTTGGGAGTCTGAAGGACCGAGTTTGTGTCACAGCTGTCTATTTCTGTCCCTGCTTCCTTCGAGAGCCATGGTTTCCATATCTGTAAAATGGAGTTAACAATATCTGCCTCACAAAGATTGTTGTAAGAAATAACAAGGAAAACAACTGGTACAGTGAGTATTATCTTGTTTGTCTTGCTTATTTATGATACTTAAATGGAATAAAGTGGAAACAAGGCTTCTTGAAATCAAACCCCTGGGCAAAGGCAATCTTCCTGGAGGGTATTATGGTAATCAGACCACTGGTTTTCATAAGGTTTGGTTAGAACTCCAGCTCAGCCACTGGGTGGGTAGGCAAATTACACCATGTCTCAAGCCTCATTTTCCTCATCAGATAGCTGCTTTCTCTCCCCCAGGCAAGGGAAACAAAAGCACAAATAAACAATTGGGATTACATCAAACTGAAAAGCTTTTGCACAGTGAAAAAACTATCAACAAAATAAAAAGACAGCTTACTAAATGGGAGACGATATCTGCAAATGACATATCCGATAACAAGTTAATATCCAAAATATCAAGAACTCAACCAACTCAACACCAAGAAAACAATCGGATTAAAAAATGGGCAGAGGACCTGAACAGACGTTTTTTCCAAAGAAGACATACAGATGGCCAACAGACACATGAAAAGATGTTCAACATCACTCATCATCAAAGAAATGTAAATCAAAACCACAATGAAATATCGCCTCACATCAGTCAGAATGTCTAGTATCGAAAAGACATCGAATAACAAGTGTTGATGAGGATGTGGAGAAAAAGGAACCCTTGTGCACTGTTGGTGGGAATGCCAATTGGTGCAGACACTGTGAAAAATTGTATGGAGTTTCCTCAAAAATTTAAAAATAGAGGGGCGCCTGGGTGGCTTAGCAGGTTAAAGCCTCTGCCTTTGGCTCGGGTCATGATCTCAGGGTCCTGGGATCGAGCCCCGCGTCGGGCTCTCTGCTTGGCGGGGAGCCTGCTTTCCCCTCTCCCTCTGCCTGCCTCTCTGCCTACTTGCAATCTCTCTCTGTCAAATAAATAAATAAAATATTAAAAAAAAAATTAAAAATAGAACTACCATATGACCCAGAAATTGCTTTTCTGAATATCTACCCAAATATACAGACTATCCATACAACTGAATATTATTCAACCATAAAAAGAAATGAAGTCCTTATTCATACTACAGTATCACTGAACCTTGAAAACAGGACACGAAGTGAAAGAATTCAGACAGAAAGGCCATATACTGTATGGTTCCATTTCTGTGAAATGTCCACAATAGGCAAATTCCAAGAGACAGAGATTAGTGGTGGCCAGGACTGAGAGGAGGGGGCAATGAGAGTGACTGCTAATGGATAAGTAGTTTCTTTTCCAACCAATTAAAATGTTCTGGAATTAGTTGTGATGATCATGCAACATTCTGAACATTTTAAAGTTCACTGCATCGTATATTTTAAAAAGGGTGAATTTCATGGTATGTGAATCAGATCTCAAAAAAAAAAAAAGCTCTATAAACACACAAACAAAACCAATGACGTCAACCTAGAAGAAGCCTACATCCATAAAGGTGGCCAGGGCAAGAATTTGGGGCCTGGGCCTCTAATATCTGTAGCTTTCTGATCTCTGAGTTTGAGCAAGCACCCCCTGCCTCAAGCCCTGTCCCATATTCACTCGTATATGTAGAAAGGGGACACAGGGGACCTTCAGTGAAAACTTAAGCGGACAGTGTGGCTCTGATTCACATGTGGAGGGTCTGTGGACTGCAGCAGAAATGCTCAAAACCCCAGTGCGATCTGGTACTTAGGGACGTGGACTTGGAAGTAGGGAAAGTGGTGCTGCTGCTCAAAAGCTATGAGCTGCTCCTCCAGCCTCAGATTCTTTGCCGATAAAATAAACACAGTTCCACCTGCCTCACAGGGTTCTCAGGAGGAGTCCTCCAGGTAGGTAAGGTTCTCTTAGCTCAAGTCCTGACAGATACTAACAGTTCGATCCATAGTTAGAATTACTATTTTTAGTGACCGTCATCTGCATTTTCTATGTCTCTGATACACAAAAGCAACTACTTTCAACCCAGTGCAGCTTTACCTTGAACCCGTGGCACACTCCCAACAACCGACAATGGCTCCTCTCTCTGCCTGGAATGTTCTCTCCCCAGCTCCTTCTCTCACCTCCTTCAAATCTGTGTGCCAATGCCTCCCGCTCAATGAGGTTCCCTTTTAAATTTCAAATATATCCAAACCGCTCTACCTAGAAGTACATTAGAATACCATTTACCCAGCTCTATTTTTTTCTTTGAATATTTCACTCTTATAATATATAATTTCCTTGTTTGTTATATTTACTGATTTGGTCACTCCTGCTCGAATATACAATTCACAAAAACAAGGATTTAGTCTGTTTTATTCACTGATATATCCCCAATGCCAAAAACAGAGCTGGGTCACCTGGTAGGTGACCTTCAATAAAGGTTTACTGAATATATGGATGTGCACCTATGAATGTATGTAAGTGTCCAGGTGTGTCTGTGTGTGTGTGTGTGAGTGTGTGTGGAGTGTGAGCAGAATGTGAGACACTGCATGTGCATTGCTCAGGGCAAGGGTGGATCCTTTCTCCTACACTCAGCACTGGAAAGCTAAGGGAAGGAGGAGGTGAAAAAAGAAGGGGAAAGGGATTACAGTTTTCACAAACTCAAAGACTTAGGAAGGTTAGTCCCTTTGTGGCTATTTAAACAGCTGTTTGCTCACTTTACACTAGTGCTAGAGATCTATGCATACCCAGGTGCCTTGGCTGTAGTTATTATAAAAGCAGGTGCAGCCCAGGAACTCTATACACCAGTGGACACTATGCAAGAAGAGATTAAAAAGAAATATAAAGTCATAGTCTGTGCCCAGCAAGGGCCCCCAATTTACTTAACTCTGTGCACGTGCGTGTACACACACACACACCCCTCATATATACAAATCATTTTTGCCAGTCATTGACTATATGTTATCTAATTTACTGCTTATAATATCTTAAGTAGGCTGTATTATCTATATTTATCAATGTTTACAGATATAGAAATGAAGTCTCAGGGATCAAATGAGATGCCCGAGTCACCCTGGGAGTACGTTCCAGAGTAGGGTCCAAAGCCACAGCTGACCTGACCCCAAGTGTGCATTCTTTGTATTACACAGTATGTCCACCATGAGTCAACAACACTTCAGTCTTCATCCAAAAGGCACTTATAATCCTACTTGAACAGGTAAAACACACCCCCACAAACCAATGATGAAGACAGGATGGAAAGTCAGGCACCGGTAGAACTAGTCAGAGGCGGCGTAAGGAGTTTGGCAAACTCCTCCCCTAGGGGAGAGATGAGAGCCATTCCCCGTCACCAGTTCGGGGAGGCCAAGCAACAGAGGGTGAAGTTAAGTGGTGCGAACAGCATGACTTAAAGATCAGTTCTCCAAGCCAGGCTGCCAAGAAATAGGGCAGAGATGACGAAAGCACCCTAGGCTTGGACGTGCATTATCTCAGTAGAACTCCCAGCAGAGGTGGCAGGAGGAAGAGCTGGACGCTGCTGCCCAGAAGGCCCCGAGGGGAGCCTTGCCTGTGTCAACCCTGAGTTCCACAGAGCACACAGAGCATTCGCAGGCTGAGAAGCACCCCGACATAGTCTTGTCCAGTGGCTTAGTCAACCCTTTGGTTTAACTAAGCCTCAGAGAGAGCAATCAATTTGTCCTAGGTCACACAGTTAGGTCCAAGCAAATTCAAGATCTGAACCCAGAAACCCTACCTCTGAGACAGGACGCTGTCCAGATGCTTAGCCAAGTGAGCAGATTCACAGTGAAAACTGGGAACGCGGCTGACAGCAAGGCGCCTTCCCCAAAGGTGTCCTCCTGCCTCCATTCTACTTAGCATGGCCTGGCAGAGAGAATCCCCACACAGCCTTTACACTGGATGCTTTTTGCTCTGTTTTGATTTTATTTTGTCCTCCTCTCACTCCATTGATGCTTGCTCGCTGGGCCACACTGCCCTATTCTCTGCTTACCCATATGGCCCAACTTACCACTTCTTCCCGGCAGCCATGACATCTGGTAAGTGTGTGCCAAGGACTGTAGGATCTATATGACTGATCCCTGTTTTCTCAAGAAAGGGATTCTGCAAAGAATGGGCTTCAACCTCCCCTATGTGTAGAATGCAGTACCGGGCTCAGGGTGGTGTGGCTCCTCTAGAAGGATGTGCGCCCCAGACAGAGCAGACACTAGGTCTGCATTCAAACCCAGGGCCTTCTGCCCCCACTGCCAGGGCCACATATTCCCCAACACGATGTCTCTCTTTGTTCCAGCCCTCAGGTCTGATCACTGCGGCGGACTTTGGCAACCTCACGGAGCCTCTGTTTACTATCTCAGAATCCCAGCCACCGCCCGGCTCCCTTGGCCCTGTAAAGATAAGCCTCTTTGGTCGACTGGACACATCGGCCTTAGAAACCTTGAGCTACTAGAATAAGGGCAACAGGCTGGCTGGGCACAGTGGTGGCATCCGGGCCTGATAAGACCTCGCCACGGCTGGACAAGCGCTCAGAGACGTAAGGCTTTGCGTAAGCACGAGATTAGAAGGATACATTATTAAAATATTTATCTGTTTTCTTATAGGCATTGACATAAAAAGGTGGGGGGAGAAGGTTCCCAGGAGAGATAAGACCCAGTGAGACTTTCGGTGCCTTGGTTTTGGATATAGGGTTGTTACAGAAATTAATATGATTAATAAATAAGAAATAACAAAAACTGTGTTGGCTGGAAGCCACTGCACTTTCAATTTGCTAACATAGGAAACTAGGGATGCCAGTGGAGAGTAAAAAGCAAAAAAAAAAAAATTCAAGCAAATAAATAAACACAAACTCACTTTGCTCTGTAGACTAAGCTGATATAGATTCAGGACAGTGGCTTTATCTTAGGAAAGTAGGGAGGGCAGTCAGGCTGATGACGGGAAAAGGGTAATCGTCAAGTGTACCTTTAATTTTAATTTCTTTTAGGATAAAAGAAAGAGCCCTGAAGCAAGTGTGACCGGGTCCTGGCAGGTATTAGTCCTGTATGGTGGGCACACGGTGGCTTACGGAATCATCTTCATATTTTCTGCATTTCATTTTCATTTTCATGATTAAAGCAAACGAATGAACACATCCTCCCGGACATCTATCAATTTACACTTTGCAAAGCTTATTACGCAAATAACCTTGAAAACAAGACAAAGCAGGGTTTACTGCCCACATTTTACATTCAGGGAATTTGATGTTTGCAGGGAGTGTGGGGAGGGGACGTTTTAATCAAGGACAGACATACAGTGGCAGAGTGATGGAGCTGGTGCTCAATTCAACTCTAGGTGTAGGGCTCCTTGTGCTACATTCACCTTGACATGGAAGACACAACTGTTCCTTCTTGCAGAAAAAATCTCTACAAGGCTTGGGTTGGTCCAAGGACAAAGACAGCACCTAGACACTTCTAAGCTCCAGCTTCCCTGCTTGTCCGCCCACCTTCACATTTCTCTGCTCTCCAACAATGAACCTTGACATCACTGGTCCAGTCAATGTTTCCTAAAGCTGAGATAGAAGGCTAGAAGGCCGGGCTCCTAGGCCATTCTCTACAGCACCCTGCTTTGTAATCATACCAGCCCATTCTCTCTGTGAACTTGCTTGTCTGTTTCCTCTTCATGAGTTGGGATGCTTCCCTGAGCGGGGTTTTCCACCTTCCCACCTCCCTGAGATAGAACACAGGCTACGAGGTAATGCAACGCCATGGTTAAGGGTCTAGGGTGTTGGCATCTGAAAGACCCGAACATGGCCCCTGTTCTGTGCTTCACTTCTGTGAACCTCTATTTCCTTGACCGTATCAAGGGGACAATAAAACTCTAAGGACAACAGTTTCTGGTTTTCAGTTTTGTTTCCCTTGCCTAGTGTTTCTCACTCCCTTTTCTGGAAGCATAGTGTCTGTGTCCACCTAAGAACAATTTTTCTACCTCTTACTGCAATTTGGATGAGACTATCCATTTCATGTCCCTGACTCCTATCACAGAAATGGTGAAATCACCCAAGCAAAACAACCAGAGTCCTTTCCTGGGGATGGAGAGTGATGTAGGAAAGGGGTATGGCTCTCTCTTTCTAAGATCCTAGGCATGAAGGACAAGCCTGTAGCTGCCAGGTTCCCCTTCCATCCCTGCATGGGAAAAACCCAACTCAAACCGCAGCCAACTCACAGTGAGGTTGTGACAGAGATAGAGTCTGTGTCATATCACCTGCACTCTTGGATTCAGCTGGGTCTGAAGTCAGCACGCCTGTTGAATTTCCCAGTTACATAAGAGAATACATTCCATTTTTCCTATAGGCACTTTTGAGTTCCTGTTATTGGCACTCGCAAGTCCAGCTTCTCATATAATCCTTCTAAGGTAGCCTTTAAGAAGTTATTGTGAAGATGAAACAAGAGAATGTTTAATCACATACTTAATAGTATCTGGTGCATTTCTAAATGTCCAAGCAGTCGTGACAGTGGCGGTGGGAGATAACTGTTATCATTAATCGAAATGTGGCAGACCCTTGTCCCAGAAGGAGGACTGCCCTACTGCTCGGCTCTCCAGCTCGTCGTAGTGACCAGCAAATAAAGCTCTGCCCCTGCCTGGTCATGTGACCTTGGCTAGATCTCTCTCCTGGCCCAGAACCAAACCTCCAGGCTCTGGGAAAGATCCACACCTGTTTTGATGGGGCCAACTGCTTCTTCCTGAGTGTCTTAGTACTTAGGACATGAAGCTATGAATGACACTGTCCTCATCTCTCCTTCACTTGCTGTCATCCCCACTGGTATGTGAGCCTTCCAGGAGAAAGAAACTATCTCATTCTTCTTTCAACCCCATCAGCCCCCCATATGGTAGTGGCACCCCTAAGAATTTCGTGCTGTTTCATAAACAGAGGAGAACCAAGTACTCTTAAAAATTAGGGGATACTGAGGACTTTGGCCAACTCACAGGAGTTCACTTATTTTTTTATCTTTCAGAGGACAGTTACAGTCCACAGTATGTGCTTGGAAAAATGCTTTCTGGTTACCCACAGTACTGCTCTACCTGGGGCCTGCCTAGGAGGCAAGGAAGTGAAGTAGAGTTCTTACCAATAAGCATCAGACAAGACAAATTTGTGTATGTTGAGGAGCTGTTTCTGGTTCACCCCTCACCCTGTCTCGGTCCTGTTCATCTGACACTAAATTTCAACCACCCTCCTTTCTTCCAATTCTAGCTACCACTAGAACTCACTGCCTTTCATTCAGGCCTTGGAAATAGCTTCCTTATTTGCTTCCTACAGTTCTCCCCCACTTCCAACCTACTGCCAGTTTATGGACTGGCAGAGTGAACTTTCTAAAGTGCAAATCTGACAACGTCTACTGAATAGCCGGTTTAAAACCTTAATGACTTCCTTAAGATAAAATCCACACTGGGCCTAGAAAAAGAGTCCCTTTATGATTTGACCCCTATCAATCTCTTCAGCCTCATCAACCAAAACCATCCCATTGCCTCATGATAACTTGAGCAGGGCTTGTAAATTGCTATGCTGCCTTGTTCTTTAATAACTTTATACCTATGACTCCCTCTCCATGGAAAATCATTCTCCCTTCTCTCCCTATCTGCATCTTACTGATCCTGCTCATCCTTAGAACTCTGCTAAATTGCCACTCTTCCTAGCCAGCTTTCACTGGACTGAGAGGCATTCTCTCATCTGAACTTATCATGGGCCACATTTTCTCATGGGATCCATGGCAGCAGGGATACTGTTCATCTCTGGGTCCCCAGAATGCATTTCAGAGCCCTACAGAGATATAGAGACTCTAAAACAAATGGAAAGAATGAACACCAGTGCTAATAAGGAGGATGCTACGTTCGAGCACACCCTTAGAGATGAAGTGTGCACTGGCTAAGTAAGGAAAGGCTAGAGGACATCCTTCCCAACTGTCCTCCAAATTCATCTTTCTCCCTACCTTTTTCCATTGGTCATAATCGGTATATTGTACAACCAGTTCGCCAATTTTAATTGCCTTGTGTATGGTGGTTCGCGTACACACCTGCCTCCTCCCAGCAGAAGAGGGAGCTGTTCAGGGCAGACACCGCACCTCATTGTTCTAGATGTCCCTCATAGGGCTTCTCAGGGAGGAATACAGTACAGAGGTTCAGAGCATGAGCTTTGAGATCAGAAAAGACCTGTTTTCAAATAGTAGTTCTGCCATTTACTCCCTTAGTGACTTTGCCCAGCTTACTAAACCTCTGTAAGCCTTCATTTCTTTATGTCTAAGGTGAGGGGAGAAAAGTGTCTGCCTCATAGGATTATAGCTTAACCTTATAGGTTAAATATAATATTACTTGCATTCATTTATCCAATGAATATTCATTGAGTGCCTCCTGCATGTGTGCAGTTGACTATACGGAAATAAACACTGTGTTTACTCTCACCAACAGTCAAGTCTAAGAGGTGACAGACATTAACACACACATAAATATGTCATTTTCAAGTTTAATAACTACAATAAAGGAAAGGGGTTAGGAAGCATAATTTAGATTATGGTTTGGGACATGCCATATGAGGAAACAACATTTAGGCTGACGACTGAAGAATGACTAAGAGATACAGCATGTGCCAAGGTCCTGTGCTGGGAGGAAGGCACGATTGGGTGTGCACCAGGCTCATTCAATGCTGATATGACATCAGGAGAGGTTGGATTCTCCTGGGATCCATTAATGATGAGGAGCCTGGGCTCCGGAACGGGCCTGTCTGAATTGAAATCCTGGCTCTGCGACTGACTAGAGCATGACTTTAGGCAAATTTCTTAATTCTCTGGGCTTTGGTCATCTCATGTGTAAAATGGGAATAATAGAGCTCTGTCCTCATTGAGTTACAGAGAGGACTAGACGAGGTAATTTATGTAAAGCATTTAGAACAGTGTCTGGCATATTGATAGCACTCTTTCAGTAACAGCCATTCATATCACTAATTCTTCTTTTTTTTGTCTCTGAAGTATTTACATGGATACTATTATAAAGGAGGGGGCAAAGGTCTTGTCTGAAGAAGACATACCCAAGCTAGGAAATGAAAAAGAATAATGGGAAGTTATGGGAGGTTGTCCAATAGAATACCAGGAACTCGGTTTGCCTCTTTGTAAATGGCATAATCCCTGCCTCTAGGGTCAGCACATTTTATGTGCCAATGGCACTCCTGAGATGCCTCCAGGGGACTCCCTTTGGCCCGACATGGTTAGTTGGATTTGGACAAGGTTACTGAGATTCCTGGAAGAAAGTATAATTCTAAGACAGTGCATTATTTAAAAAATCACAGGATTAAAGCAAAAACAAACAAATAGGGAACTCTAGGGATTACCTCTTTTTTTTTTTTTAAAGATAATTTGTTGATTTAATATCTATCTAGAAGCCAGCAAAATTGCTGGTTTATTTATTCTGTAGCTTCTGAGTGTCTTCCTTGCCTCTGTGCTCTCTCTCTCCTCTCCCTGTTACAGGCCATAGATATAGTTAAGAAATATCTATTTAGGTCTTAAGTTACTACACTCTTGAAGGAGAGAGTTCTGGGGGCAGGCCTGTGATAAGGATGATAGGGCTAGATACAGCTGTGGGAGTCAGGCAGACAGCTTACCCCAGCGCCAACCTTCCCACAAGTCAGACAGCCCCCTGGACTTCCTTGCTTGTTTCAATCTGTGAATGTTTCCCAGAAAGAAATAGTAACTTCTCCTTTTTCTGGCACGGGCGCCTGATGAAACTCCTTGAAAACAGGGCCTCTCCCTCCCCTTCATGCTGGCCTCACACATGCTAATGCAAATGAGTCCTGACCCAGCCAGGGGTCTGCGGGAAGGCTGCCAGGAGCTTTAGAACAAACATGCAAAGAATGTTATTTCATTTCTGGCATCCTGGGGAAAAAAAGGACCCAGAAGGGAAGTAGGGAAGTTGTGGGGGGGGGTGGGAGGGGTGGAGAGGGAGAATTAATGTGAATGCTTACTGCAATAAGACTGAAACAAATAGAAACAATGGGAGGAAATTAATATAAATAAAAAGTCTATCAGGTGCAGGAATGGACATAGAGAATTTTTTTTAATTTGACAGACATATTTTGAGGTTGAATATTTTACTCCCGCTTGCTAAAGGCAGAAAAAAGTTTGGTCTCAAAAGTTTGACATATTTTTTCAAAGGTTACCCAACTATGAAACGTAAACACAGATTTTAAAATTCTGAATTCTGTGCTGTACCCTCTCAATGAGGCTGGCTTACGGACTTCCAAAAAACCTGTGAGCAACAACAAGTCTACTTCCTAGGACTCTCTTCATCCTCTCATCTCCTTCTGCCCCTCTTCTAATTCCAGATTCCTTATCTCTTACACCAGGATGATTACAACAGCTCTCCAAGTGTCCCTAATCTAACCCACACTCCAGAGATCATTCTAGATCCGAATGTAGCCTTCTCAACTGCTGCTCAGAAGGGATCACTACTTCCTTAGTCTGCATCATAAAGCCTTGCAAGTTCTGCCTCTCCAACCTCAAACAGTATATAACTCAACGGTCCTGAACCTTCCGCTGTTCCTTTATGTGTCCCTTTAATTTCCCACCTTCTTGTCCTTATTTCAGCTGGTTCCTTCTTTCCAGAATGCATCCAGACTTTCCTAATTCTAAACGGTAAATGTTATCCACTCTTCCAGACCCAGCTCGAATGCACTTCTCCCAAGGTTTACTGGCTGTGAGAAATCACAACTTCCTCAGAATTCCCATGCCTTTATTATGGGCAAATCACCCTCCACCCTGGAATAATTGGCTGCTTACGAGTTTGTTCTCAACACTGGACAAAGCTCTCTCAATCTGAGCTATAAGATTTCAAATTTCAGCCCCACCACTGCTTGCAAGAGAAATGCATAGGAACATATACGTGCGGACTCTGGAGGCAGGAATCTTGTGTTAGACTCACGGTTCTGCCATTCACCAGTTAGGTGGCCTTGAACAACGCACTTAGCCTTTCTGTCCTAGTTTTCTTATATATAAAACAAGGATACTATAGTACCTACCTCAGAGAGTACCATATTGTGAAGGATCAAAGAGTTAGTGTGGCAAGGAGTCGGCATTCGATAAGTGGTCAATGACGACAGTGACCACAAGGCTGGGGCCATGTCATTGCTCTGGTCTTGACCAACAGTCATAGATGCTTGTGTGAAGTATTAACTCCATCCATTTAACCTGCAATACCTGTTACTAAACTTTGGTGTTTGGGAATTGATAACCTACTAAATGCCTGGCCTTATTATGTTAGGAACTCAGACTCCTAAAGCATGGATTCTAAAACATATCTACTCTTGGATCACTGACAGTCTTAGCTCCCTCTCATCACGAGAGCTGTATTTGGGATGGGTTCGAGGAGCAATAAATGAAAAAGAGAAAAAGAGAAGGCACCTCTTGTTATGCCAGATATTTAGTGAAAACAATCCCAAATTTGTCACATCCAAAGGGCTCCTGAAAGATGATCAGAGAGAACAGAGAAATGTAAGCAACGTCCAGGACAATTAGCTGATCATGAGTCCTCTTTATGATCATCCTTGATGGTCCTTGAGGAACCTTCCTTCCTTCCTTGAGGAAGATCTACTTAAGAAACGTCTTGTATGCACTTGGTGTGCACTTGATACTGAGCACCTACTGTGTGCTCACCACCTATGCCTGGGAGCTGGGCATGTGTTAACCCCTCCATACTTGCCTCACAGTGAAACTAATGTAGTAAATAGCAGTACTCTCACCTTACAGGTGTGGACACTGAGACCCAGGGAAAATAAGTATCTTATATAGCCAGAAACTACCTGACATGTCAAATGACCCTAAGGCAATCTGACTCCAAACCCCAGGCTCTCTGCCTCTCAGACACCCAATACGATAAGGGGCACAAGTATGCTTGGATCCAGAACAAGAAAGCAGCAGGTGGTCTGCATGGGAGTTAAGAGCCCTTGTCTAGCCCAGCTCTGACACTGATTCTCTAAGAGATGGAGGACAGGCCTGCGTACTCCCTGAGCTTCAGTTTCTCTCATAAAGACAGAAAGTTTGGGTCAATGACTTCCAAAGCCTTGAGCTCAATATGCTGTATTTCAAATGTGAAAGCACAATGGGTTGTTGGTAAATGGGAGAGACTGTCCTTGGGGGAAAGAAGAACAGAGCAGAAAGAAAAATGCCAGAAATCTGGATTGTGTCTTGCCTCTGAGTTTCCGCACATCATTCATGGTGATCCCCTGCAGTCTGCTAACACCTTTTCAGTGATGATCCCCAAGACTACTCAGAGCAACAGCCTCTGTTACAGGGTTACAGGTGGAGGTGGGAGTCGGGGGGGGGGGGGAAGGCAGCCCTTTGGCATGCAGTGATGGACCCACACCCAAGATAATGGGAGCAGGGAAAAGTTAGGAGGTCTGGCTTCTAGCTTGAGTCCATTCCTATCTTTAGTTCCTAGAGTCCTAGAAATCAGAAGAAGGGAGGGATTTCTCCATCTAAACCCTTCACTGTAACAAGGAAGAAACTGAGTTCAGGAAAAGGAAGCTCTTCGTCTAAGGTTTCTCATGGATGGGCAGCAAAGCTAAACACAGAACCTAGCATGGCGGCTTGTGATCCCATCCCAGGATCCTTTCACCATGCGGAGCTCTCTCTGGGCTTCCCCTCTAACAAGGTGACCCCAAGGTAGAAGGCGGGGCTCAAGGCTTATTGGAAAGAAGCCCGGATCAGCTGGCAGGACCACTATATATTACTCCTGGCTCTGCTTCGACTCTGAATTCTATGAGTCTCTCAGGGCCTCAGCTTCCACATCTGGACACTGAGAGAGCTGACCTAGATCAGACATTCTAAATTTACAACCTGCAGGCGAATTGTGACTTACAAAATTGGTCTATGTGACCAATTTTAAATTGGTTGCCAGCAAGTACTAATTAAGAGATTTCACTTAAACTCCTAGATTTATGGCTTGGAATATTTTTCAACACTGGGTCTATATTCTCACACAGTAACAATCGTCTAGAGTTAAGTGTTCTCTGCTCCATTTCTAGTTTACCACAGTCCCCACCACTCCCTATCATAAATAACCATTGCTGACCCATTGACGCCACTTAAAAGTGCCTCTCTACAAAGCCTAGCTGAGAGTTTCCCCCATGCACCTTAGCCTCCTGAAGCCCTGAGCAAGGCTCGCACTGCCCCCCTGAGATTACCATCCTGGTGAGGGCCAGTATTAGGATGTTTTCTCATAGGGCCCTAGCAAAACTCTAATCTCTGCCTCTGCCTTCACATGGTAGATACCAGTAACTATGCCGGATTTAGGAACCGACCTAATCCAGTATGAGCTCATCTTGATCCTTAATTTGTTATATTTACAAAGATTTTCTTTCTAAATAAGGGCATATTCTGAGGTTTTGGGTAGACACGGATTTTTTGGGGGTGTGGGGGTGGGAGCAGAGGTGGTGTACTATTCAACCCAGTGAAACCCCTCCTCTTACTTCCTCAGGAAGACTTTGCAGTAATCTGCAGAGCAGGCCTGCAGCAGACCTGGCTGGATTAGCGGCCCCTCCTCAGGGCTCTCACAACTCCTGGACTTCCCCATCAGAGCACGAAGTGTGCATGATGGAAATGTCTCGTCTCTTCTGCTTCCCCACCATACCTGCAAGCTCTGTGAAGACAGAGCCCTTGTCTGGCCTGGTGACTTCTGCATCCCAAGTACCCAGCTTAGTATGAGACACATTGTAGATGCCCAACAAATACTATCTTTTCCTGAGCACTCTGCACTGAAGTCGGTTACTAAGAACAGGAAAAGCTGTTCTTAGATGTTTCCAGAACTGAGCTGAATCCATACTGCTTCAGTTTGGCCCAACACATGCCCTACTCGGGGCACCACTCATTGGTTCCACAAATGTGTAAGGACCCTACCCTTTCCCTTTCCGTACATCAAATGCCACCTACCCCTGGACTCTCCAATTAACCCAGCGTATTCTACACACCACAGTCAAAGGGTCAGAGCAGCCAATACAAAACACAAGTTTAAATGAATCCTGCCCCTCCTCAAGCTTTTCTTCACTCCCCACTGCCTGCAGGATAAAGTCTAGCTTCTCTGCCCGGCATTCAAGGCCTAACTTTCCAGCAGGGCCTCAGTTCCCACCCATCCGCCCTCCGTGAGTTCATACAAGCAGTCTGTGCCCTATCCCTCTAGAACCCTGGCCAGTGTCCCATTCCTGGATGAAATCTTGATGCAGTTGGAGGAAAGAAACAGCCTGCCTGACAGTCCCCAGCAGGTTTTAGGAGCCTCACTGTCTGTCAGCTGAAAAACAGCTTTATTTTTCCTCTACTGAGTCTCTCTTGGCTTGAGATGCATGGCTGTATATGCTTCTGGCTTGAGGACAGCCCTTCCCTTCTCTAAGGCCCCAACTGTGCACTTTGGAGAGGTCAGCATGACCTGATTCTAGAGGGAATTGAGTCTTGAGTTGCTAGGCTGCGTCTGTCACGACCACCCACCCCATCTCTTAACCAATAGGACAGGGCACGGCAGCCATGGAATGTTCACATTCCATTCAGGTTTGGGGGCATTAGAAGCCCGTGGCCTGTGCTTGGCTCCGGGACCCTTGGCCACACCTTGGCTGTTGGCTCTAGACCATATTATGGGCTCAGACTCTTGTGTTTAGGCTGGGATGCGGAAGGGGTGGAGTACTTGGGGAATGTAAGGAAGAATGAAAGAAGAGAGATCTTGGGACTGAGACAGAGACGGAGAAGTGGTAAGTAAAGGAGAAAGTGAAAAGACATGCGCGTGCAGAGATGACAAGTAGAAGAGGACATACAGACCAAAAAAAAAAAAAAAAAAGAAGTCACAGTGACACAGAGAGGGAACATCTGTGACTAAGAGAGAAAAGAAAGTGAGAGGGGAAAAAAAG